>JAOPTO010001347.1:48007-74969 GCA_033822845.1 Tetrapedia diversipes
TTTAAGGTAAATTATTTGTTACTAGGTTTAAAAAACAAATTTTCACTTCAATTTCATTTCTTTAGTTATGCTTATGATGATATAAGCTTTCATAAAAGTTCGGAGTTTAGTAATATAGTTATGTATACTCTGTTCATTTTGGATTGAAAACGCAATAAATTTATTTTTAAATAGTGTTAAAAGTTTGTGTTATATTTAGAAAGCATTATAACGTAATCAAATCATATAAGAAACAATAATGACGTTGAAATAATTATATAAATAGAGTAAACCTCCTCTTTCAAGATACGTTAAAATGACGTTTTATCAATATCAGTGGTATTAACGTCACCAGTTGAAGGTTAATGTAGGTTAATGTAATACAGTGGAATAAAAAGTTCTGACACTTTGTTAAATATTGAATGATATTTTTTACGTCGTGTCAGATAATAATTGATACGTATGGAAGATTTTTATACTGATCAGTGACTAAAAAGTTTCTTTGCTCCCTTTGTTTCTCCAATTCGTTCATGCATAAAATAGATTATATTCTGATAATAAAATTCGAAAACAATTTAAAAAATTATTAAAATATGCTTTGTAAATCTAATTTTTTTGCTTTGTGACAATGGCTCAAAGAACTATCAGAGAATGCTTTGTAAAACGATATCCAATAGGGTCATCGCGTGTAATGATGACAGATAACGATTTGCAATTTCCTTTTTCACAGACCACTAACACTTTCTGTGTCCAATTTTGAAGCTAGTCGTTCCTACCGAAAAAGTTTCGTCCATTCTATGCTGTCGGTCGAGAATCAAAGCATACATAAGAAGGAAATAAAGCAGCCTCGCTTGAGTTACGCTCAGGGCGGTACGATGTAAACTTTGGAATTGGTTCTGATGATGACAACTTTCAATTTTCAATGTATCTTTGATGAAGTAAAGAAAATGATAACGATAAAATATATGATAAAGTAGAAAATCAATTTTAAACGAAAAGCATAATTATAATACAAAAGAAATATTAAAAATAAATTTTACTTGGAAGATATAAAAATATATTAATATATAATATATAATTAATAAAATAATTATATTAATATATAATAAATAATTAAATAATTATATTGATATATAAAAATATATTAATATATAATATATAATTAATAAAATAATTATATTAATATATAATAAATAATTAAATAATTATATTGATATGTAATAAATTATAAATATATATAGTAATGAAATATATAATGAATTGTAAATCAGAAATAAATAATAATGTCCAAATTGCAGAATTGGAAGAAAACATTCCTTTTTTTATCACGGGGCTTGATTAAAATAATATACGATCGATTAATGAAATTGTTATAATAAAATGTACTGATCTACTGTACTGTTACAACAAGTATAATACATTAAACTTCAAATTACAATCGTTGTTAACATCCAGATTGAGTTGACATAGCACGGTCCTGAACGACATTTGAACGAGTCTGAAGAGCCTACTTGCTTATCTCCTCGTATACCTTTCTCACCATTGTTTCAGTTAACGTATTACGTACCCTCACAGGCCTGATTAAATCAAACCAATCACGAATCGGTCAATATTTTTCCTATGGTCACACTTGCCGTGTGATTCTTAAATAACACAAGCACGAGATGTTAAATAGTAATTGTTCTCCATCACACCTATAAAACCTATTAAGAATTCATAACCACGTTCTAGTTCGATAAAAAACGTATTATTAAAATTCTGTTACACTATTTGAGTAATATAGTTTGACAGTAGTAAGATATTTTTTTTGTATCATGAGAAAATTATATGCTATATGGAGTATTCTACAATTTCAAACTTGAAATATTAAATTTTGTATTTTAAATAATACAGTAGAAACACTTGAATGGAACAAGTAAATGAAATAAGTATTTCGAGCTCAAAAATATTTCAGTAAAATATACTCGTACAGTAATTATTATCATTATTTTATTTGTGAACGGTGTAAAATTTATTTGTGAATGATATGAACATAAATTGTACGTGATACAAATAAAAAAGAAAAGAGTAAAAAAAAGTAGAAGAGAAGAGGAAAAGAAAGAAAATTTCTAAGTAACATTATAAAGTTTTCAAAGTAAGTAATTATCTTATCCGATTAATGAAACCTTCAATTCCTTCGTACAACAGCTTGAAATCAATGTAACATTACACGTGTTTTCGATTTTTTAAGAGTTTCCATCTGCCCCCCCTGTTTAAGGTAAAGCAAACATGAACATCGCTTCGAGAACGATAACATCTGCATAGAAGTTAAACAAGCGCGAATGCGTGCCATGTAATTTGCGTATCGTTATCTATCGCTATCACGTGTATACTACCACACATAAATACCGCCTCGCCCTTGCTTTCAATTAAACGGTCTATAACGTGTTAACATCGCAATAATCAGCAGTTACGAGGGCTGTTCACTGCAAAGTGAGACAAAATTGATTGGAAATTTATCACTTATAATAATTTTATAGCTTAATATAATTTTATTTAATCGAATGGATTTATTTATTTATTTACTTCTCTCATTATTCTCTAAAACACGTTAAAAATATAATTTATGATCTTGAAAATTTTGAAAATCTTTATGATCTCGATTTTCTTCTTAATATTCCTTCAACCCTTTTTTTACATTAACAATGGACAATACTTAAGCAGCACAGAAACTAAAGAAATTAAATTAACAAAGTGTTAAAAATACCAAATGTGTGAAAATGTAATTACCATATTACATCGATTATAAGACGCCCCCTAAATATTTCAAGCTAGAAATAAAAAAATACCTGAATTAAGTATTTTTATTATAAAGCGTAGAATAAACAAAAATATTTTTACAAGAAAGATATTTAAAAAAATATTATTACGAAACAAAAATATTAAGTATATACTTAAAGTACGAAAAAATTTTATTTATATATTTTATATATTTTTACACGTAAAAATGTGCGGTTTGTATTCGATGTAATACGGTACTTACCAAGATCTCAAAGAGTAACTGACTTAATAGAAGATATCCTCCATAAAAATAAAGATATTACTAAATGTACCACGTATATAGTATTTTGTGCGTATCGGTTATGGTACTTAAAATAGAATTTCATCCTTTTATCGCTGAATTTAATGTCGAGTAAAATTGGTCGTCATAAAAATTGTAGATACATTTGTTTCAAAATTAATATCGAATAAGACAACATCATAAAACTGTCACCACAGAATAACACTTTGACTTACAATCACATTTACAGTACATCTAATCCTTCCAGAGTCAAAAATAAATTTTCAATAATCTGTGTAGTCTGTATCAGTCTTATTGGGTCCTTTGGGGACACTTACAGTCACAATTCGAAATCTTTTTTATAATATTACACTTTTTATAATATTATATTTATAATACTACATTTTTTATAATATTAATATTATATTAACACTTAGCCGACTGAATGGGGAGATCTCCCATTTTGTCCTCAACAAATCACTACTATTGATTTTATTTGCTTTTGTTATTAGTTAGTCTTCAACTAGTACTGTTCATAAATTTTCTAAAATACAACTTTTAACAAATTCAGCATCAGCTTACGCCCAACTAATAACAAGAGTAAATAGAATCAATGGCACTGCTTTGCCAAGGAAAAGATGGGAGATCTCTCCATTCGGTCGGCTAAGTGTTAACCCTTTGCGGACGAGTGTCGGATATATTCGCCCAACTCTCGCGCTGCGGCTGGCGTTTGTCTGTCGTAAACGACACGTATAAGATACGCATGGATATACTAGCCTAAGAAGTCAAGTTGGCCTAAATTTGTTTGTTTATGATTTTGTTAGATTTTATGAAAAACTTATTTAAATACAGCTTTAGTTTTTATAACACAAATGCGCGACGTAACTATTTTCTTTACTGCTCCCTCCGCAAAGGGTTAATATTTGTGCGGATAAAGCTGCCCTCTGTCTACGAAAGTATCTAAGCGTTGACGAACGTATTTTTGAACGACACTAGTATCAGTGTCCGAACACAGTGTTATGCCTTATCGCAAAGCAAATCTCACTTTTCGTTGAACAACCCTCGTAAATCCAAGCGTGGGTCACGCTTAAACGCATTTCTATTCGATGAAATTGGAATATTTGTCGTTGTTACTGACCTGTTGATGGCCAGGACGCGACTGAGGCTGGGAGAGAACCTGGCCTGCGTGGTCTACTTGCACCGCTGAAACTATCACAAGCATTTGGTATTTTATTCGGTTGTGATGGAGTCTCTTTCTTTTTTTTTTTTTTTTTTTTTTTTACACACGAAACAATTTCAAACGAAAGGAAAAGGGGCCCGGGATCAGCAACGTTCAACGGAATCTTGTATCGCACAAACTGAAGGAACTCTAACGAACAGGTGATTCGAGAAGTCTACACACAAAACTCGTCTCTTTCGTTGATCGTTGCTGGATAACGTTAAAAATCGACTCGAAGAAACCACAGAGCAGGCCAGACTCTCTTCTTCCTCGAAACCTATGCCTCCATAGTCGTCGCGTGGGATTCTTTCGCGAGCGTTCCGCTTCGTCCATAGGGACTTAATTTCGATATAACACTAGGTTTACGCGACCCGTCAATTTGACGGGTTTCAGGTTTCATCAGCGGAATTTACACAAACAATTACTATTATTCCTAGCAATTTTCGTTGACTTTAGTAGCGAACAAAAGTTTGAGACCACAGGACAATGTAAAACATAGTTTTATGGTATGCAAATACTGTCCATATACTTATTTTTATCGCCATTATGGTAGAACGGTATTTATTGATTAGCGTAGAATACGATTTTTATTTATCGTGCTATTTCTTATTTGTTTTCTTTGACTCTTTGCTCTTAAACTTTTGTCCACTACTGTAGATAAAGCGCAACGAATATACTATAATCTATTTCCTTCTCATTTCTACAATTTCATGTTCTATATGATGTATACCCATTTCTTAGTATATGTATATTAGAGATAGGTATACAAGAAATGTCCGTAAATCTAGTGATAATCAGAGATCGGTATTACAAACACCGATAAAATACCGGTATTTTTAGATGATCATTTTATTATATTATCGCTAAGGAAACTAATTGTTTCAAATACCGGTATGATGGAATCAGAAAGACGTTATACCGGTATAATACCGATATGATATCGGTAAACGTTCTAAGAAAAAGAGAAGAAGGAATCATGAATTAAAACTGAAAGATTCGAAGAACATAGTTCCAGAAATATAGTTGCTGAGTGTCAAAGTGGCTAACTATTATGGTGGCTTATATTTACAGTAATACCGGTATCATACCGGTATCTTACCGGTTTGGGTTTCGATGTTTTTACCGATATGGAAAGCAAATACCAGTAAAATATGTGTGAAGAAACCGGTATGGGCCGTCTTATATCGGTATTAAAACCAATTTACCGATTAGCTGCTACGCATAATATGGAAACAAATACCGGTATGATACCGATACCTCAAAATATACCGATGTTCGATCTTTGTAATTAATCCTGACATTGGTATTACATTTACAAAGCTTTATCGAAACTGACTATTACCGATATAATACCGAAAACCGAAATACATACCGATATTATTTCGGTATTTCGATTCAGCAAATGGAAACAAGAATTGAAGTCAAATGTGAAACTGTCATCAAACATGAGGACGTTTATATTTCATCGCTTCATCGTCGAGCCATATAATCCCCACTAGAAGAAATAAAGGATACAATGTTTTGTTTCTCGGTCATCGAAGTAGAGGTGATACCGATTAACACCGTAACGCATAATATTTTGATAAAATATTTCTCTGAAACTCGCGGCTTCTTTCAAAGTAGAAGGCGTCGATGTTCTTTATTATGAAATCAATGCAGCCACGTATACTTGCAATGATAATAATGGCTCTTAAACTCTGCCTGAAAATATTTATAATTGAAACAAAATGAGAAAACCGAAAAAGTTACCGGTGAATATACAGTAGCCAACAAAAGTTTAAGACCCAAGGATCAAAGAAAATAAATTAATTAATGAATAAGAAATAACGGTGTAAATAAAATTTGTATTCTATGCTAATCAATAAATAGTATTCTACTATAATAACAATAAAAATAAATGGATAAACAATATTTGCGAATCATAAAGTTATGTTTTACATTGTCCTGTCCTCTTAAACTTTTGTCTGCTACTGTAAATTAATTAATTAATAAGAAATAACAGTATAAGTAATATTTATACTCTGTGCTAATAAATAAATGGTGTTCTACCATAATGACAACAAAAATGAATATACAGCAATATTTGCGAATCATAAAATTATCTTCTGCATCGTGTTGTCGTCTTAAACTTTTATCTGCTACTGTAAATTAATTAATTAACTAATAAGAAATAATAGTATCAATAAAATTTGTATTCTATGCTAATCAATAAATAGTGTTCTACTATAATGACAATAAAAATAAATAGATTAACAATATTTGCGAATCATAAAGTTATGTTTTACATTGTCCTGTCGTCCTAAACTTTTGTTCACTACTGTAATTTAATTAATTAATAAGAAATAACAGTATAAATAGAATTTGTATCCTATTCTAATCAATAAATAGTGTTCTACTATAATAACAATAAAAATGAATAGATAAACAATATTTGTGAATCATAAAATTATCTTTTACATTCTGCTGTCGTCTTAAACTTTTATCTGCTACTGTAAATTAATTAATTAATTAATAATAAATAATAGTATCAATAAAATTTGTATTCTATGCTAATCAATAAATAGTGTTCTACTATAATGACAATAAAAATGAATATACAGCAATATTTGCGAATCATAAAATTATCTTTTGCATTGTCCTGTCCTCTTAAACTTTTATCCGCTACTGTAGGTATTTTGATTTTTCAGTTTCCATAAGGGTTTGCCAGTACAACCGATATTTACCGATATTTCGCATACTGGCATAGATCCCTGCCGATTTTTCGGTGGTCCATTCAGCGAGGGTTCACGCGGAAAGGGGAATGATAAAGCATCGAGGACGTTGATCACTCAAGTGGTGGAGATCAATAAAATTATTGTTCGTGGGTCACGTTACGGTCGATTGTTGCCTCGCTGCTGGTCGCGGGGGCCAGTTCACCAATGGCGGTGGACACTTTCGTGCGGCGTGATTTATATTCGGCCAGAAAGTTGTACGAGAGTGTACCGAACGTTTTCATGGCAGGTACGTAGGTGCAACTTGATAAGCGTGAAGGTGTACGCTGTATATTTCGTGGCTCGATTGTTTTGCGCGCTGCTTTCGGTTATATGTATTATACGTTGCGATCCCAACTTCGTGTTCATTTAAATACACGTGTATCGGTATATTCTTATTCGCGTAATTTTTGGTACACGAGTACTTCGATACGTGTGTACACACAACCTATCGTATACATTGTTTTCGAGTAATTTATTGGAGTGAACCTTTTCAAATGAAATGATAAATAAACCATGGATGGAATACATTGTTCTTGAATGATACGTATGCATATGTGTCTCTGGGTATGAGAAAGTATAAAACGATTCGTATTTCTGATGCGGTTGACATAATAGTACGAAATAAACGAATTATTTCGTTTAACCCTTTCGCTTCGAGCGCCGCTTATAGACGGCGTCCATGAGATGATTGTATATATAATAATTATCTAAATATATTTTGTATTTTAATAATTCTGTATATTAATAATTTTGTAAGCCTTTTCATATTAAAAATGTAAATATACTTGTCACATTAGAGCAGCGATTGTTTTATTCAGCACAGTTGTTATTTAAGTCTTAGAAAAACGCGCACTGTGCATATTTCAGTGACGGTACTTCGGCGGACTGGACAGTCGAAGCGAAAGGGTTAAAAATTGGATAATAAGAAAACGTTAATTATTTTTTCCAAAAAACTTACGATGTAGTAATGTATTGTTCGCGTTATTATTTATATATATTTTTTTAAATCGCCTGTTCAATCTTAATATACATACATGTATGTACACATCATTTGGAAAAAAATTTATATTCAATTTCAATGATCATAATTTACTATGTATCTTATCACAAAATAACAGTAACAATAATTGCATTAAAAAATGAAGGTGATTCATAATGAATAAGAAACGTAGATTCACAGTTTTATTTAAAGAAATTGCTAACCGGAATATCAAAGTGCATTTATTAAATTTGATTGCAGTGAAATTATTCTACAAAGAACTACATAATTAATAAAAGGAAACGAATTCTTTTATCACATGAAAGTATTTGAATACTTCGTCGATCTGCAGTGAGATATATAATAAAATAACGATAATTAATAATGTAGTTAAATATAGGATTAACGTGTCTGTTACAAATTTAAATTATTTATTAGGACGCACACTTGTAGTATTAAAATCAAATATCTAATTCTGTGACCTACATATTTATTATAGACAGGCATTACTGAATAAATTAATAGTATTAGTTTCTTTATCAATTTAAAGAACCTTTTTTTTATCAATTACACAAATTGTTTAAGTGGTGAAATAGTTTTACCAATGTTTAATGCGTACAAATGTCAATTGCTTCTTTTCCATATTAGTTTTTAAAAACTACTTTTACTGCATTACAATTTTAATATGTTTTAGAATATAGTAATATATTATTTCTAATAATAATAATTGTAATATACTACTACACACAGTGATAATATTAAAATATAAAGTAATCTGAGATATTCTTAGTTTTCGTGTTTTTAATCAAATGTTAATAACGCAAATGTCTGCGTACATTTAATTGGTAATGTACGTGTAATGGTAATATCGAGGCGTTACACTTTTTGCTCGAAAGTTTATAAATCTTCGGCTCTATGAGTGAAATGATTCACCTCGGTTGAATGCAACACTGTAGTTAAGTATCGGCGCAAGGTAACGCAACCTATAATTAACATGGTGCGCTCAAAGCTCGCATATGAAATCGCGGCTCATCGGAGGATGCTAATAAACCGCGCTACGCTTCGAATCGTTCTGGACCAAAGTTCTTAACCCTCCCTTGAGATTTCATCGATACTCCGTGGAATCATGCAACTCTATAGAACCGATGTTCCCACGAATGCAGAAACAGATTCAACGAGAAATGGCGGTAAAATATAATGTTCGATCGTACGAGGGAATATTGATTGAAGTTTAATATTTTGTATTATGATTTTATTAATTAACACTAGATTTACGGACATCTCCTGTATATCTATTAGGGGGGCCGGAAAGTAATGTTGTTTTCTTACATTCAATTTAAACACGTAAGTTTTTAACGAGCTTTTATTTTTAATCTGTCACGATGCGATCACTCTCATTATCAACAGCCTTTCGCCATTTAGTGTGCAAATTTTCAACGCCAGATCGATAAAAATCAATTGACAAGCTCATATATGCGCCCATAGTACTCAAAAAGTTAAGCTAACATAGATAATAATTATAATATTGAACTCAACAGTTATAAGCGTATCCTATTTTATCTAACATACGTAATAAATATAATTCATTAAACTCGACAAAATTAATTCGAAACAGATTCAATGAGAAATGGCGGTAAAATATAATGTTCGATCGTACGAGGGAATATTGATTGAAGTTTAATACTTTGCATTATGATTTTATTAATTAACACTAGATTTACGGACATCTCCTGTATATCTATTAGGGGGGCCGGAAAGTAATGTTGTTTTCTTACATTCAATTTAAACACGTAAGTTTTTAACGAGCTTTTATTTTTAATCTGTCACGATGTGATCACTCTCATTATCAACAGCCTTTCGCCATTTAGTGTGCAAATTTTCAACGCCAGATCGATAAAAATCAATTAACAAGCGCTTATATACGCCCATAGTACTCGAAAAGTTAAGCTAACATACATAATAATTATAATATTGAACTCAACAATTATAAGCATATCCTATTTTATATAACATACGTAATAAATATAATTCATTAAACTCGACAAAATTAATTCGAAACAGATTCAATGAGAAATGGCGGTAAAATATAACGTTTGATCGTACGAAAGAATATTGATTGAAGTTTAATACTTTGCATTATGATTTTATTAATTAACACTAGATTTATGGACATCTCCTGTATATGTATTAGGGGCACCGGAAAGTAACGTCGTTTTCTTACATTCAATTTAAACACGTAAGTTTTTAACGAGTTTTTATTTTTAATCTGTCACGATGCGATCACTCTCATTATCAACAGCCTTTCGCCATTTATTGTGCAAATTTTCAATGCCAGATCGATAGAAATCAATTGACAAGCGCATATATGCGTCCATGGTCCCTACGAGCAACTTTCTTCAGACGCATATATACGTCCATAGCACTCGAAAAGTTAAGCTAACATACATAATAATTATAATATTGAACTCAACAGTTATAAGTGTATCCTATTTTATCTAACATATGTAATAAATTTAATTCATTAAACTCGACAAAATTAATTCGAAACAAATTCAATGAGAAATGGCGGTAAAATATAACGTTTGATCGTATGAGGGGATATTGATTATTAATCAAAGTTTAATACTTTGCATTATGATTTTATTAGTTAACACTAGATTTACGAACATCTCCTGTATATATATTTCTAATATACATATTAGGTGTGCAAATTAATTCGGTGTCTTTTTCGTATGGAATCTATCTTCCTAATTTTTGAATTTTTCCTAACTGAAGTAAACGTTATGATAAGCATTCGTGGTTAACACAGGGTTGCAATACAAGCCCTTGTTTAGTTTTTTTCAAACGTTTTTCAAAAGTTTTACAAACTTTCTTGCCTGTCCTAGACATGGCTCGTTCAAGAGATAAAAATCTTCGTTTTGAAATTTTTGAAACCACTTTTTGCACGTTTTATACGTCACAGTGTCATTATCCAAGATGGAATAAATCATTTCTTTAGCTTCAAAAGCACTTTTCTTCGGTTTAGAAGCAAAAAGAATGCAGTGTCTGAAATGCTCCTTGTAGAACGCCATATTGTTTACGGCTATTAAGTGAAATCATGTTGAGTTATCGTTAATAGTTTTAATGTTCCTTAGAGTATAATATTGCTATTTTTAAATCACCACAGGGCGGGAAATGTATTTTAATTTTAAGTGGAAGTTACAAAGGATTAAATGCAAAGGCACCGAATTAATTTGCACACATAATATGTTAAGGAATAGGTGAATACATTAAACAAAATTTGAAATTGTAGAATTGAGAGGGGAAATAGATTTAGGTATATTTGTTTCGCTCCATCGATAAAAGTCAACAAAAGTTGTTGGTTATAATAGTAATTATTTTTTCAAATTTTGTTCATGAAATCCGAAAATCTAGTGTTTATTATCTTTTACTTTAACACTGAAATATTACGTCTAATTTGCATTTAGTATTTCTTAATTTTATAAACAGAAACAGGCCAAAATTAAGTTCCGTTAGAAACACTGGATATTTTTGCAATGGGACTTCGTTTATACGAACTTCATTTATATCGACAAAATTTTAGCAGGTACTAGATAGAATCAGGTGAGCTTTTATTACATGAACTATCCAGTTATTTAAATTCAACTTGTCATCCGAAAAATTTAGTTGAATGAAGTAGCTATTTGAGTATCGAATATGATTCATGATTACAAGGTAATAGTAAAAGAAAATGATCCTAATCATATAATTAATTATTATTGGTAAATTAGTAATAAAGTTACGTGTATATTTTGTTTGTTGCAGCCTGTTGAAGATCCCAAAAATATGCTGATAAGATTGATATAGCGAAAAAGGAAAATGTTGCCAGATTATTTAGAATATGTGACGTTATGATCACTATATGTAAAATTCAGAAACATGTATATACAAAGAAATAAAGAGTAATTGCAGAATGCTTTACAATATTACAGAAACTTATTGCAAACGAATATTTAAAAGAGTCCCCAGATATACTTTACGCTTTAGCATCTTAATTTAATGAGATTGAATAAACAATCAGCAACACGATAAAAGAACACGTCATATTATATACATCCTCCATTTTTCATTTCCATAGACAACCAAAAAAAGCCGTTCAAAACTACCGAGAAAACTTTTCAAAATATCCTAAAACGTAATAACGAACACCTCAAGAATGTTACTACCCAATTCATTAACATATTTACACAGATTCCCCCATATTACTGGCCAGTTCATCAACACATTTAAACAGATTCCGCCGGGGAGTCAGTAGCGCTATTGACAAAGGTACAAAGAAAAAGAAATCCGGCGTCCCAGCAGCGAGCACAAAAAACAGCGGGGAATTACCATGGGCCGGGACGTCGATTGGTGGGACCAAGGCGGCGCGGCGATCGCGCTCAGCGATCCGGAGCGGAGCGGCGGGGCCCGAAAACGGGCCGGGGAGTCGTTTCATCAGCTCGTCGTTTCCGTAAATCATGCGAGGCATTCTTTCACTTTTATTCCGCGGCCGCGTGCAGGGAAAAAGGTTCGAAAGAAAGCGTGGCCAAAAGAACGAGGACAACGGGCCCAGCGGAGGAGCGGCCCCGAGGGCAAGAAAAAAAGCGAGCACGGGGGGGGAGGGAGGCTTAGGGGGGCAGATCACGAAGCAGCAGCAGCAGGGTGATCCCGCGATGGAATTTAGTTAAACAGTCGTCGCTGGAGACGAGGAGGACGAGGACGTGGCTCGGTCCACCCTGGGTGCTTAATAAAAATCGAAGTCGTTCGTTGCTGCCCCCAACCCCTCTCACACGTTCCACGTCGGGGCTGAGAGGGAGGGAGAGGGAGGCTGCAGGGGAGACAAGGAGGGAACAGCCACGACAGTACCCTTGCTCACGGCTGTGTTCCCCTTACACGGATTTCTCGAGGAAGCGTGTGTTTCCCCCGGGTGTACACGTGTGTCCACCTCCGTGCTATTTCACCACGAATACACTGGAGGTGTGCGTACGTGTTTGCGCGCGCGCTTATACGTGGATACACGTTGTTAGAGCGCGCGCGCGCGCAGCAGTGAGCGCCCCTTGGCCACGAGTACGGTAGCGATACGTTTCTCCGACAAATAAATAAAACGAAACCGTAAGCGAGGGAATAAAATGTGATTTACAACGGTGGAAAGACAATGGCCGAGGCTCCGCACGATAATGTATGCGGATGGCGCGGACTGGTACCCGGGGATACTGACTTCTGATTGGTCGTGCCCCGACGCCAGCGCTACAACGGAAAGCGATAAATAACTACGAGCAGATAAAACTTTTCTTTCTGCCTTGGGCTTAGCCTGGCCACTCTCTCGCATCAGGCTTAGCACTCGAGGCTTCTTTTTCCTTTTTACACGCCTCCCCCCCCTTCTGCAACTGTCCCTCTTTCTCGCTCTGTGGCTTTAGCTCTGTCCTCGTCTCGCTATCGCGTGTCTCCTCTCGTCCCTCTTTCAACGGTCCGCTTTGCCCTCCTTTCTCGCTTTCCTCCCTCGTCTCCTTTTCTTTTCTTCGTTTCTCGCCGTCGTTGTCTCCGGTCGCCGCTTCCACAAAGCGATTTCAAATCGTAAAGGCTCGTTTGCACGAACCACGACACCCGCCACCGCGCGTGATACCGCCACCTTCCCTTTCTTCTGCGCCAACCCCCTCGCCGGATAACGTTATCGTATTTTTGCCGGCGTACCCACGGTATCGGATTTTTCCACGATCATTCGGAGCTGGATGGACCCCGGATTCGCGGAAGGGCTGATTTTTGCCGGCTCGATGGCGAACAAGCCGTTTCCTTTCCTCCGGCTTTCACGGGACAGAGATATCACGTCACCAGAAGCGACTCCGGTGATTTGAACGGAAGAACGAGAAAGCTTTGTCGCTCGCTTCGGCGCCACGGTACGCTCTGTTTGGTTGTTTTCTGGCATTGCGATCGGTTACAGTATCTGACGGCGTAAATATACGTTATCGGAAGTTTAGGAGCTGTAGAAGAGCTTTTAGAGATCTTTTATAATAATTTGACGTATGGAACGTCTACCTTTGAAGGTTAATAATTTAATCCGCTACTTCGCAAAATAACTGCATGGCATTCTTGGGATAAATTTGACTAAACTTCTTATGAATAATTAAAATTTGCTTTATTTTTTCACCTCCTGATTCAATTAAATATTTTATTGATGGTATGCTTAGTAACTTTTCAATTATACATATTGATTTCCCTCTCTTAATTTATTACTAATCATATTGAATAAATGTAACTGGTGCGAAAATTGAATTTACTCTATTGCGATTTTATTTTAAATTGTTATTTCACAATTAAAGAACAGATTGTAATTGATATTATGAATGAGTTAATAAACCTTTTCTTAATGTAGAAAGTTTTTATTATGGCTCATATTTATTTATTTTATTAAAACGTCCGATGCTCGCCTAATTAATTGCAATATTTATGACACGATTTCACAATATTATTTGGAAAATAATATATTAGAAATTCAGTTTCAAGTTCTGCTGCATTAATCGACAGTGACTAATAATTAACACCGTTAAACGCAATTTTCCTGAAAAATGGATTAACGAATAGTAAATAAATTATTATTTCGATCTAATTATACTTTTAGTTAATTTAAAAATCTTTCTTGTATAAACTGTGATTGAAAAGTGTAGTTACTACTTCCACTATAAATCGCCTATTTATATTTGAAGATTTCCAAAAAAAATATAAATGATTTCTCAAAACCATCGATTGTATTCTGTATAAGTTATCTAGTAAAATTTCATTAAACGTTCAAAGTACTTTCCCTACGATTTCCCGTTACTTTTCCTTAATCTGTTCGCAAACCCTGGTCACCGTCGCGATGTAGGATGTAAATTTTTCCAGCAGCTTTTCTTCTGTTCCACCCTCGGGCATTCGGAGACAATAGAAGGGAGGAGACGGTACCAAGACGATCGATCGTTCACCGGCTCTCGAGATAGTGGCTAAAGTTCAAGGGAAAACGGCGAAGGGGAGCGAAGGGGAGATTTGGACGGCTGCCTTTACAGAAATATGATATTTTTCCCCGTAGCAGCTTGTTAAAAAATATCCAATAGCGGGACACCCTCGACACCCTCGAAAGCAGGGAAGGTCCTTTCTAATTTCCCAGCTTTGCCCCCGGTCCCAGCGTTACCTACCTCCAACGGTCACTACAATTTGCACTTTCGACGGAGGAAAGAAAAGAAAAAAAAAAAAAGCAAAAAGTATCGACAGAACAGGGTGTTCGAGGTCTAAGCTTTAAACGAGATCGAATTTCCATTTCAATCCCGCAAATAACTTTTTTTCCCCTCCCCCCTCGACCCGCGAACGCACATCCCGGGCCGATAGCCAATTTCATAGAATTCCGCTTGGCATCGTGTCACGCAGCCGGATGCCAACGTTTCTTCCTTTTTATTTTTTTTTTTCGCGTTTCTTCATCGATCTCGACCAGCAGCCACCGAGATTTAATTAAAAATCGCGGGTCACCGAGGCGGTGCGCCGATCCGATGGGAAACATCGAAGCCGCGAAGGGTGGAACGCCGAAGGAGGAGGCGGGTCAGGTCGATTTCGAATATTTCGCGCAAACGAGTCGAAAAAAAAAGCGGCGGCGGGGTGGTGACCGGAGATGGAGGGTACAGAGATGCAATTATTTAAAACAGCAATCACGGAAATGAAAGAGCGGGCTGAATAGAGAGGCCGCCTCCCCCCTGTGCCCGCCTCGAGGACATCCGAATATTCGTGCCGGCTTTCCCAGCTGGAAAAATTCTCTAAAGGCTTTTCTTCCGGGCCGACGATCAGCAATGCGAACCGAAACTCAAACGAGGACCGTACAGTCCCAGTTCTTTATCCTTCGCGTGTACACGCGCGCCCGCGAACACCCTCGTCTTTAATTTTTACTCTTTTATTTGCCGGCCTGATACGTTTGTGGTACACGTACAGTGGCGGACAAAAGTTTAAGACCAAAGGGTCAAAGAAAGTAAATTAATTAATTGATAAGAAGTAACAGTATAGATAAAATTTGTGTTCTGTGCTAATCAATAAATAGTGTTATACCATAATGACAATAAAAATAAATAGATAAGCAATATTTGCGAATCATAAAATTATGTTTTACATCGTCCTGTCGTTTTAACATTTTGTCCACTACTGCAAAATTAATTAATTAATGAGGAATAACGGTATATGTAAAATTTGTATTCTGTGCTAATCAATAAATTGTGTTCCACCATAATGACAATAAAAATTAATAGATAAACAATATTTGCGAATCATAAAATTATGTTTTACATCGTTCTGTCGTTTTAACATTTTGTCCATTACTGCAAAATTAATTAATTAATGAGAAATAACGGTATATGTAAAATTTGTATTCTGTGCTAATCAATAAATAGTGTTATACCATAATGACAATACAAATAAATAGATAAACAATATTTGCGAATCATAAAATTATGTTTTACATTCCCTTGTCGTCTTTAACTTTTGTTCGCGACTGTAATTTAATTAATTAATAAGAAATAACAGTATAAATAAAATTTGTATTCTGTACTAATCAATAAATAGTATTCTATTATAATGACAATAAAAATGAATAGATACACAATATTTGCGAACTATAAAATTATCTATCACATTGTCCTGTCGTCTTAAACTTTTGTCCGCTACTGTAAATAAATTAGTTAATAAGAAATAACGATATAAATAAAATTTGTATTCTATGCTGATCAATAAATAGTGTTTTACCATAATGACAATAAAACAATATTTGTAAAATATGAAATTATTTTTTATATTGTCCTGTTGTCTTAAACTTTTGTCGGCTGCTGTACATATGGCTATTCGAAAGTTTGGAGCATGTTATTATGATTTGAAAACAAACGGAGTCTTTTCTAGATGATGGCAGAGAAAGTGCTGTTCTATAAACTTTGTTGTATAGAATGAAGTCACGTTTGATTATTAGAAGAAGCGAAAGTTATAATTATAATCTCTACTTTTATGCACACTTAAGATAGAATTAAAAATTCTACAAGGATATACTGTTACAAGATTTGCATTTTGTAAATGTAAATTTTGTATTTAGCAGATAACATAATTCAAATTTCAATTTTAGATTATTTTTATGTAATATTATTTTATTATATACGTAAAATTTTCCATAAGCGTATTTTTAACAAAAGTATCTGCACGTCACTATTTCTATTTTCACATTTATATACAATTTGACTACTTGACATCCAAATAGCTTGAAAATATCACGCGTTCAGCTAAAATATTTCATAATTTTAAAAAAATTCTGTTTTTTTTTTTGTAGAAAAAAAAGTTATAAACGAAGATGCATGTTCGCATTAAAACAAAAAGAAGTTAATCTTTAAATAACCTTAAAACCACTCAACAAATAAAAAGTAAATAACATAATTGCGTCTTCTCCTCGAAACTGAGAAACCTTTGCTATACAACATCTTTCCTTAAAATATGTTGTTTTAGAGACACTTGGAAACAAAGTTTTCAAACGAACACTCTGTATACGAATTAATAATTATTACAAATTTGATCATTTGGCGTTACAACAATTAAACGTTATTATAATCTCTACCTTTATGCACACTTAAGGTAGAATTAAAAATTCTGTAGTCAGCGTATTACAAGATTTACATTTTGTAAATTTAATGAAAGCATTGAAACACATGGGTGCAGACAAATATTTTTTGTAGCCACCGTGTGCAGAAGAAAAATTGATTTATTTGAATAGCTGCGAACTTTTGTACAGCAGTGTACATGTATGCAGTGCTATGTTTATCAACGAATACGTCGGTCCTCGCGTTTAATTTATTTATATTTGACCGGGTCGGAAAATTGTTTGCCTTTTTTCTTGGATCTCGTTACGCTGGCTACCATCACCGCTGTACCTTTTCACCGGAACCATTGTGCGCGGCTAATGCGCCGGAAAACGTAATACGCGGAAGGGATTTTTATTTGTTCGTTAGCGTGCCGAGTGCGTCGCTCGATTTTTCGTTCGCAGGGGCTGGGGGCTGATTAGCCTGGAGCTTTTATGCAATTCGGAGGAAGTTACATGCCGGATGGAGATTTTCTTTGATGAACGTCAATAGCGTTTTCTAGTAACAGGATTTGCTGAGTTTGTCTTGGTGTTTGCTAGATTACTTTTTGCCGCTGGTTTAACGAAATGCCTCGTTTGAGATGCCATTGGTGTTTGTAAAACGATTGAAGATGAAGATTGTTTAACTCTGGAATTTTTCGTTCAACTTTTGTCAGAATTGTTTACGAAACTCACAGTCTTTGTGCTAATTTCCTATGAACGTCTTTTTTTTTTCAATACTTTAGTGTATTAAAAACGTATTTTTAATGTTTCAGTATTATTTTTAAAGCGTTATAAATTTGAACTTTATTTAAAAATTACGTTTACAATTGTTTTGTATTAATTCCTGCGATTTTTGATTCCTGCTACTTTTGAAAAAATTGAATAATTTAACCCTTTGCACTCGGCTGTCCCCTCTCATGGGACATCGTAATCCTATCATATGATAGTTTCGCAAATTTTCAGACTTCAGTTCAGACCCGGACGTTAAATAGTCATATATGTAAATTTTAATATACGACTTAACTAAACTAAATGAAGTTTAATATACGTGAATCATAGTGAATATTTCGAATTTGAAAATTTTTGAAGTTAGTGTCATTAAAGGACTAACGGTTACCTCTCGAGTGCAAAGGGTTAATTTATCACTTAATATAATTTAGTTTGTTATTCTAGCTATTCTTAATAAATACTACATATTTCGAACTATATCCTTACTGTGAATATTGGTTTTATGTATAAGTATGGACAAGTTTAAATAAGTAAGAGTCTATGGTGATGTTATGTAGTTTATAATGTGAACGTTACATTTGAGAATCCTGTCTTGAAATTAATATACGTTATGTATGTTATGAAGTGTATCCAAACGAGAGCTAATCGAAGACTGGAAGTACGAGTATGTAAATACGAGCGTTAGAAAAGTGTAGAGAAAGAGATATTATAGAGTGCGTCTAAGACATGAAAATTGCGAATATTCTTTGTGTTCGTATACTTCGTTCTAATTTTCGTATCGATTATTTTGTTCGCAAACACGTTGTTTAAGTGTATACAAAGTGCATACAGTAGTGGACAAAAGTTTGAGACCAAAGAGTCAACGAAATTAAATTAACTAATTTACAAGGAATGACATAATAAACAAAATTTGCATTCTGTGCTAATCAATAAATAGTGTTGTACCATAATAATAATAAAAATGAATGTATAGACAATATCTGCAGATCATAAAACTATATTCTACATTGTCCTCTCGTCTTAAACTTTTGTCTGCTACTGTTTATCGTCCCATTTTACCAACACTTAAAAAACTGTAATTCCATCGAAATTACAAAGTTCTTTAAATTTAAAAAAATTAAAAATGAGATATGAAATAAAATACTAATAAAAATAAGATATGAAATAAAATAATAATAAAAATAAGATATTAAATAAAATAATAATTAGAATAAGATATTTAATAAAATAATAATAAGAATAAGATATTTGATAAAATAATAATAAGAATAAGTTATTTGATAAAATAATAATAAAAATAAGATATTTGATAAAATAATAATAAGAATAAGATATTTGATAAAATAATAATAAGAATAAGATATTAAATAAAATAAGAATAAGAATAAGATATTTGATAAAATAATAATGAAATAATAAAAATAAGATATGAAATAAAATAATAATAAAAATAAGATATGAAATAAAATAATAATACAAATAAGATATGAAATAAAATAATAATAAAAATAAGATATGAAATAAAATAATAATAAAAATAAGAAACTACAAAGATCCTCAAGATCTTCCCATAATACGTATCACAACACGCATATTTTCAGGTTTGTGTAATAAGGGATCACCTCCCCGAACGTGCAACTTTCTATAGACACTGTTTGGACGCGAAATCATATTAAGCTTACGGTCGAAGCATGATCGATGGACGGCAAACGATTACGCCGATTACGCGGAGTGTAACCCAGTATTTGCTCACGCGAGAGAGACACCCTGAAGCGGGCTCGAGAACGACCTCTGCGCGCCGCTTTTCTTTCTCTAAATCAGCCCTCGGTGACTTCTGCCGCCTTTTACCGGACCCTCTTGAAAACTGGCTGTCGCCTTTTGTGTTTGGCGCGCCAGCGAGAAAGCCACCCTCCCCCTGGCCCCTCGCTATTGACCCCGATGATTGATCATTTTGATTTGATAATAGGAGCGATAGCATCGGCGAGCAGTGGGCGGGGACGGCCGATAAAAAGCTTGCGATATTGTGACCGCTCTTCGGGAAATTAACGCGGGAAAACACTGTGGTTTTGCTTTTAACCAATTGCAACTGGTAAATATAGGCTTGTTGTTAGTGGCGTATGAAGCGAGGTTGACGTATGCAAAACGCATCCATTTTTTTTGTCCGTGTCTTCTATCTTATTTGTAGGAAGCAATTTTATAAGTGGTTATGAATTATGAATGTGCTTCTTACATTTCTTTTAATTTAGATTTCAACAAGATGGTTTGGTTTTATTTTATGTAACGTATATAAGTATCACGATAATTATGAATTTAAGTAGATTCCGTAATTATCCTTTAAAATTTAGATTTCATTAAGATGGTTTGGTTTTATTTTATGTAACGTATACAAGTATTACGATAATTATGAATTTAAGTAAATTCCGCAATTATCTTTTATAAGTAAATAAGTTTTGTGCCATTATTAAATGTTAAGTCATAAAAAGTGGAACTAATTTTTCAAAAATGTTCCCACAATATTTATTACACTGTAATAAACTGTGTTTGTTATAGAAGAAAAGGAAATAATACAAGTGAAATATTTAATTATATTAAATAATATACTATTATTATAGAATTATATTATTAATAGAATTAGATTAATAGAATTATAATTTAAATTAATATAGAATTTAGTCCACTATATAAATTTGTATCAATGTCAACCTAGTATCCTATAGCGAATACGTTGATCTTAAAAACTTCAAATATTAATTTCTAAATATATTAGTATTCTTGAAGAATAATGTATTCCTTCCTCATACCGATAAAATATTTCTATAACAGTAAATTTATTAGCAAACTACAAATTCTACTTTTATTCACCCAACATCTTAAGCAACAATTGAAAGTGATTAAAAACCACGTGAATCATCCCTTTATAAAATTTATGCATCCACACATATACGTGCTAGTAATTATAAAATTCGTCTAATTTAAAAATTAAAACAAAAAGCTTATCCCATTAAATAAATCTCACGAAAACCAGCCATGTCTCAGAAAGTGAAGATATAAATTTTTAATTTAGATCACTTTCGTAATCACTGGATCGAACATCGTTTTTCAAGTTTATCAAACATCACCGTATAATCCATTCAAACAGTTTCATCCCCATGTGCTGAGAATCATCCCTTTACAAAATTTATGCATTTAAATATACGTGCAGGCTATTATGAAAGTCGTCTAAGTCCAAAATTAAAACAAAAAGTTTATCTCATTAATTAAATCTCACGAAAACCAGCCATGTCTCAGAAAGTGAAGACCTAAATTTTTAATTTAGATCACTTTCGTAATCACTGGATCGAACGTCGTTTTTCAAGTTTATCAAACATCACCGTATAATCCAACCAAACAGTTTCATCCCCATGTGCAGAGAATCATCCCTTTACAAAATTTATGCATTTACATATACGTGCAGACAATTAAGAAAGTCGTCTAATTTAAAAATTAAAACAAAAAGTTTATCTTATTAATTAAATCTCACGAAAACCAGCCATGCCTCAGAAAGTGAAGATATACATTTTTAATTTAGATCACTTTCGTAATCACTGGATCGAACATCGTTTTTCAAATTTATCAAACATCACCGTATAATCCATCCAAACAGTTTCATCCCCATGTACTGAAAATCATCCCTTTACAAAATTTATGCATTTAAATATACGTGCAGACAATTAAGAAAGTCGTCTTCGACAAATTAAAACAAAAAGTTTATCTTATTAATTAAATCTCACGAGAACGAGCCGTGTTTCAAAAAGTGAAGACCTAAATTTTTAATTTAGATCACTTTCGTAATCACTGGATCGAACATCGTTTTTCAAGTTTATCAAACATCACCGTATAATCCATCCAAACAGTTTCATCCCCGTGCGCCATCCCATCACAAGCGCAGGAAAGCCTAGCCACCCTCCGAGCGGCCAACAAACCGTGCAGGAAAACCCTTGGTTAAGGTTCAAGGAGGAGGAGGAGGTCGACGTCTTTTTCCCGGGGTGCGTCGAGGGGTATCGAGAGTTTAATATTCTTCGAGAGACGTTCCGTTTCTCCGCGGCGGCCATCGGTGCGCGGAGAGGGGTGGAGTTTTCGTTCTGGCCGCGTCCCCCTGGCTCGCGGTTCTCCGCGAATTTTAATAACTCCGGGAATGCTCAGAATCCAATAATGTCTCCAGGGGCGGCGCGCCCCCGCCCGTACGAGCGCGCGCTTTTCTTCGCGTGCGAGTCGCCAGATTCGCCGGGCTTATGCGTTACCCTTCTCCCCCCGCGGCGTCCATTATGGCCGCCCCTGAGCTCTCCGCGTTGGACCTTCCTTAAACCCCCCCCCCAACCCTCCAACCCCTTACTCGCGGCCGCCTTCGTGGAGCTTCTGAAAATCTCATATTCTGGAATGACGACGCGACTTCGACCCTTCGATTCACCACCCTCTCCGCTCCCCTTGGCTGTCTTACCGGGGATATTCTTCTTTCTGGCACCAAAACGCTCCAGTCTCGATTATGAATAAATTTCGACCGCGCTTACAGCGAGACCGCCGCTTTTATTGCGGAGCATTAAACGATTCAGCTCGATTACCGCGATACGAAGAGTGATACGTACACGATTTATGTGGGTGATGGGGAATCGAGCAGGATTTCTTTGAAATTTTTGCGCGAACGAGAATGTAAACGCGTGATTATGTTTTAGAGTTAATTGTAATTGTGAGATAAACGGGGACGGGGGATTAGGGTCGTTGTTTAACCCCTTGACATACGAATTAAATGGAACTTGATGCGACCGAAAAATACCATTTAATTTCGCTCAACTGAACGGTTACGTGAAACTGAATGTTACTTTCAGTGAGTTTCTTCTTACGTGTTCGATGGTTGTTTGTTCTTGAAGTTGAGAAGGTGGTAGGCTGGACCATCTCGAACGTTGTAAACAAACAAGAATCGACGCACGAGTGAAGCAACTATGTAATCTATTATATGTGGTTAACGTGCATACACCGCGTGAAAAATAAAAAATTAACATTCAATATAAACGCTCAAAATTTCAGTAAAATGTAATACAAATATTATTTAGTGGTATGTTTCCTTTATATTACCAGTAAGATTCAATTGATTTTAATTACACGCCCCGTGAGGAACTTTTAAAAATAGATTCCGTGGTTAACTGATTAAAAGAATGCAACAATAAATGTATAAAGTTTGTTAATTATTTTATATTCTAAAAATTTGTATTACTAAATTTTTTATTTTAAAGTTGAGTTAACTTGAACTGGAATAAACTAAAAATAATATAATAAAAAACTATCAATATTTAGAAGTATTGTGCTTGTGTAATCCACACCAATTACGGTTTCATCTGTTTTATTTCAACTCGAGAGCCGAGGAAGAAGTAAATTTGCATTTCCTTCGAAAAAATTTGAAATATTTGTTTCTTTGCATCCAAGGAAATCATTAAACCGTGAAAAGTAAATTGCCAGTGAGCCACTGTTTTTCTCCCGACAATCGGTATGCGACAGATCTCCGGAAAAAACTCCTTTCCCTGCAATGATATTTCACTTACACGTTTGTCATGGCCGATGATCACGTTACTGAACGAAGAATTCCAAAGTTAAACGTGAAAGTATTAATATTTGTGTAGAATATGCTCATATTCGTGTTAATTGTACAAATTTTCTTGGGAGACCTTTTTTAATTTAATGTAAAATGGTAATGAAGTCCTTTTGTACTTCAGAGAAGTAGTATGTATCGGGTTATAATGCAGTATAATTAAAAGAAGAAAATAATACAAAATTGTTTGAATCCTAATCGATGTGATATAGTGATCGAGAGAAATATTTATATATTTGTACATAATTATACTCGTTTTAATACTAGGCGTCTTAACCCGTAACTGATATAGAGATCATTTTACTATGTATATTGAATGAGGGGGTCCACAAGATCACACAGAATTGTAGAAATATTTAAAATAATTTGAAAAGGTAAAAGATCTTAGGCATTGTGAATTATACTAATTAATTTTATAATTTTATGTTGTAATTATAATATAATATGATACTAATTATACTTTGTTACCTATTACTACTTAATTATAATTATAATATAATACTAACTATAATTGTAACTTCATTTAAAATAAAAATAAACTATTACAAAGTTAGAAAAAACAACACATGCACAGTGAATATTTCCAGATTTACAGAGACAAGAAAAATTGCAAGGGTTCGTTGTATTTCACTTTAATAATTATAGATTAAATAGAAAATCAAAATTATTTTCACTTGGATTAAAGATGAGAAAAAATAATTTAAAAAGTTAAGATTGAAATGATAATAAAAGTTCCCTTCCCATAGACGTCTTAAAGGTTACTTCATTAATATTTATCTAGATGTCAGTATTTGCCTTTTAAAATATGAAGTAATTGACATTAAGAGTAACAGTGTTAAAGTTTAACAGCGTTATTTTAACATGTACAGTTCCGTCTACAAATGATTGAACATTCAATTCGTTTAGATCAAATAGACGTTTATATTATGGCTGTAAAATAAAATATTTACTAATTATTGATGTTACATGGAATGTTAAATTATACCACTTTTGTTAAGGTTCTATTAAAAGTCTAATACAATAAGAATTTTGTTTAAAATCTGAAAATGTCCGACGATTCAGAGATGGGAGTGAACACATTGCTTACTTAGATTAAAGTATTCATATTAAATTTTGCATAATTGAACAGTATGTGATTTATGTAACTTGAAAAATTTAGTTACCAGAAATATGAATGTCTTAATAATATTAAAAGACGCCTGCAAATACTTCGACACATCATTATAATATTTCTTTATAGAAGCATAAACTCTCTTACAGAGATTCGTCCACAAAATATTTAATTTATTAACACGTTGAATGCCACGCCAGTTGTACAGGGTTTGCCCGTGGCGCCACTATGATTTTTCTATCCTACGATACATATACTGTTGAAATATTACCTACAACAAATAAGTTACAACTATTTTTAGATGTTTTATATTGCATCAATTTCTTCGCACCATTGCATTAACGATGGTAATAATAAAAAATTGATAAGTATTGAGATTTATCCAAATTATGTATTTCTACCAATCTGAGCGCGACGGTCACCGATGACCCCCATGGCATTCAACGTGTTAACACTATTCCTACCGACGCTTCACGTATACTTATTCCCACCGCGACATTCCTACGTAAGACAGACAACAAATTTTTCTCAAAAAATAAACAATGAAAAAAGAAGTGAATATTGAAAAATGTATTATACTGTAGGGATGTACGTCGGGTAAAAACTGAAGAATAGTCCCGTAACATAAAACACTTTATTCTGAACTCCGCGACCGTACCCCTACGTACTCTAATCAAGACTGCCGATAAAACTCAAAAAGCTCTCGACCTCTCGCGAGGCTCTCTATTTATTCGCATTTTGCCTGATAGGCGGCTCCTGCCCTAACCAATGAGGATCCGCAAAAATTACCCGCCCTCAACATCCCCACGGCATCGAGGAAACGGAATACCGAACAATTACCGATTCCTTATCCTCGGCACCGTCTGATGTTTTCCGGCACCGCGCTTTCCTTTCGGCACCACACGGTCTTTGTGGTGCCGCATCAAAGAACGCCTACAATTCGTATATTTGAAAAAAAGTCTGAAGTTTAAAGGCGATTCAATTATGTTGTATCTATGAAATTCTAATCATTTGACCGGTTGTGGTAGGAATGGTGTTAACGTACCCATTAAAATATTACTACAACACGTTCCTTAACCGCGAGTAGAACAATCTCTAATAAAAACTAAACCATTACTTTCACCTTAATCCCAACATCCCCTATCCGTTTCTACTTCTTCGTCCCCTCCCCTGTTCTGCTATCAACGTCTTTCAGTCGCAGTTTCCGCGAGGAAAATCAGCTCTACGATATAAGTGAGATTTTCGGAGGCACCTCCTGCACCCCGAACGATAGATTCGCAGCGTTTCTTCCGAGAAGAGATAGAGCGAGGTTCAGACGAGGTAAGTCGCGAAATCGCGAGCGATGGAGTCCTGCGTCCCGAGACGACAGAATGGAAGAGGATCGAGGAGGGGGGAGGGTGAAGAGGACACCCCGCTGGTTGATGGGGTTGGCAGGGGCGAAGTTCGAGGAATAAGGTAAGGATAATCGAAGCAATCGAACGGCGGTGCTCGCTGGAGACGAGGGCGTTGGGCCGCGAAATGAATTCCACCCTTTCCAGAGGGGGAGGGGGTTGGAAAAAAGGAGCGCCCTCCCGCGCTATCGCACACGTATGCACGAGCACATCGTCGCCGGCGAAACGACGCTCGGGGCTGCCCGGAGGACGATAACGTCGCGCGGGAACGAAGATTTGTGAATACATTAGAGAAGGGACGGCGGGGCAAAGAGGGTGGACTCTAAGGGATGGCGACAGGGGCTCCCTCCGGGGAAACGCTTCGGAATCTTTTCCTGCTCGAGTATTTATCTTCTTAGGATCGCGCGGGGCTTACGACTCGTGGCGAGTCAACGAACTTCGACTTGGACAGGGATTGTCGCACCCCCGTGTAAGGGTTTGGGTTTCGAGCGCCCATCGAGGCGACGGTTCTTAACGCAT
>JAOPTO010001348.1:0-40374 GCA_033822845.1 Tetrapedia diversipes
AATTGGAAGATGTGGAAGACAAATAATTAGATAGCTCACAGTTTACTTGGCAATGAGTACTGATAGGTACTAAAAGGGTTGAAGAAAATTATAAAATTATAAAATATGTGAGATTGTCAATTAGATGGTTCATAATGATCAGTTAAATTGATAATGAGTACTAAATGCTAAAAGGGTTGAAGAAAATTATAAAATTATAAAATATATAAGATAGTTAATGAGATGGTTCACATTGATCAGTTCAACTGATAATGAGTGCTAAATGCTAAAAGGGTTGAAGAAAATGATAAAATTGTAAAATACGTGAAATAGTCAATCAGATGGTTCACAATGATCTGTTCAATTGATAATGAGTACTAAATGCTAAAAGGGTTGAAGAACATTATAAAATTGTAAAATACGTGAAATAGTCGATCAGATGGTTCACAATTATTAGCTCAATTGACAATGAGTACTAATAAGTACTAAAGGGATTAAGAGAGGTTCCACTATACTATATTGCACGCAGAAAATTATAAAATCTATAAGGTAACCAATTAGATTTCTCACAGTGATCAGTTCAATTGACAATGGATACTAATGAGTACTAAAAAAGTTGATTGAGGTTCCACTATATTATACTGCATGCAGAAAATCATAAAATGTGGAAGAAACCAACCCATAACATGACTCACATCGATTAGTTTAGTTTAACCGAATACTGTAAGCACCAAAAGGGTTAAACGAAGTTCCGCTGTATCATACAGCACTTGGAAAAATCACAAAATCTGCGAGATAATCAGCCAGGTGGCTCGCAACAATCGGTCCACTCCAGCTGACGTCATTGTCAGATAGAATCCAAAAATCTGGCAACCGGTTGCGTTAGTCATCGTTGTGCAATCCGCATCTGTCGATTCTCACCGCTGTTTCCGTTCGAAATCCGTGGAAATCGAGGCGAATCCAAAAAGCTCGACACAAAATGACACGATCCTTTGCCACGGCGCACTTCAGCTGGCTCCACAATGGCGAGGATCGGATGAAAGATCGGCAGATGGCCTGGTGAGAATGCAAATCGCAGCTCGCCACGAATTTTGGGAAACGCGCCTGTGAAAGGGTTGCGGGGGCGGCGGTGCAAAGTCGACAGATGTCAGATCGCGATGGATCGATTAAGGGCGCGCGATCACCTTTCCTCTCCCACGCGACACAGTCCCCATGGGTCTGCAGACCAGCGTTATGGGCTCCCATGAATGGAATACTTTTGCATAAAGGGTTTCCTGGCGGGGACCGGTTTCGGGATTAATCCGGTCGGTCCCACGTTCGCGGACGTGGGAGAAATCTTGAAGCTCGATCTTTGGGGGCGAATCGGCGCCCGTGGTGGCAATTGTACATATTAGGTGCCATTTACCATTTTTGGAAACGTTCTGGATACATTTCCTAGAAATCTTAGGTTTTTAATGATATTGCTGTTTTATCGCAGTAAAATTTAGAATCGACGCCTGTGGTGGCCATTGTACATGTTAGGTGCCATTTACCATTTTTGGAAACGTTCTGGATACATTTCCTAGAAATCTTAGGTTTTATGGTTTTAATGATAGTGCTGTTTTATCGCAGTAGAATTTAGAATCGACGCCTGTGGTGGCCATTGTACATGCTAGGTGCCATTTACCATTTTTGGAAACGTTCTGGATGCATTCCCTTGAAACCTTAGGTTTTATGGTTTTAATGATATTGCCGTTTTATCGCAGTAGAATTTCGAATTGACGCCTATGGTGGCCATTGTATATGCTAGGTGCCATTTACCATTTTTGAAAACATTTTGGATATATTTCCTAAAAATTTTAGGTCTTATGGTTTTGATGATATTGTTGTTTTATCGTAGTAAAATTTCGAATCGGTGCCTATGATGTCCATTGTGCTGTAAGGTACCATTTACCATTTTTGGAAACGTTCTGTATACATTTTCTAGAAATCTTAAGTTTTGCGGTTTTGAAAATATTGCTAATAGGTTATGATCCACAAGCAAACAAGAAGGGGATCTTGCTATCTTTAATCGGACAATTGTTTCACCGTACAAGAAATCAACTATGTATCGCTGGTAGCCTGTTATACTCGACAGGCTTCTTAAGAACGCGTCACGTATGCTAATCGCCGTCGCGTGTGTTCCTTAATTACGATTCGTCACGTAAAGGTGAACAGTCCGCGAGTGACGGACACCAACCGGGCAGATGGACAGTCGCGAAATAATCGCCGGTTCAATGCATGTTAAATAGTTGGCCGCCTGCGTGCCGGGCGATTTTAGTTCCACGAAAATACGGCGCAACATTATGTCATTCGGCTAAATCGATTCGGGGGAACCCGATAAACGTGCGCATTCGTTTCGAATCGAGACAAAGGCGAAACTGGAGAACCGTCTCGAGAGAGTGGTTACCTTCCGTTAATTGTCGCCACTTAATTAGATTTACTTTCGGTTAGGCGGCCGTATCGAAGAAGAAAGAAGCGTCTAATTGTATTAACGGGCCAGGTTGGACGGCGTTTTCTCGTTAAAATTTAGCATTCGATAGGGGCAAGGGGGCGGGAATTGCCCCCAATTCATAGGTAATAGTTCGTTTATATGCAAATACGATGGCCACGGCGCGCGAACGGGACACGGGAATGGGTCGCGTTGGATACGTGCGGGGGTGGTATACAAATCGTAAAATTGGATCGCCCGTAATAATCGCGGAATACGCGTAAGTTACGCGAGGACTTGAAATGAAAAAAAATGGGTTGCATGGAGGCCGAAACGAAATTTTGATCTTCCGTTGGATAATTGCGATCGTCCAGCATTTATCGTGGTTGGTGTACAATACAGTTGAAAAGTTTCTGTACAACATCGACTTTCTGTTCCTTATTTAAATACAGTGTACGAATTGTAACGAAAAGTAATATTAAATAAACACCCTAAGCTGTGTTTGGTGTTTCTGAACACTGTAGTTATTTATGGTGTCACTGGAATCGGTGACCACCATGGTGCTACTATCAGGGAAACAACAACAAACCACAACAAATTAGGTGTCAAGAATCGATGACCACTGCAGTACTAGTACTCAACTGAGTACTAGGAATTGGTGGCCACGGTACTAGCAACTTAAATGTTAGGAATCGGTGACCACTATAGTATTAGTGGTCACTAGAGTGTTGAGAATCGGTGACCAAAATACTATGAGATTACTAGCAATGTAGGCCTCAGGAATCGATGACCACCGTGATGCTAATATCAAGTAGAGTACTAGGAATTGGTGACCACAGTACCATAACGTTACTAGCAACTTAAGTGTTAGGAATTGGTGATCACTATAGTATTAGTGGTCACTAGAGTGTTGAGAATCGGTGACTAATACACTATGACATTACTAGCAATGTAGGCCTCAGGAATCAATGACCACCGTGGTGCTAATATCAAGTAGAGTACTAGGAATCGATGACCACGATACTATAACGTTACTAGCAACTTAAGTGTTAGGAATTGGTGATCACTATAGTATTAGTGGTCACTAGAGTGTTGAGAATCGGTGACCAAAACACTATGACATTACTAGCAATGTAGGCCTCAGGAATCGATGACTACCGTGGTGCTAATATCAAGTAGAGTACTAGGAATCGATGGCCACCGTGGTGCTAATATCAAGTAGAATACTAGGAACCGATGACCACCACAGTACTACTAGTCAGCTGAGTACCAAGAATCGGTGACCACAGTATCGTAACAGTAGTGACAAATTTGGTGTCAGGAATTGATGACCACCGCGAAATAATTGGTCAATTGACTACTAGGTATCGGTGACCACAGTACTGTAAAATTACCAGCAACCCAAAACTCGAAGATCTTCGACTACCATCATATTACTAATGAATCAAACTTTGAGAATTGGTGATCACCAGTGACTATGTCCCTGCTTGTCTCAAAAAATGCCACGCTTCAACAAAAGGAATCAAGAATCAAGAAAACCTGATCCCAAACAAATATACGTAAACTTTTTAACGGTGGTATACCAACGTCAGCGACAGCACAGTTGTCGAAAACCGCGGCCACACTGATAATCCCCGACGATTCTATTAATCAACGGCCAATTTCATTTGAAGAAGCCGACGTAATTCCGCCTTATCTGTATCGGGAACGACCCTCGAGTACTCGAACGAAAAATAAGCACTCGACGCGAAGACCTTCGATCGATCGGCTCGAAATCGAGATACACGCATTGGACGAGTCACGAAAAGCTACGGGACGCATGCATAATTTGCATGATCCGGTGGTGCGAATTTTTATTTTCCCGTTCTTCCTTCGACGGATGTCGCGCGCGCGCGCGCGCACGCACACATTGTCTCGCTTGACCTCGTAACCTGCTATGAAATTCATAACACCGTTTTATTGCACCTTTATCATCATCGCCGTTGCACGAACGCCGATCGTGCATATTTTATGGATCGCGGGAATCGGTGACCACGAAGATGGCGCGAATCGCCATTAAAATCGGGTGCCATTAAACGGCCATCGCGATCGCCTGGGTGAACGCTTCAGATCGAGAAAATCGGTCGATTAGCAGCCCCGATTCCCGCGGACACCGTTTATTCCCCGGTAATTTGTACCCCATTACGCGGCCGGTCGCCTGCATTATTTATGGAGTAATTAGTCGAAAGTCTGTACGACGCTTACCAGACATAGGCGGGCTCGTGCGACGCTTTGCATTAATAATCTGCGCGCGGCACAGGCCGATTTCGAGGCAGGAAGCCACTGACAATTCCACGGGAAACAGCTGTTCGATCATGCGTTCGGTTGAATCGTTTTGCTTGATCTTACTTGATTTTATGACACGTTAGTTTCACCTTTACGCATAGTGCAAGTACAGTAGCGGACAAAAGTTTAAGACGACAGGACGATGTAAAAGATAATTTTGTAGTTGGTAAAATATTGTTTATCTATTCATTTTTGTTGTTATTATGGGGTTGAACACTATTTAATGATTGGCATGGAATACAAATTTTATTTACACTGTTGTTTCTTAGTAATTTATTTATTTACAGTAGCGGACAAAAGTTTATGACAATAGGACAATGTAAAACATAATTTTATGGTCAAATATTGCAAATAATAATATTGCAAACATGCAAATATTGTCATTTTTGTTGTTATTATGGTAGAACACTATTTAATGATTGGCATAGAATACACATTTTATTTACAGTACCAGGCAAAAGTTTAAGACGACAGGACAATGCAAAATATAATTTTATAATATGCAAATATTGTTCCTATACTTACTTTTATCGTTATTATGGCAGATTGCTATTTTTTGTTTAGCATAGGATACGATTTTAATTATCGTGCTATTTCTTATTAATTAATTATTTGTTTCCTTTTAACCCTTTGGTCATAAACTTTTGTCTCCTATTGTATTTTGGACCTTGGTCCGTTAAGTAAATTAATAACCTTTTTTCTTGGGTATATAAGGTGTCCTGTTTAAAATGGGTTGTCATCAGAATTCTTTGGATTTGTACTATCCGAATGGTGTATCAATATCTGTTGAAAATTGTCGAAATGTGTTAGAAAGTGCGGTTTGGTTAGGAACGAGCAAAGGTGCACACGATGGCGGCGAGCTCGTGCAGTCTCTTTATCGTGTTCTCATATTAAATTTAGTCGATCTTATCTGGCGACGGAAGATTAGGTCGTATCAATCGTCGGGAGTATCGTTGATCAAAGTCAGACGTTGAAAAAAAAAAAAGCTTTCCATTGGGCGCGACCGATTTTCAGGAGACCTCGAGACGCTAGGCTGAGCTTCGTTCATATATTGCACTTTCCTGTGCTTACTGATGTCTCGAAATTGAATTTGATTAGTACCCAACTCAATTTCAATTCAATTTTCAATTTGTACTTTTCAGTGTTACATCTTCTTCTACACCTTCAATCTACCTTTTCCAATTCATCTGCAAAACTTTGCGCACCTAATTTGAACCAAATTCGAACCTAACCCAAACCCAAGTTGAACCAAACCTGAATCCAACTCAATTCTAATTCGAACCTAACCATAACCTAATCAGAACTCAATTTGAACCTCACCTAAACCTAATTCGACCCCAATCTGAACCACATCAGAACCGAACCTGAATCCAACTCAACTTTAATTCGAACCTAACCGTAACCTAATCAGAATTCAATTTGAACCTAACCTGAACCTAATTTGACCCAAATCTGAACCAAACCCGAACCTAATCTGAATTCAACTCGACTCTAATTCGAACCTAACCAAAACTCAACCAAAACCCAACCAAAACCCAATTCAAACCTAACTTAAACCTAATTCGATTCTAATTCGACCCTAATCTGAACCAAACCTGAACCTAACCGAAACAAACCCGAAACAAACCCGAACCTAACCCAAGCTTAACCACCGTCCGTTGAAAATTGTCCCCTTTCGAGTTGGTTGTGCATTAATCGACGAACGTATCCAGAGAAAACGTCTGCAGATATCGATGGCGTGCATACACCTGCGGGATAGCGACCGTGTTATCTTGATAACTATCGCTTGGGATTTTTCCGTCTGATTTCACCGGGGCCGCATAGTGGAAAATAAAAGATGTCGAACGGCGGCTCGTTTCCCGTTTTATCTGATGAATAATTAGTGGCACGAAAATTTGTTTACGGGGGAAACACTTCAGCTGGAGCTCACGTTTCACCGGGACGAGGGCGAAGGGGGGATTAGGGGGTGGGCAAAGGGAACGCAACCCCTTCTGTCATTAGCGGATATTTTAATGATACGATTTCCCGGCAATACACTGCGGCCAGGATTATTAAGTAATTACGTATTCAAAGATTTTATGGATAGTCGAACGATAGTGCGATCAACGTTTAAACGTTCTCTGCTTTTTAATCGGTCGCCGGTTAGAAACGAGAATTACTGTGGATGGCGTGGACACGTTTCGTTAACCCTTTTTCGCTGGACAGGCGATTGAGTCGGTCAACGAGCGATAGTTTCACGAAGTTTCGAGCGCAAATGATCAAACAGCGATACATGTAAATCTCCGTATGCTATTTAACCCTTTGCTTTCTAGAGGTGACTGTTAGTCAACAAATGATTTCTCAAATTTTCAGCACTTTATTAGTTTATTTATTAGTCAGATTCAGAGGTCAATATGTAAATCATATATGTAAATTTTAGTATATCACTTGACTAAACTAAATGACGTTTATTATAGGCGAATTTTAGTAAATATTTTGAATTTGTTAGTTTTTGAAGTTAGTATCATTAGAAAGTCACTTCTCGAGTGCAAAGGGTTAATTGATTTGGACGAAGCTCAACACTTTATTAGTTTATTTATTAGTCAGATTCAGAGGTCAATATGTAAATCATATATGTAAATTTTAGTATATCACTTGACTAAACTAAATGACGTTTATTATAGGCGAATTTTAGTAAATATTTTGAATTTGTTAGTTTTTGAAGTTAGTATCATTAGATGACTAACAGTCGCCTTTCAAGTGCAAAGTGTAAATTGTCGCAATTCTTAACCCTTTGCTTTTTAGAGGTGACTGTTAGTCAACAAATGATTTCTCAAATTTTCAGCACTTTATTAGTTTATTTATTAGTCAGATTCAGAGGTCAATATGTAAATCATATATGTAAATTTTAGTATATCACTTGACTAAACTAAATGACGTTTATTACAGGCGAATTTTAGTAAATATTTTGAATTTGTTAGTTTTTGAAGTTAGTATCATTAGATGACTAACAGTCATTTCTCGAGTGCAAAGGGTTAATCGATTTGGACGAAGTTCAGCACTTTATTAGTTTATTTATTAGTCAGATTCAGAGGTCAATATGTAAATCATATATGTAAATTTTAGTATATCACTTGACTAAACTAAATGACGTTTATTACAGGCGAATTTTAGTAAATATTTTGAATTTGTTAGTTTTTGAAGTTAGTATCATTAGATGACTAACAGTCATTTCTCGAGTGCAAAGGGTTAATCGATTTGGACGAAGTTCAGTGTAAGAGAATCTCAGTAAATACATTGCACTTGAAAATGTCTGAAATTAGTATTATTGAACGAATATAAATCCACCCCTCAAATGCAAAGGGTTAATATTTCCAAGCTCTAGTATTATTAAAAAAAATATTTGAAATCCAATTCTTCTATTTCTATCCAATAATAATAACAACAACAACAACAACAATAATAATAATAAAAATGCAAATATGAACGCCAAGATTTTTAATTTTTTTACAACTGAAACATTTTTTTTTTTAATATTCTTGAAAAGGGTATGGCTCTCAGTAACGACTCATTGTTATTATCAAATGAAATAATTAAAAAAAAAAGTAATAAAATATAAACTTAGTATTTACTTAAAAAAAGGACACAACAGTTTTATCAAAAATTGTTGATCAAAGGAATGGTCAGACATAATAATGACAATGATATTCAGAAGAAAATCCTGAGTGATAAAATTCTACAATTTTCGTTGAACGTTCGGCGAAAAAAAAAAATTTCAGCATAACGAATCCGGATCGTTTCCGTGCAATTTTCCACGAATCGTCGAAGATCGCCGTCGATTTCGTCAAGACGCTCGATCGAGGTTTCAGGTAGGCAGACCAATTTGCCACGGCGGAGTGATTTAAGTGGATTAAGAGTGGTCAGCGAGGTTGAAGCCAACGGCATTACAATTAAGAATGCTTCGTTATGCCCGAGTCTATTGGCGGTGGCCATCGACCGTGGTAAAGTGGAGCTGCTTAGCATTTCGAGGGTAGCGCGGCTAATGTACTCCAGAGACCTGTTCCTGACCCAACGAATAGGCTCTGTGATCCGCATCGGCCGGATAACGGCCCAAAAATAAGCCTTTTTTGCGGCTGGAGGAACTAGGGTTTGGTTCTTGATGACCATCGATCGGAAATAATTTCGAATTGTTGGTCCACGGCTGTTTTTGGCGATACGTGGATCACACGATTGGGTCCTCGATCGTTTATTTCGGTTGTCAGGGTAAATGTGTCGCGAGGATGAACTTGAACCAGATGAATGTATGACCAATTGAAGAGCAAGTAAATTCAAGGAGATTTAAAGGCTGTTTTTGAGGGAGACTGTAAACTTTGTATCTGAACCTAAGGTTGAACAGCTGAACAATTTTTTTTCTTTGGAAATGGTAAATATGTCACAATGACACACGATCAATATTTTCCCTCATCGGTGATTTTCATAGTTGCCAGCAGTGAATTTCAATAGTTAATTTAAAAGATGCCTGCGGATCTAGTCTTACGATAACAACCTCACTATCCTTCGTTTATTAAATATTCAGCTATAAGGATGTAGAAACAGTGTGGTACCTTTCCAAATGTCCAAGGAGCGCAATAAAAACTGTTCTATCCGTCAACAGAGGATCAAAATTCAAGAGGCGTGCGCCTGTGCATTCATAATTCGACGGAATGGAGCTTCGTACGCGATGCTGGGAGCGATGTCTTTAAGAATTCGTCGAATGTGGTACAAAAATGTTCAGAAGTGTGCAAGGAATCGATGACCACGTCGCGTGGCCACCACCGACTGATCGTCGAACGAGGAATCGATGACCACCATTTGTGAAATCGGTGACCACCATTTGTGGAATCAGTGGCCACCCTTTGTGGAATTGATGACCACCCTTTGTGGAATCGGTGACCACCATCTGTGGAATCAGTGACCACCATTTGTGGAATTGGTGACCACACTTTGTGGAATCAGTGGCCATCCTTTGAGGAATCGATGACCACTCTTTGTGGAATCAGTGACCACCCTTTGTGGAATCAGTGACCACCCTTTGAGGAATCGATGACCACCCTTTGTGGAATCAGTGGCCATCCTTTGTGGAATCAGTGGCCACCTTTTGTGGAATCGATGACCACACTTTGTGGAATCGGTGACCACATTGCGTGATCGTCGGACGAGGAATATATGACCACACTTTATGGAATCAGTGTCCACACTTTGTGGAATCGATGACCACCGCTGCTTGGCCGAGTGCAGTCGTTTCAGAATCCTAAAAATCCAGTTCCACGACAGTTACGTGTCCCAATAAAAAGATAAATCGGCCAGTGACGCGTTGTAGGCCTCGCGTTCCAGGAAAAGTACCGTTCTTCCGCGAATCGCCGTGCAAAGTAGCCACTTCCTCCGCGAGGAGCGCACTGGTATCACAGGATTATGCATAATGGTGTACTTTGTCACTAGTTACCTCAAAACTGCTAGCTATACTTATACTGACAGAAATAATCGTGATCGTTGTCGAGTGGATTGTTTAATCAGATTTCTATGCAAATTCACAGTTATAACAGTGTAATAAGAGAAATGGCCATCAAAAATTCGCAGTAAACCATACTAGGACTTCTAAAGGGAGTGTATTACTGGATGAGAATAATATCTAACATCGGTGAATTTCGAGACCACTCGTGGTGGCTCCTCTACGATAAATGTGAAACTGCTCAGAAACCTGTGTGCTTCAAGTTATCGCTATGAAAGGCCACAGAAACTGTTAAGTTTTCGTTAGTTTTCTAAGTTTTCACCAACGAAAGGCTAGTTTTTTATTTTTTTAACAACCAAAACTTTGCAAAACGCAAAGTCTATTCCCACGGTTCGCGAGTCTACACGCGTTTTGCGGCGGAACCCTTTCTTGCTGGCTTCGCAATAAGCAAAGCAGCCGACAGCCAGTGTCGCAGGCAGGAACTCCGGCTGGATTCAGGCTGATAAAGAGCGATGCATTATGGATCACCCGGAGATGTACGCGGGCTACGAACGTGAGGCGAAGCGCTGATTGAGAGGCGCTGCCTAGCAACTGGTGTCCTCGCAACCTTTTCCCACCCCTTCGCGCTGCCAACCTCCCCTGTAACTGTTCACCCTTCCCTCCTAACCCCGGCCAACCCTCGCTGCGACATCGTTTCCATCTTGTATCGTCGATCTTCGACGTGCCTGCGCGAAAGTCACTGTTTATCACTGTTCTCCTTTTTATTCTGGGGTGTTCGTTGGAACAGGGTTAATAATTTTAACGTTCCCACAATTTTTCTGTAAGACTAGGCTCCTTAGTATATAGATAAATATTGAATGTTACTTCTGTATTTTTTTTATTTAATTATGGTATGCAAATATTGTTCGTACACTTATTTTTATCGTTACTATGGTAGAACACTATTTATTAATTAACTTAAAATACAAATTTTATTTATACTGCTATTTTTTTTAATAATTAATTTATTTACAATAGCGAACAAAAGTTTAAGAAGACAGGAATAGTAAAACATAATTTTATGGTTCGCAAATATTGTTAATCTATTAATTTTTATTGTCATTATGGTAGCACACTATTTATTAATTAACTTAAAATACAAATTTTATTTATACTGCTATTTTTTATTAATTAATTTATTTACAATAGCGAACAACAGTTTAAGAAGACAGGAATAGTAAAACATAATTTTATGGTTCGCAAATATTGTTAATCTATTAATTTTTATTGTCATTATGGTAGCACACTATTTATTAATTAACTTAAAATTCAAATTTTATTTATACTGCTATTTTTTTATTAATTAATTTACTTGCAGTAGCGAACAAAAGTTTAAGAAGACAGAAGAATGTGAAATATAATTTTATAGTCCACAAATATTACTTATCTATTTACTTTCATCGCCATTATGGTAGAACTATTTATTTATCAGCATAGATTACAAATTTTATTTATCCTGCTGTTCCTTATCAATTAATTAATTCACTCTCTTTAACCCTTTGGTCTTAAACTTTTGTCCCCTGCTGTAAACAAATTCTTATCCCCGCTGTTTAACTTCGAAAATGTCCAAAACTTCGATCCAACGACGCGATCACGTTTTGGCGCGCAAAAACCTAACCTAAAATTCGCCCGCGTTCAAATGTAACCGAAGACGAAGAACAAGGCACGAAAGCTTGTATGAAAGCCGGGGTCGACGTCCGTTATAATTATTATGAACTTCCATGCAGCGGTGTGTGCACAGGATACACAATTTTCCGGCCGGTTACAACCTACTCAATCAACGGAGGGCATAAAATCCATCAAATGCGTACCAATTACCGTTCGCGTTCGCTCGCGCGGCCACGTTCCCCCTGATACGTGTATTATTGTGATTCCGCTACCGGTTCGCTCATACTTCATTATCATTACAAGTACAACATCAATCGTTATTGATTCCCGGCGAATATGTAATACATTCGTGAATATTTACTCTAATTACTTTCTATTTAAATGCCCATCCCCGCCCCCTCTGGCGTCTGGCTCGAAAAATATCGTCGACGAAACGACACCGTGCATGGAAACGCTGCGGTATGGTCGCGCGATCTGCGAATGCCACGATTTACCTCGTTACGGATATTTCGGTTTCGTTCGCGTGCAAACGAACGGACGTGCAGTGTCAGGGTAATAGAAGTTTAAGTTTCGATCGAATGATAAGGTTTAAGATCGACGGGTTGAAGAAAAATAAATAAATTATTTAATGAGAAATTACGAAGTTATAAAAATGAATAAATTAACGATATTTGCATACCATTAAAAATTGTTTTATATTCTCCTCTCGTCTTAAACTTTTGTTCGTTACTGTATCAAATGTTTAGTACGATCACTGTACAGTAGCGGACAAAAGTTTAAGACCGAAGGGTTGAAGAAAATAAATTAATTACTTAATAAGAAATTACGAAATTATAAAAATGAATAAATTAACGATATTTGCATACCATTAAAAATTGTTTCATATTGTCCTCTCGTCTTAAACTTTTGTACGATCACTGTACAGTAGCGGACAAAAGTTTGAGACAGGGGGGTTGAAGGAAATAAATTAATTAATTAATAAGAAATTATAAAATTATAAAAATGATTAAATTAACGATATTTGCATACATTAAAAATTGTTTCATATTGTCCTCTCGTCTTAAACTTTTGTCCGTTACTGTATCTTCACCAGATAGAGTACGATATTATATATATAATTAACGAAACGTAGAAAATAACGATAAAAGGCAACAAAATTCTTGAACAAAAATTCTTGAAATTAAATGGACCCCGAGTCGAACGGAAGATTTCGGCTGGTGAAATTCGCAGAAAAACGGCGGACTCGGGATTCCGGCCACGTAAAGCGGTGCTCGACGCACGAGCGGACGCGCTTCCGTGAACAAAACAACCGAGGATGTGCGGACGGAACGCGTCCAGAGGAGGAATTCAGGAAGCAGCAACAAGTGTGACATCCCTTACCGTCGCTCTACCTTTCACCTTCCCGCCTGGCCAACCCTCCCCCGGCTACGCGAGACACTTTTTCCCCGTCGTTTCACCTACACACTGACGCTCCTCTGGGAGACGAACGCATTCCAATCGCCAATTTTATTTTTTTATTTATTCATTGATTCACTGATTGATTTATATATTTTTTTATTTATTGATTGATTTATTTATCTATTTATTTATTTATTTATTTCGTTATTTATTTAGTTATTTATTTATCTATCTATCTATCTATCTATTTATTTATTTATTTATCTATCTATTTATTTATTTATTTATTTATCTATCTATCTATCTATCTATCTATTTATTTATTCATTTATCTATTTATTTATTTATTTATTTATTCATTTATCTATTTATTTATTTATTTATTTATTCATTTATCTATTTATTTATTTATTTATTTATATAGGAAATTCTATTTTAACGACTTTAATAGAGTGCAGATGATAACGTTTAGGTGTGAATGTAATAAAATGAAGTGATTCGAATATAAATATATGTATTAAAAATAGTTTAATAGTAACAACTTGAAGGACTTTACAACTTAGCAACTACCACGTTGCTCCTTCAGAATGTCACTCTTTCTGCCTTCACCCTTTTTGCCATTTTCAGTCTTCGAGCCAATTAGAAGTTCCTCTGAACGTTTGCGCATCCGGTGCATCCTTCGCCTATTCTGCGTGGAAATTCGTCGTTTTCCTTGTTTCACGGCGAATTACACCTTTAGACCCACCCCCCCCCCCCTTACTAAGAGGGAAGTTTCGTTGGCATTGTGGTCGAGGCCGGGCATAGTTTTAGATTGAAAGCGGAATTTCGATTCTTCCATTCCAGGCACGCTTTTGTGACGCGCGTCATAATGCGATCCCTGGGACACGGCTCGTTCTTGTCCCGTTGGGAACAATTGGGCTAAATTTTTCTGGATAGGGTCGCGCGAGAACGAAATTTAAACGTAAGGGAGATTAGCAGGGATTTTTTTTTCACGGTTCTGAATGGTCCTGAATGGTTGGTAAAAATTTTAAGACTTTGAATCGAGTGGTTATTGTAGGCAGAGATAGCTGCTACCGTTTTTCAAGAAAATTTTTAATGGGAGATTTTTTGAGTCGACCGGTTGGTGTATTAGAGTGCATGGGATGTGGGCGTAGAGAAAGGCAGAGCAGCATGAAATAATAGTGTAGAGTTGAATAGAGTGGTGGAGGGTGTTGCAGACTATAGAATAGAGTAGGGTACAGAATGGAGTAGTTTAGAGCACTATAATGTATACCATCTTCTCTATTTAATTATTTCTGCTGGTTATAGGTCATAAGAATCTTTAGTGAACTTTTAGAGCAGCATAGAGCACTAAAGAACACTATAAAATTTAATTTCTTTTATTTTTGTGGAACTCTTCAATATGAAGCATTAAATGACTGCAAATTATAGGTTATAGAAATTTTTAGGGAATTTTTAGAGCAGAATAGAATGCTATAGGAGTACTATAGAGCACTATAAAATATCATTTCCTTTATTTTTGTTGTATTTTTCAATATGAAGCATTAAATGACTGCAAATTATAGGTTATAGAAATTTTTAGTGAATTTTTAGAGCAGAATAGAATGCTGTAGAGTACTATAGAGTACTATAAAATATCACTTCCTTTATTTTTGTTGTACTTTTCAATATGAAGCATTAAATGACTGTAAATTATAGGTTATAGAAATTTTCAGTGAACTTTTAGAGCAGAATATAGTACTATAAAATACTATAGAGCCCTATAAAATATTCCTATTTGTGTTTTCCAATATGAAGCATCAAACGTCTGCAAAATATAGGTTATAACAATTTTCAGTGAATTTTTAGAGCAGAATAGAGTACTATAGAGAACCAAAAAATATCCCTCCCCTAATCTTTGTTGCACTTTTCAACATGAAGCATCAAACGGCTGCAAAGTATAGGTTACAGGAATTTTCAGTGAATTTTTAGAGCAAGATATAGTCCTATAAAATACTATAAAGCCCTATAAAATATTCCTATTTTTATTTGTGTTGAAGTTTCCAACATGAAGCATCAAACGTTTGCAAAATATAGGTTACAAAAATTTTCAGTGAATTTTTATAGCAGAATAGAGTACTATAGAGAACCAAAAAATATCCCTCCCCTAATCTTTGTTGCACTCTTCAACACGTAGCATCAAACGAATGCGGTTCACAGATTATAGGAATTTTCAGCGAATTCTTCCTATCCACGTAATCCAGTTTCTTTGCGATTCTACGTTCGAATGTTTTCCCTGAGCACCGTTTCATCCGATCACGCTGATCGAGCGCGCGTATTACACAGCCGGAGAGAAACACGATTCAGCTTGTAGGCCGACGGGGGTACCGTCGACTAATGAATTTCATTTGGTTCGTTGCGAATGCAGCATGGGTCGCAATTACCACGGACACAAGGCGCGTAGGAAATTTAATCGGGCTTAATTACTGCGGAGCTCTTCCGGAGTGCCGTCGTCGATAATCGACTGAAACGCGTCGAATCGGTCAGATCGACGTAAGCCCGATACGTTCTCTTCATCCGACGACGCTCAGCGGATCCTCGCCCGTTAATCCGTGCTTATTAAATTAATTGTAAGCTGCCAGGCAGAAGGGGGGACGTTGAATTCGTCGTGTCAATGCCGGCGTGCTTGCACCACGCGCCTGTTACTGCGCTGCGTCACGCGCGAAATGTGCTGCAGCTGCTCTCTGTAAATTGATCAAGCCTCTGTCTTCCCTTTGCACCTGTCAGTCTAATGATAGAAGGTATTTGCTAGCGTCTCGGCGAAGTGTCTTGAAGACGCTTTGAAACTTTGGGCGGGTGGCCACGGAATCGGTGACCACCGGGAATCGGTGACCACGGAATCGGTGACCACCGAGAATCAATGGCCACCGAATCGATGACCACCGAATTAGTGACCTAAAGAAATTGCTGGCCACTAGGTCGGTGATTTTAGACAATCGGAGACCTCTAGAAATTGATGACCACTAAATTGGTGATCACTGAGAATCGATGGCCACTGAATTAATGACCATCGAATTAATAACCGCCTAGAATCGATGACCACCGAATTAGTGACCTAAAGAAACTGCTGGCCACCAAGTCGGTGATTTCAGAGAATTGGTGACCTCTAAAAATCGATGATCACCAAATTGGTGACCACCGGGAATTGATGGCCACGGAATTGGTGACCACCCAGAATCGATGACCACCGAATTAGTGACCTTCAGAAATCGCTGGCACCAAGTCGGTGATTTCAGAGAATTGGTGACCTCTAGAAATCGATGACCACCAAATTGGTGATGACTGAGAATCGATGGCCACTGAATTAATGACCACCTAGAATCGATGACCACTGAATTAATAACCACCTAGAATCGATGACCACCGAATTAGTGACCTTCAGAAATCGCTGGCTACGAAGTCGGTGATTTCAGAGAATTGGTGACCTCTAGAAATCGATGACCACCAAATTGGTGACCACTGAGAATCGATGGCCACTGAATTAACGATCACCTAGAATCGGTGACCACCGAATTGGTGATGATAGAGAATTGGTGACCACCGAGTTAGTAATCTCTAGAAATGGATGACCACCAAATTGGTGGTCTCTAGAAATCGGTGATCACCAAATTAGTAATCTCTAGAAATCGATGACCACCAAATTGGTGGTCTCTAGAAATCGATGACCAATGAATTAGTTACATTTAGAAATCGATGGCCGCCAAGTAGTAATCAGTGAGAATCGATGGCCACCAAATTGGTGATCATAAAGAATTGGTGACCACCAAGTTAGTTAGCTCTAGAAATCGATGACCACCGAATCAGTGATCACAAAGAATCGATGACCACCGAATTGGTGACCACCAGGAATCGATGACCACCCTCAGAAACTTGAGTGACTACCATGGCCTAGTGCACTCAATACATTAATCAATCATTTGACTAATGTGTGTTTAAAATTTCTCCGTTTCTAATTTTGATGTGGTGAATGCATTGTTGGACCGAATTCTAATTTTCCCAACGAACCACAGAGCTGCTAACGACCGAGCCGGTGGAAAATAGTAGCAATTATAGGTACATTAAAATTTCGTAGCAAGCTGGTCGTCTCTGTTACGACCGACGTTATTATTAGCTCTGCAAGTGCTCTCGGTTGATGAATGTCGTTAAATAGGTTAAGAGCGTCTTATTTCTCTGTTGTTCCTGATAATATTCTTGAACGTTCCGACTCGATAAGTTCTTTCTCCGATCTCCTATCAGCGGTACCTGCACTTTTCAAGAGCAGATACAAAAAAAAATTCGAATCCTGATCGGTCAATCCTCTACTGAAACAATTAAACAAACATATAGCCATCTCTTTCGAACGGGACAATATTTTTCCATCCGTTTACCCTCGAATGATACAAAAATTTTCGCGAACTTAATCAACAAGACCGATCTTCAACACTAGATTGCCGAATGTTGGGTATATACCTATTTTGCCTGAAATGAGTCAATTTGACTCAATCATGAAAATTGAAGTTTTTACAAAAAATAAAACTTTATTTTTAAAAAAGTTTGTTCAATATAATTTTTACATATATATGCTGTTTTTAAAATACATTTTCCGCAAATTTTTTTATTACATTTAACATAAACTCCCTTACTTCTATTCCTTTCATATATGTGAAAATTGTTTTGAACAAACTGTCTTAAAAATAAATTTTTATTTTTTTTTTTAAATTTCTATTTTCATGTTTGAATCAAATTGACTCATTTCAGGTAAAATAGGTATACACCCAACATCCGCCAATCTAGTGTTAACCTGCCACAAAAAAGAAGACTAAAATTAAGTTGTACAACTAATATATCTTCCACCATGTCGTTAAGTAACGTAAAAATGCTGATGATCACGCGAATAACATAAATCAGAGTGGAAACGCGAAACGTTAAGGGAAACCGAGAGAAGTAAAACGAAAGTTGCTTAGGCGATCTCGAGGCTCGAATTTGCACCCCTCTTAACAGCTGTAAAGTTTGAATAATGATCTTGTTATGAACACTTTATACGCCTTTTGCTGCTCGTTTTACCCTTCACCTACCGGAATTATCCTCCTAAAAATCCCTGCAGTAATGACCGCACAGAAGAAGCCCGGCTGCTCACGTTAATTTCCCGCCGGCCGAAAACCAATTAATCAGGGTTCGCTTCATTGAATTGTTTCGCGCCGTCTAGTTCGTCCCCCCCTCTGGAAGGTTGGGAGGGGGGGATGTAATTTTTCAAGAATTTCATTTTTGCCGCTCCTGTGATCACCTCCGCGCTCACCCCATTTTCCAGCCGGGAAAATCCACGCTTGAATTGGCTTGAACGAGTCCAGGCACTTAAGTTCTTGACGCCGTGAAAAAGGTGGATGAACGAGCGCTTACAAATTATGACATAACTGGGCTGCGAATTTTGTGCGAGTATTCTCTGTGGAAAATTAAATTTATATCGCCGCGGTGGTACGGTCTAACCAGATGCAGTAAGTGCTTATATAGCAGATATAATAAATATAACAAATATAGTAAGCATAGAAAATATAATGGATACGGTGGATATACCAAATGCGAAAGATATAACAAATATAGCAAATATAGTAGGCATAGGAAATATAGTAAATATAAAAAATATAATAAATATAGCAGATATACCAAATACAGAAGATATAATAAATATAGCAAATATAGTAGGCATAAGAAATATAGTAAATATAATAAATATAGCTGATATACCAAATACAGAAGGTATAACAGATATAGCAAATATATCAAGCACAGAAAATGCAATAAACAAAGCAGATATAGTTGATATAGCAAATATAGAAAACATAGTAAATATAGCAGACGAACTGTATATAGAGAGTATAATAGAAGAAGTAGAAAATATAACAGATATTATAAACATATAATGTAGCTAATACAACAAATATATAAACTATAGCAGATATAGCAGATATATAGAATCTGCTATACAGATATAGCATGTATAACAGATATATCATATTATAAATATAGCAGTACGAAAGTATAACCGATATAGCAGATATAACACACGTCACAGATATAGCAGTAAAAATTGTACAATAGATAAATCAGTTACAACAGACACCGATTGCAGCATACATACTTTCGGCCAATTAAACAAAGTTAAATCGGCGTTCAACGGCGAGAACATTGGGCGGTTGAACGCTTTAATGGCAGGTCGTTAGCGGAGTTCCTCAGATTAAATTATTCCACCGCCATTTGCGGCGGGGCGGCGGATGATTTAGAATCGGATTGCACGCAGGTAAACCACGATGGTCAGCGAGCTCAGGTCTGGTTGCGCGTAATTCAACAGGTGGGTAGTATAAGGTAGGGTTAGGACTAGCGTTACCTCGCTCTCCTCAGCCTCATTGAATTCCGCTCGTTTACTCTCCTTCGCCCCACCCACCCCGTTCCTCTCACACCTATTCTCGTTTACACCCTTTCGCGCCAACTCTTCTCAAGTACCTCCCTTCCACCCTTCCCGTGTCATAATCATCGCCGCAGATCTCGCGGAATACGCCCCTGAAGAGGCCTCCGGAAGTTTTTTTTCCTCAGCTAGTACCTTCTGTTCTAATTTTCCCCTAGATTCCATTACAAAATTGCTGTTCCTACGATCTATCGAATCTAATGTGATCTTCGAGGGTTCTTCGAAATTTTAATAATTGGAAGATTGATGAGAATGAAAGGAAATGAAAAGGCCTGCGGAAGTTTTTTTTCCCCAGCTAGTGACTTCTGTTCTAATTTTCCCCTAGATTCCATTACAAAATTGCTGTTCCTACGATCTATCGAATCTAATGTGATCTTCGAGGATTCTTCGAAATTTTAATAATTGGAAGATTGATGAGAATGAAAGGAAATGAAAAGGCCTGCGGAAGTTTTTTTTCCCCAGCTAGTGACTTCTGTTCTAATTTTCCCCTAGATTCCATTACAAAATTGCTGTTCCTACGATCTCAATCGAGCCTGGTCTATCGAATCTAATGTGATCTTCGAGGGTTCTTTAAAATTTTTAATACTTGGAAAATATTGGAATTTTATACACGATGGTTCTTTTTCGTTTTTTGTGTCCGAATGGTTAGACATGTTCCAGTTTGTGCTTGGTATTGTTGATACTGCTAGTGGCAGTGGGTTTCGTGCTCCGTACGTGCCGAAGATATGAGATCACTCGATTCACAGTTACCTTTTATGATATACAATCATAATGAGATTAAACGCGTGGCAGTCTGCATCGAAAGCGACGATTTAATGTTCGCTTCATGAGAGTGTCGCCTTCACCTTGCCCACGGGCTGCTATTAACTTCTTTGCGCTCGTAAATTCCAATGTTACTCGACCGAATTACGCGAGATTCAGTGTCATGTAATGATTCGATCAATTTTCATATATTGCAGAAATTAGAGAACATTACAAATGGTAGGATAGGCATTTATTATAAATTATATCTTACGCTTAAGATTCGTTCTTTACTCTCTCAGAAACTGTTTCTTCTAAGTACCTAAGTAACTATTTCACGTTGCATACCCTCACTCATTAATTCTCTTTCGTTCTGATCCTTAATTTCCCTCTCGCTATTTACATACACTCAGCCACGTGCTCCTGCAATTTCTCAGTTTTGCATCTCAGGTACTTAATCGAGTCAATTCGCGTCTTCGAAACACTCTTAGTTCGACCTAGATACTCCACGCATTCGCTCCCCTACATTATTATTATTACTGATTAATAAAGGGGAATAACCCTTTGACACATTGGAAACACATAAAATATATTACAAATTATAAAATTAATCATAGGTGGATAGACCGTAGCATCTAAAGCAATTAAAATTATTGAACGTACAGTAGCGGACAAAAGTTTAAGACCGAAGGGTTACCGAAAATAAATTAATTGGTATATAAAAAAAAATAGCACAATAAACGAAATTTGTATTTTTCGTTAATTAATAAATAATACTCTACCCTAGTAACGATAAAAATGTATGTACAAACAATATTTGCGAACTATAGTACCATGTTTTACTACATTTAATATTGACCTCAGCATTGGCTTCAAAATATTTGCGAAATATTTGCAAATCGACCGAATTTCGTTTCAACTCACAAAATCGTGGAAAATCGTGAAAATTGTCCGCACCATCGGTCAGTGACGCGAAATCTTCGATTCTGAATCCGTCGAACGCATCGAAAAATCGGGTAACGTCGATAATCGATCGATCAGGATAATTTCTCGCGGCGAACGTAAGTTTGAGTGCCAGCGCGACGTCCGCATGGAAATGCCCGATGGTCGAGTGGTTTGTCGAAGTAATAAAGGTTTATCGTTCGTTTGCCTGTCCGTGGTGCCGTACGCCATTGGTCGGCCGACACTGCGGGGCCAAAAGTTTGCCGATTTAATTTTTATAGTCGTCAGTGTAATATCCATTATACGGGAACGAGTTCCGCTCGGTTTCCGCCAGTCGTTCGAAAAATGTTATCTGAGAGTGCTCGTTCGATTCGCGTCCTCTCGCGTCCCCCCCCCTTTTTCTCTCGTCTCGTTCGAAGCTAGCTTGTCTGTAAAGACTGTTCCGAGGAAGCAATTATAGTTATTTGATTGTTGGGTTTATCGTGTTGGCAGTTTCTTCAGCCTGTATACCTCGATCACTTGTTACAACGTGTCCTATGCAAAATAAAGTGTAGTGTGGTATAATATAATGTACGTTTCGTTGCTCGGTTATTGAACTATTATACTGTTCAACTGATCTGCTATAATGATATATTCTACCACTCAATTATTTTGCTATAATCTTGCACTCTAATATTCCAGTATTCTGCTATAATTCTGTACTCTATTATTCTGCAAGTTTGCTATAATGATATATTATACTGTTAAATTATTCTGTTATAATCTTGTATTCTAATATTTCAGTATTCTGCTATAATCCTATATTCTATTATCCCGCTGTTTTGCTATACTGATATATTCTGCCAATATATCCCGCTGTAATGATATATTCTGCTATAATGATATATTACACTGATATATTCTGCTATAATGATATATTATACTGATATATTCTGCCATAATGATATATTCTACTGATATATCCACTATAATGATATATCCTACCGATATATTCGGCTATAATGATATATTCTACTGATATATTCTGTTATAGTTCTGTATTCTAATATTCCAGTATTCTGCTATAATTCTGTATTCAGTTATTTTTCTAGTTTGCTATAACGATATATTCTACTGCTCAATTATTTCGCTATAACTCTGTAACATTCCATCCCACCACTATTCTCTTCTATACCATCCCCGTTTGACACAGTTCAACGACACGATACACCAAGATACCTATCCCCTTTTACCCCTATAATTTCAAATTCGAAACGACCTGTGCCCATGACGTGGCAAGAGCCTAAGCTCCGTCTTCGTAGTGTCCATTCGATTGCATAACGATGCAAGAGGTGGACGCCAGCTCACAGTGGCACACGTACAGAAAAATCTGAGTTAGAAGCAAGGAAGACGAAGAAGAAGATGGAAAAGAAGAAAAAGAAGAGAAGAAGAAGAAGAAGAAGAAGAAGAAGAAGAAGAAGAAGAAGAAGAAATTGCCACGGTTCAGCGTCACGGGTAGGAAAGAAAAAGGCTCGACGAGCGCGACGAGCCTCCGTGAGGCGGAGGAGGCGGATAGATAGGGCGAAACGAGGAGAGGGAACTCTAATTGAGATCAATTGCGACTCAGCCAGGGTCAACTCACTCCGGGCGATCTGGAACCGCTGCGAGGATGCTTCTGTTTGCGCGCGTGTCCGCCGCGGATGTAGCCCCGGCCTGGGCCGGCGAGCGCGCGTGGGCTGCATCCCAAGCAGGCGGAATTAAAGATCAATTGCGACCGATTCCGGGCCGTGAGAATCCAACGATTCGCACCTGACCAGTCACCCTTTCTAACGTCACGTGATCTGTAAGCGACACACCGGGGACTGTACCGGTTTCCTATCTAACCTTATTTTGGATTTCTCTGAAAATGGCAACAATTTTGATACCCGTCCATAATCCACGCGAGTAGCTTTCGTCAAACGCATATATGCGTCCATAATCCTCGCGAGTAACTTTCGTTAGTGACGCATATTTGCGTTTGTAATCCATCTGTGTAACTTTCGTGAGTGACGCATATATCCGTCCATAGTTCACACGAATAACTTTCGTCAGGGACGCATATATCCGTCCACAATCGACACGAGTAACTTTCGTCAGACGTATATATGCGTCCATAATCCACACGAGTAACTTTCGCTAGCGACGCATATACGCGTCCATAGTTCACACGAATAACTTTCATCAGTGACGCATATATCCGTCCACAATCGACGCGAGTAACTTTCATCAGACGTATATATGCGTCCATAATCGACGCGAGTAATTTTCGTTAGTGACGTATATATGCGTCCATAATCCACGTGAGTAACTTTTGTTAGTGATGCATATACGTGTCTATAGTTCACACTAGTAACTTTCGTCAGACGCATATATGCGTCCATAGCAATCAAAGGGTTAAGTTTCTAGAATTCACATGCGACACGATTAGAACCACGTGACCCACTGCATCTGTTCCTAGCTTCTCATAGATGGGTCACGAGCAGGTAAGACGTTTTATTCGTCACAGCGAACGCCACGACTGTTTTACGGTCCGATAGCTCGTGAAATCGATGCTCGACGCGTCGTCGCCGCTCGGAGGCGGCCATTGTTTCGCACGGTCATCGTTTTATTATCATCGCGACGATTTCGGCCACGCGGCGGCGGGCCTAACGATACCTAATTCACGATGATTGAGCTGGCGACTGAAAAACACCGGCTGGGCTTAGGACGATCTGTTCGTCGAATTTTTTTTTATTAGGTTTGCATTTAACGCTTTGTAACTTCCGTTCGAATTAAAATGCCTTTCCTGCTCTATGGCGATCTGCAGCATTATATTTTAAGGAACATTCAAACAATCAACGACAACTCACTATAATATTTCACCTAATAACAGTAAACAATTTGGCGTTCGATAAGAATTATTTGAAGCCCTACATTCTTTTTACTTTGAACCGAAGAAAAATGCTTCTGAAGCTGAAGAATAGAATAAAAATTGCTGCTACATCTGCAGTATTCCTTAAAATTAAATTTGTAGATGGGGCTTCATCAATTTTGTTGACAATCGATCTGAAATCGTTATAAAATAGAAGTTTGGGAATATTATTGTAAAAGTCATGGTGGTTTTGCTATAGTTTCGTAGAATTGGACATTGTTCAACTATTTCGTCCAGGAAACACGGATGTCGATCGACTGAAAGTCACTTAGTTCGCGAGGCGACACGATTCGATTGGTAATCAGCCACGAAAACGGTAATTCTGTTTATCGAGAAACGAAAGTATCAGCACGGGGTATCTGAACGTGCCTCTTACCTCGATATCATATCTTCGATTCTGCTTATCTCGCTGAAATTTCGATAAGAGAACCAGTCCTACCGTTTCTCTCGCGCTGTGGATCGTTCTTACAGTCCCCCCCCCCTCCTGTAAGATCTAAATTAACATTCATACAAATTAAACAAGAAAAAATACCGGCAGCAGCTATTTATTTCAGCCTGTTTCGCCTTGAAATCGACTTTGATTTTTGCATTTCGTTTTCTCATACACTTTTTGCCAAACATGGCTTCACAATTATAATACACTTAATGATACACTTTGCTACATCTATATTCATCTTTACTACTAATTATGCTAATTTAGTACCGAACGACGATATATATCGTTGCGTATTCCATGGCCCCTAACTATTTGTATCACGAGAGAGCTCTATCTCAAAATAAAATTATAAATAATAATAAATAATAATATAAAATAAAACGTTATTAATGTTTCAATTTTTTCCAATCATTCCATAATATTCTTCTTGTTGAATTTCGTAAACATCATTCTTATTTCCGTTTTTATGAGCTTTTTCGTTAAATTTGCTCGATACTAAAAGGGTTAAATTAACATCCAGGCATGATTACTCGACTCGACTGTGGGCTTTGAACACGGTATTGCCTCTCTACGTGGCAGTTTGTAACTACTCTTCTAATTGGCAATCGCTGTCCCCATTCCTTAGAATATTGAGCATTCGAGCGTCTTGGAAATTGACAGTTGACGAACGATTGCATACGTGTATCTCACTCAGTCGTGTATACCTTCTTTCGTGTTTCAAGTCAGCGGAACGTGAATAAGGGAAACGAAGCGAGCTTTTTCCAGCGAATTCGAGATATTCGCGAAATCGCATACCTACTCTCTAAGTGTCCAACACTACTGCCAATTAAAGAGACAAAACTGTACTTAGTTCGTTGATCTTTTGTTTCCTTCTCTTTTTTAAGCAGAGGAAATTTTTAAAAAGATAACCCACCACCTTGGAGGGGGGATGATGGGGTTATGCAGGATTTTTACCTGTTAAAACCTCCATAGTGGTGTACCTCAGTGAAAACCCTAATTAAAGAGACAAAACTGTACTTAGTTCGTTGATCTTTTGTTTCCTTCTCTTTTTTAAGCAGAGGAAATTTTTAAAAAGAGAACCTACCACCTTGGAGGGGGGATGATGGAGTTATGCAGGATTTTTACCTGTTAAAACCTCCACAGTGGTCTACCTCAGCGGGAACCCTAATTAAAGAGACAAAACTGTACTTAGTTGCTCTTTTGTTTCCTTTTCTTTTTTTGGGTGAAGGAAATCTTTGAAAAGATAACCCACCACCTTGGAGGGGGGATGATGGGGTTATGCAGGATTTTTACCTGTTAAAACCTCCATAGTGGTGTACCTCAGTGAAAACCCTAATTAAAGAGACAAAACTGTACTTAGTTCGTTGATCTTTTGTTTCCTTCTCTTTTTTAAGCAGAGGAAATTTTTAAAAAGAGAACCTACCACCTTGGAGGGGGGATGATGGAGTTATGCAGGATTTTTACCTGTTAAAACCTCCACAGTGGTCTACCTCAGCGGGAACCCTAATTAAAGAGACAAAACTGTACTTAGTTGCTCTTTTGTTTCCTTTTCTTTTTTTGGGTGAAGGAAATCTTTGAAAAGATAACCCACCACCTTGGAGGGGGGGATGATGGGGTTATGCAGGATTTTTACCTGTTAAAACCTCCATGGTGTACCTCAGCGGGATGGGGGAGCACCAGGAACCCTAAGAAGGATACTTCCGGTACTCCCCCACTGCTCTTTTGTTTCCTAGTCCTACGTCAACTCTTCTTCCCCCCCTCTTTACTCTCTTTTATCCTTTTTTCTTCCTTCTATTCAGCCTTTTCTGTCTTCTTCACTGAGTATCACCTTCAGACTCATCCTCGTTATCTCCCAATTACGGTATCAATTTTTCATTTCAAAAAATACCGATCGTTCGAATTTTCCTCGAACCTTTTGTAACGAGAACAAGCGCAGCCTTCGTCGACGACTTCAGGAAACGCTTTCCAACCCTCTTTGCGTCCGTGCACCCTGTTCTTCTCGCAGAAAAGCCTCACAAGTCCGAGTACAGGCGGAGAGCCGCTAAGATCGTAGAAGGAGAGGACGTGGCTGTTATGGATGCATCGCTGGGTAATGGCGTGCCACTAATAGTTCAACGAGTCGTTCTTTCTCTCCACCTCTCCCCTGCCTTCGTCTTGGTCGTTCCGACCACGAGCAGGCCGTCGTAACACGCAGTTTAACGCGTTGAACTGCCGGGCGAATTTTCCATGTCTTAACCACGATGTCGGGACGTTTCGCTCGCTTCAACGCCATGCATTACGGCATGCGTATGGGAGACGTAATCGTTTAAGTGCTCCAAAGTGTGCTTGGTACTTTGTTTTAACCAGGTTTCTTGTCGAAATGTTGCGATTCGCCTCGCTACCGCTGGGAATCGGTGACCACGCCGTGTGACTACTGTTTCATTGCAATGGATCACGGTATGAATATTTTGCGAGTAATTTATTCAGGGATATGGTTGTTCAGGTGATCCAAAGTGTGCTTGGTACTTTGTTTTAACTGGGTTTCTTGTCAGAATGTCGGGATTCGATTTGATGTTGCTGGGAATCGATGACCACGCCGCGTGACCACTGTATGGTACGATCGGTCACGATATGAATATTTTACGAGTAATTTATCGAGGGATATGGTTGTTCAAGTGGTCCAAAGTGTGCTTGGTACTTCGTTTTAACTGGGTTTCTTGTAGAAATGTTGCGATTTGTCTTGCTACCGTTGGGAATCGGTGACCACATCGCGTGACCACTGTTTGGTGCGATCGGTCACGATATGAATATTTTGCGAATAATTTATTCAGGGATATGGTTGTTCAAGTGATCCAAAGTGTGCTTGGTACTTCGCTTTGACTATATATTCCCTCAGAAAGCTGTAATTAATTTCAACATCGTTGAGAATCGATGACCACCAATGACAAGTCGAGTACCGATTTATACGTTTTCATAGATACTGAAATGCGTGTTTTTCGTCAACTCTGTTGAGAAATACACTTGTAAAGTGCTCCAAAATATGCTTGACACTTCACTTTGACTGCGAATAAGAAGCTGTGGAGCTATTATTCCGTTAGCGGAAGAAAAGGGAAGGGGTGTTTCGATCGGGACCTGCTGGTGGACACATCACTAAGACTTGCCTAGCAGGCCCATGCCTTAGACACATGGATAGGAAGAGATTTTTGTTTTTGATGATGAATAGGCGATTTTGTAGCCACTCCTGTCTATGATCCAGACTTATCGGTGAAGAAAGGTGATTGCTGTTACCTAGGGAAGTGGTAAAATCAGAATATTTAATTCCTTGAGATGGGGACAGGAAAATTTTCAAAAACCCTCCTAAAAGCACATGGATAAAAAGGGACACTACGGAACTTGTGGAACCGTGTGGGACTCGAGTACTTGCGAGAAAGGTGGTTGATTGACCCCTCCTGGTGGCGAGGGCGGTCGCCACAAAGCCAACCGCCGATGGTTGGGGGATATCCGATTTCAGGGCACGGTTACCAATCGACAACGACGCCGAACTCTTTAATCACGGTCGCCGTGGTCTCGCAGAAATTTGGGATTCAAATGTGGCCGCGGTCGTTGTCGTCGCCCCTCGTCCCAACACCTCCATCCGTGGCTGGATTTCGATCTCTTATCCGTTCGTTCCTCTCTTTCATCGTGCTTCTCATTTCTCAAGCCTGCTCATCCTCCTTACGGTGCCCCCGACTTCGCGGAGACTACTGCCCCTTATCCGCCCTCCCGCCCACGAGTTCGAGCTAAGATCGTCACCCTTTGGTGCATACGTGTGCATCGCGGGTACACTACCAGTCAAAAGTTTGGAAGCAGCACGCGTTACAAGTGAAACGAGGATTTGAAGAGAGAAAGGATTTGGAAGGACGTTATTTCAGAAATTTCTGCGTTCAAAAATCCGTGGAGGTACAGTAACGGATATAAGTTTAAGACGAGAAGACAATATGAAGTATACTAACTTTTGTCCGCTACTGTAACTAATCAACCTAACCGATCGCTCTCATAAATCTGCCAGTAACTATAAAAGCAACCTAATTCGTTCGAAAGCGAAAACTTTTCGTTCCTCCACGATTCAACGAATAAAATAGGTCTTCCTGGCTTGCTTTAGATCATTTTCGTAATCAGGTACCAGCACGCGGAACAGGTTGACGATCACTGGCCCAAGGGGTCGAAAAGAACGCGAAGGACGGGCAGAAGCTTGGGGGTAGGGGGTGGATGGGCGAAGAAGGGTGGTACGAATACTATAGTCGGTTTGCGCGTGAGCGTCGAAACCGCCGCTGCACAGCCGGCCGTGTCGACGCTGCCGCCAACGCCGCCGCCGCCGCGACGCCCGGCGCCGCCAGACTTTGGGTTTCAGATTAATGGATCATTTTTCTTCCCTCGACTCGACTCGACGCTCACCTACCAGTCTGCGAGCTCACCCCTACGACCACCTTCCTGCACCTTCGAAACTTCCATCTTCCGCTCGCGCCACCCCCTCTGCGCGCCCCTCTGCCCCCTCGCCGGTCCCTCCACCCAACACACCCGCCCACCCACGATTCTTCTGCCACCCTCTCCCGAATTCACCGTGCACCAGTGCACCCTCCGCTCTCTTTGACGGAGAACCGCGAGGGATTCCCCGAATCAGGTTTCGAGTCGTCGCTCGAGATCGGCCCGAGCTCGTTCGCGCGGGAATGATTCATCGGCGCGAGCGATTGGCCGCCCCGCGATCGCGCTGTCACGCGATTGGGCGATTAAAGGGACACCTGCGTTGGGGTGGGGCGAGTCGACGCGGGTTGCGGTTCGTTAGGCGCTCGAAGGGCTCGCGTTTAGAGCTCGAGGCGCGCTAGATGACGTTGGACGAGCGGAGCGCCGATTGGAAGGTGGATTGAATGGCGGAGGACTCGTTTTAAACGAGATAATACCTGAAATGCTTGGCGGGTACCACATACTGATACTGACGTTGGCAGTAAATGGAAGAAATTTAATTTGGTGAAAGAAATGTAAGCACGAAACGGAGATTTATGGTGCCTGATTTAGAGAATGGAGCATAGATTGTAAATAGAGGTGTATGGTACCTGATTTAGGGAATGGAACGCGAACGAAAGTTGGAGATGTGTAGTACCTAAGTTAGGAAAAGGAATGTAGGTAATCGAAAAAGTGAGATATATAGTACCTGATTTAGAAAAAACAACTCAACCAAAAACTAGTACCTAATTCATGAAAAGTGGACTTGTGTGGTACCTAATTTAGAAAAAAGATTTCGTGGCCGAAAACTAGAGAGGCAATAGTACCTAATTTAGAAAAAGCAACGCAACCAAAAACTAGTACCTAATTCATGAAAAGCGGAGTTGCGTGGTACCTAATGTAGAAAAGAATTTCGCAATCGAAAATTAGAGAGGAAATAGTACCTAATTTAGAAAAAGGAACGTAGGTAATCGAAATACAATGTCGCGTAGTACCTAATTTAGGGAAAGCAACGCAATTAAGAACTAGAAAGACAATAGTACCTAATTTATCAAAAACAAACGTAGGTAATCGAAGAACAGAGATTTCTTTTACCGTCAATTAAAAAGTGACAACAGTTTTTTGCATGCGCCCCATAATTCAAAGAAAGAAACGCATCGATGGGAGCGGGATGGCAGAAATTTCCCGACCTCCTAACTTCTGTACTCGCCGTTCTGCTCGAAGTTAACCGGAATCTAACCAGAATCTACGATCGGGACCTGACATTGTTTTACGCCGTATCGGCGTCGAGCGTTGGCGCGGATACGCGTAAATCTGAAAAAGTCCCTAGAAAAATCCTCGCGCGCGCAATATTACAGAAGCATCGCGTCGTTGTCCCGAGTGTGCTTGGGAATCCGAGGAAAAATCCGGTTCCATCGATCGCGCGTCCCGGAAGGCGGTTAATTCGTGTTAGTGCGCTGCGAGTGTCCCGGAAAGCGGCTTCCGAAGTGGCTGCTATTTTGCTAGCATTACCACATCTCGTTCCCGGGGAAATTTCCCTAGTAAATCCCTGCCCGAGTCACTTGGCCGGCTCGTAAGAAGCGCGGCGCTGCGTTGCCCCTTCAGGGGTGGGAAACCGGCGTTGGAGGGGCGGGGACAGGGGGATGAAGTATCGTTTCGGATGCTCGAAAGTCCAAGTGGCTTACAAATCGCGAATTTCCGTCGCGCCGGCAGAGCTTCCGGTTTACTCCTCGCGAACCGTGTCCCTCTCGTCATCCCCGTGATACGCGAACGGGGGGAGAGGGAAGATTTGCTGCAAACTCGCTTCAAATTCCTTTGAAATTCCTTTGAAGTCCTCTTTGATGTCTTCTTCATGGATCTGATTACGGTCCTGTTAGAAATTCGATACAGACATACTACGAGGCAAAAATTAACCATAAAGCAGCGCTTTCTCTTAAGGGTACTTTCTAAAAAAAAAGGGACTAAAGGACCAGGACGGGGTTGTAGGAATTTCGAGCACTGCGTTTTGCTAGTCTCATGACAAATCTCACAAGGTTCAGTCACAATTGCCCTTCCTCATACCATATAATAAAGTATTATAATATTTCAAATAAGAATGCATTTTGTTTAAACAGTATAAAACCCCATTTCCAATAATTATTCTTCAGTTTTTCAATCGATCCTTCATAAAAAAGGATGTTCAGTAGAATTCAACATAGGATTCGTATCCACCTGAAAACAAAAATTCGAACCTAACCTCGAACCTAACCCTAGCTCGTATGAGGATCACAGTCGCCAAGTCGTTACTCTACATTCTTCCAGCAGCTTCAAATCCAATTAATCCATCTTCAACGGTAATATTCCATTGATACATCGATAAACGCTGCACCGTTATCGACAGTAGGTTTGGGGAGGGGGGCAGGGGCCGCTGATAGCATTATCGTTAATTACACAATGCCAGAACGCGCTTCGTCGTGCCTGCACGATAAATGTGACTGCTTTCCGTGGCCAGGTTTCAACAGGCAACTGGGTTAAGTCTAAGCGAAACTCTCCGCAACCATCTTCCGCGCGTCCGTTCCCTGAAAAGTCAGCTCGGCCTCGATACCCCCGAAATCGTCCGAAAAGTTCGACGTGTCCGTCTCCAAGGCGCACGGATCGCTTCCACTGTAGGCGACCGCGTGTGTGAGCGTTCTTTAGCTGGACTTCGCTGGAAACCACCCTCCAACACGACCCCTCACCCCCTTCTGGCCGCTCGTCCTCGCAATTATTATGCTAATGCGTGGGAATAAAACTTGGATGCCCTTCTTTTTCTGTTGGACCTTCTATTTCTATCTGCTCAGGTTTCTGCTTCCCTCTTCCACCCTTCTATGTGGCAGTTTTCACCCCTCCCCTCCCCCCACGTTCATTCCATCCCCTGGTTCTGTCGCCTCGTACGAGGTACCGTTATTATTATTAAATGGAATCTCAAGGCTGAGGCTGGCCAGATCGATATTTATCCGATTGAATCGGCGGCGGCCGTGGGTGGACCAGGACGTCGACGTCGGATGGAAGAGCCACGATGACGACAGTAACGTCGGTTTCCGTCTCTGCCCCTCCGCGTTGTGGCGAGAACTCTCTTGTCTTTGTCATTTCTCGTGGCCACTCGTGGGCGTTACTAGGCTTAACCATTTCACGATGGGTGCTGCATATAGAAGGTGTTCGGACGAAGCTGAGTGAAAATTGAAGGGGTTATTCTATGCAACATTCTAAGACGAAAATCAAGAGTAACAATATTGCGTTTGACGCTTTGTTTGTTAGTTATAAGCAATTAAAGAACGAGCTATTTTACGCCTGAGAGCAGGCAACCGGGCAACACGGTAGGTAACGTCAATGACCGCGCGAGGATTCTTAGTCGTAACGGGAGCTTTGAAAGATTTTCACATTAACGTTCACATACAGTAGCGGACAAAAGTTAGTAAGGCTACATGACAATGTGAAATATAATTTATAATTTGCAAATATTATTTATCTGTTCATTTTTTATTGTCATCATGGTAAAACACTAAATTTTATTTATACTGTTATTTCTTATTAATTAATTTATTTATTTTCTTTGACACTGTGATCTTAAACTTTTGTCTGCTACTGTATATGGAGGAACAATTTGAGATGGTAGCATTCAGTCTGGTAACTTATTATTATTATTTTATTATTTTATTTATAAATGGACCAAAGTCCTTTGTATAATATGTATACAAAGAAGAAGAAAAGAAAACTTATGAATCAGAGTGTACGTCCGTCATTGTAGTTTGAATTTTTCGACGTGAAATTCTTCTTAGAGTTTTCATCGAAGCTGGTTTCAATTTTTATTCGGTCGACAGACAAAGGTTTCTGCTTAAGCGAACTTGCATTCAGAATCCAGCAATATTTTTGCTTTAACTTTAATTGCATTGGTCCACAAAGCATTCTTTTAATATTCTCCCATTCTGAGAGGATAGGTTAATTTATTTTTCGTACGATTCACCGAATCGTTCCAATCCTCTTTCTCTGCATGTAGATTTCATTACGTCTGGTCCACGAAAACACCAATTGGTGCCTAATTCGGCGGCGAGTATATCTGATCGTTTCGCGAACGTGATCCTTTCCCTCTCGTGCGAGGGAGGAAGAGGGGAGGGTCATAAGGAAGCGAGATTTGCCGCGTCCTTCCAGGAAGAGGGACGCATCGTCGATTTCCTGTCTCCGTTTTGATAGACAAGATTTATTTGATCGACTTCCATAGCCCTCTGCTCGTCCTTCTTTCCAAGAATGCTATTTTTATTTTTATCAATGAGCACCTCGTTATTTTCTACACTTTTCTATCCAACTTTTGTTTTCTGCAAAGTACTTTGAATACACATTGTACAAAGTATAAGTCGGGCGTGACAAACTGGTTTGAATTAATATACAAAGCCTTCAAAAATGTTTGTTTAACAATTCACAAACTCCTTTTTTGAACGAACCAATATATTTGTAATGTTCATTGTCCCGTTTCAATAAATGAATAAAAATCCATGGCATGTGGTTATTCTACGTGCAAAATCAAGTCGAAAACGTAGAATGAATTTTTCCCCTATGACGCTTCGTTTCCGAGATAATCAAATTTGAAAATTTGTGCGCTGGCTGACCCTATTCGATAAATGTCCATATTCTTCTTTCAACAGTTTATATGTCAATTAAAACCAATTACATTTTGCCCTGCTATAATCATCGAACGTAACCAATATAAACGATGCGATATAAAATTCTACGAACGAAAATCCACCGAAAGAGCGCGCATATTTCACAAAACTTCAAATTCGATTATCTCGAAAACGAAGCGTCATAGGGGAAAAATTTATTCCACGTTTTCGACTTATTTTTGCGCGTAGAATCGAACCCTAGTGCGCTGCACCATCCTTTTCTGATGATATATTTCGGTTCGCGAAATCGCACGATTCCTTTATCGCGGCCACGATAAAACGTTCTCTTCTCCCCTTTGCAATAGGCGATCTATTTTTACGCTCTGCACGCTTATCGCGAGAACACTAAATCGGCTGTTCGCCGACACAAGCGTTTTTTTCAGCCACGTTCGCTTCTCGGTCGCCAACTCGTGTTCGAGTGATCAATTAGCGCTCCTTCAGGCTTTTTGCGCGCGACAATTAATGACTCGCGCCTCCTGACTTATCCCTGGCACGTGACTCGTGTAATTTGTGCCGTGTGAGGTTAGGCGAAAAAATCGAAAGGTTCCGGAGGGGTCGCCGACATCTAATTTGTCCTCCTCTGATTCGTTCGCCCTCGTTTTGGTTCGACGACGCGATTCGATGGTAAACGATGGTCTCAAAATATCAGAGATTTCATCTTCAACGATGAAAATTTTACTTCAACATCTTTAATCTCCACTTGATCGACCTTCTAAATTGAAGTATTTCATCTTACATTTTTTGTTTTGCAAGATATACTGAAATATTCGAATTTCTATATGCTCCTTTGCCATTAAAGAAAATTGTAAGCATTCCATGGAGGTTTTGGAAGAACTTAATTAATTTTTGAATGTTATTAAAAGATATTTGAGTGATCGTTCTTTTCGACTGATATTAATATAATCTAATTCATTTCTTTCGACCAGTTTCCAAATTAACGCGATTGAGCTGCAGTTTTGCGCGATATTTCGAAATATTGAGTAGGATACTTTAGTTTAACAGGTCACTTAAATTCAGAATATCATAGCCCATCGATTGGTCACTTAAGAATGCACGACAGAACGCGAGGCCATCAATGGGTCACTCCATTATCATCTTGAACGTGTTAAATTGAATCGAAACGAAGAAACGCGGAGGTGAAATTTATTTATTCATTTTATTTTTAAACGGACATAACCCTTTGAGTACATCATACGATGATGTAATATTATAAACAGTACGCAAAATGTAAAAATATGAAAACTATAAAAAATATAACAAAATTAAAATATGAAAAACATAAAAAATATAACAAAATAAAAATATGAAAGATATAAAAAATATAACAAAATAAAAATATGAGATATAAAAAATATAACAAAATAAAAATATGAAAAATATAAAAAATATAACAAAATAAAAATATGAAATATATAAAAAATATAACAAAATAAAAATATGAAATATATAAAAAATATAAAAATATGAGAAATATGAAATATATAAAAAATATAAAAATATGAGAAATATAAAAAATATAAAAAAGTATGAAAAATTGCCTGATTTGTTTTTTAAAAATATTTAATAAAATTAATTTCCTTTGGACGTCGTTCATCCCTCCTTAAAGCCGGTTCCGGTGGAAAAGGAAGCGTTCTTTACGCCGTCGAGGCGTCTCAGCGCCACGCGTCACTTTTAGCGTGTCTCGCGGTTATTAATTACTCGGACATCATAAACAGGCTCGGTTTTTCAGTTGCCCAGCTTCCGAAATGGATACTGCTCCTTTCAGGGGCTGACACTCTTACGTACGCTCGTGTTTTCTCGTGTCTCTGACGCTTCGCTCCGTCAGATTTGAACTTTCGTTACCCCGACGGATATTAATAATCGCTCGCGTTGCACTTTTCCGAAACGCATAACTCAACCGCAGTTAATTCTTCATCGAAGACACTCGAATTTTTTAATCCGTTCCTCCAAACAATTTCGAAACTTCCATGCCGTTACGTTAGAATTTGAACACAGAAATATTAAATGATTGTAAAAGTTCGTGGCCGATTGTTGTTTCATAATCATATTATTAACCGATAGTTATCTAAATGCTTTGTAATTCAACATAACCGTAAAATCGAGTACGTTATTGATTAATAAATAATATTTTTCCTGAAAAAATTAACCCTTTCCACTCGAAAGGAGCACTGTCAGTCGTCTAACAATATTAATTTCAAAGATTTTCAACTGCGAAATATTTTCACTTATATTAAATTTCATTTAGTGTCATTAAGTCATATATTAAAATTTACATGTAAATTATGCACCTCCTTATACGGGAGCCTAAAATTGCGGATCCGTCGGAACCCTTTGGCCAGCCCCGACTTCCTGTCCCCGTTTCCACCCCCACCCCCTCCCCCGGCATCTTGTCCTTGTTAGTTTTCGGATATCCGTAACTGTGCCAGATTCCAGAGCGAGAGAGTCGGTCGAGCGAACAGAGACAGTGACAGAGCACACAGTTGGACACCCTGGTGCAAGCAGAGACGTAGTAGAGGGGGGGGGGGGGGGGCTAGCGGGGAAGGTTCAATCGAAAAAATGCGGCATCTCCCACGGCCAACATCATTTTCTCCCAACGTCTCTCGTCTGCCGAGCGAAATTTTCTGCGACAAGAGCAGAAAGAAAGGGTGAGAAGGGGGGGGGGGGAGGCGGAAAGATCACGAGGAGAAGAGGAATCGTCGTTATCAATGGTGTCAGGGTCCCGTGGCTCGTTTCACCGCGGAGTTATCCGTGTCGTGGATCCAAAGCCACTCGATCGCGCTCCATTCCCCTCGAATCGGGCGTAATCGCGATGGTCGAGGCTACTTTGCGCAGGAGGGAGACGCAAACGCGCGGTGAAAACGATTGTAAAGGATTATTCTAAGAAAATTTCTTTTATTTATTTAGTAGAGCGAGATGATAGAGCTCTGGTGTCAGTAAAATAAAATGAAATGAAGTGCTTGGAATATTAACCGTTTTGGTACCACCGAGCAAATTTAACGAATTTGCTAAGGTTTGGGAAAAAATAATAACTTCTTTTATTTATTTAGTAGAGCGAGATGATAGAGCTCTGGTGTCAGTAAAATAAAATGAAATGAAGTGCTTGGAATATTAACCGTTTTGGTAGCGAGAAAATTTAACGAATTTGCTAAGGTTTGGGGAGAAGCTCATAAAAACGGAAATAAGAATGATATTTAGAAAATTCAATAAGAAGCATATTATGGAATAAAAGAAAAAATTGAAACATTTATAACGTCTTATAAATCTATTTATTAATATTCGATTGAGTTTCTCGCTGGGCTCAAATCCAATTGCATAGAAAACTGGGGTAAAAAAAATATACAAACCGTAAAAATTTTAACTTTTTATTTTTATTTTATTTATTTTATATACTCTTCAATACTTATTTCTTTGAATTCCTTTTAAAATTCCAATTTAAAGTCCTATTAAAGTTTAAGGAAAAGATCGTCACCCAAATATGTGTGACGTGGCGACGAACGTGTTAGAAATATAATGAAGAAATTTATTAAAAAATATTTAAAAAATGCAAAATAATTCCAAATTTGAAATTTGTTTACATTTGTAGATTATTCAAATAATATTGATGCCCTGCGCTCACATATTCCTAGTTATATATTCTTCCAAACAGTAGTTTTCCATATTTCTGTAATATTGCAAATTAAGGAAAATTTATTATAGTACTGTAAATTTGAAATGTGATGAATTTGCCCATTATCGATGACCACGTCACGTGACCACTACAGTGACCACAGGAATCGATGACCACCAAGGAATTCCACTTGTTAAGCATTTCGTTCAAACGCTATGAAATTTCGGTGATAATGCATTACAGACACCGCTAGAATTTTTCTTTTTTACATGGAACTCCGATTTTCTCGTGGAAACCCAGGAATTCCTAACGACCGAAGAAATTTCGGCTCGAGATCCCAGATACCGGCGATTTAACGCGGAGTTCGCGTGCCGAGTGCCGTGCACGTATCGTGTGTGGAGATCGCGTTCCAAATTCCTTCAGTTATCAGGCCGTTCGAAACGCGGTCAGAAAAGCAGCGAACTGTCTCCGCTTGCACTCTCCTAACAGTTTCCTCTAGATTCATGATTAATCGCTAGATCTTTTCAATTGCAATTTTGTGTGCTCTATTACTTTTTATCCTTACGAAACTCAATCAAGACCTAACCAAATCATGTCCAAAAAATTAACAGAAACCTAACCGAATATAGACCAAACCTAATTCAAACGTAATCGAAACCTAACTAAAGCTTAGCACAAGCATAACTCAAACATAATCCAAAAACTTACCGAACCTAACTCAATCCTAACCAGAACTCAGTAAGCCTAACTCAATCCTAACTGGAACTCAGTAAACTCAATTCAAACATAACCAGAACTTAGTCAAAAAATTACTGTACCTAACCAAAACTCAGCACAAGCATAACTCAAACATAACTCAAAAATTAACCGAAACTAACTCGAACCTAATCAGAACTCAATAAACCCAACCCAAACGTAACTAGAACTTAGCCCAAAACTAACTCAACCTAACTCGAATCTAATCAGAACTCAGCAAACCTAACTCAAACCTAATCAGAACTCGACAAACCCAACGCAAACGTAACCACAGCTTAGCCTAAAACTAGCCCAACCTAACTCGAACCTAATCAGAACTCAGCACAAACCACCCAAACGTAACTAGAACTTAGCCCAAAACTAACTCAACCTAACTCGAATCTAATCAGAACTCAGCAAACCTAACTCAAACCTAATCAGAACTCGACAAACCCAACGCAAACGTAACCACAGCTTAGCCTAAAACTAGCCCAACCTAACTCGAACCTAATCAGAACTCAGCACAAACCTAATTCGAACCTAACCTGATGTGGATGGAATTTTAATAGAATTTTTGTTGGAAACTTTAATTCAATTTATTCTTTAACTTAATCTTTAAACGGGTCGTATCCTTTTTGTGCATGGTTACATATAAGTATAGATTCGAATAATTTGTGGGAGACTAAAACCAGAAGATCGGCGCCGAAGATCGCCGATCATTCGGATTTCGTTCTGCGAACGATGCATCGCCTAGGATCCCGTGTCGGCCCAGGCGTCGCGACGCCGCGTGGGCGCCGGGGGCATCCATCATGCCTTCCCGTGAATTACCACCGCTCCCAACCTAACCCAAGGGCTCTCCAAAGGAGAAGGAACCGCTTCGCAGAGAAGGGGAGCCTCAAGGAGAGCCGCAAAGAGAATATCCAAACGGAATTTCCCGTTCTCGCGTATTTCTCGTCCCTCTTCTTTTCCTTTGAACCTCTTTCAGCCATCTTTTTTCTTTTTATTCGTTTTCTAATTCTTGCGCGTCCCATCGATCACCAGAAATTCAGATCATTGAATTTTTCACATTAAGAGGTTGTAAAATTCTATTATTTTACCATAATTTTACCATTTAAGTATGTGGCCATCTTTTGCCATTCCCTTTTTAATTGTTACATTTTCCATCGATCACCAGAAATTTAAATTACCTTCTTTTTCACATTAAAATGTCACAAGATTCCTTTATTTCACCATAATTTTACCGCTCACGTGAGTGGCCATTTTTTATTATGCCCTTTTTAATTGTTACATTTTCCATCGATCACCAGAAATTCAGGTTGCCTTTTTTTCACATTAAAACGTCACAAGATTTCTTTATTTCACCATAATTTTACCGCTCACATGAGTGGCCATTTTTTATTATGCCCTTTTTAATTCTTGCGTTTTTTATCGGTCACCAGAAATTCAGGTTGCCTTCTTTTTCACATTAAAATGTCACAAGATTCCTTGATATTACCATAATTTTACCGTTCACGTACGTGGCCATTTTTCGTCATTCCCTTTTTAATTGTTACATTTTCTATCGATCACCAGAAATTCAGATTACCTTCTTTTTCACATTAAAATGTCACAAGATTCCTTTATATTACCATAATTTTACCGTTCACATATGTGGCCATTTTTTCCAAAAGGACTGTCCAATGTTCAAAAGCTCTCATCGATGGCCCAAGCGAAGTGGGAAGCATTCGTTCGACGTTAAACCGATGCAAATGGCAACTAACGGGGAGTCTCGTGGTAGTTAGATGGCGAAGACGATTTTCGGCGGAGCAACTCATAATTTTATCCCGGGGGCCAGTCACTTTGATACCACGGACAGTGACGAATAATGGATATTCTGTCGGCGATGAGGCGGAAAGAAAGGAGGAGCGCGGCCGGAGGAGGTCTCCGCGATAAATTCGAGCTATATTTTTCACGGTGGAACCATCGCGCTTCCACGTCCTCATAACCGGCACAAATTGCGCAAAAATACTACCGCGTATAAATTGCGGGGAAATCGGCGAACGCCGACAGCACGGGACTCCCGGATCTAATTTGAGCGAAAGCCTTCTCCACTTCTGACCGTGTGCCC
>JAOPTO010001349.1:0-40236 GCA_033822845.1 Tetrapedia diversipes
AACACATTGTATGCCGGCACCGCGAAAACGCGGGTTTGGAAGTCTGTCGCTTTAGCGCCAATAATACATTCTTTTGTTTGGCGATTTGTTTGTTTCTATTTCTCGTTATCGTTAAATTGCATATAATGAATATGCAAACCAATTTTAGTGTTTCACAATAATGTATAAAATTTTAAACATTTTCTTCACCTACTCATTGGTCGTCAACAAGCGTGCCTTAGATGCCACCGGCATACAATGTTTTAACGATGCCGAGACGTAACAGCGGTCTTCGATTCACGACTTCGCGTTTATATCGTCAACAGGTTATAGAGGGGGAAGGGGGCCGTGATGGAAAATAGAGAAGGTACGAGAAAAAGGGAACGAACGTCCATTAACGAGGGGACGTTTCGTAACGCAGTATTGAGTTACGAGCACTTCAGGGAGAGGAAAGTCTCGGAAAGCCTAACCACATAACGATTTAGTGTATTCCTGAAACCGAGGACTGCAGCTTGAAATAAATCTGGTAATTACATTAAACGAGCTTCAGAGTTAACTACGTCAAACGTATATGTGTACAGTACCGTTCAAAAGTTCAGAGGCACTTCTCAGTTTCTATCTTTGTCGAATCTCTCGTTAATTTCCTTACAAGCATAACAATTTTACACACTTCTACAGATTTTCGAATGGAGGAATCTCGAATGTAACATCGTTCCAAATTCTTTCTTTCTACGTGAGAGATGCTACCTCACGTACCACCCTATACATAATATCGAAAGACATTCGTTATCCACGGGCAAGCGACAAAATGTGATCTCTACGACACTCAAAGAGACAAATTAATCCGAAATTTGAGCAAAACAGAGCTATTACTGCCTTTTAATACAGAAATGATAGTTGTTCGGCCGAAAATATCAAGGCGCACACCTCTGTATCTCTTCCTTCTTTAACCCTTTGACTGCTACGGACGCATAAATGCGTTTAACACTAGAACTACCGACAAATAACGTGTACTTATTCGCATGGAAGAGATCAAATTGAGAATTACACGAAAAGATATTGAATGCATAGAAAACAAATCTTTATTTATACTTTCTGCAAAAAATCATAGTAAATTTTGGAAGCTTCACCACAGTGAATTTATAAGGTTGCTATAAGTAACCACCAATTGGTCATTTTGACTGGTTTGGTAGTTCTAGTGTTAAGGAAAGCTACTCGTGTAGATTATGGGCGCGTATATGCGTCTCTGACTAAAGCTACTCATGCGAACTATGAACGCATATATGCGTCCCTGGCAAAAGCTACTCCAGCGAATTCTGAACGCATATATGCGTCCCTGGCAAAAGCTACTCCCGTGGATTATGGACGCGTATATGCGTTTGTAAGATTTTTCGAGCAACAAAATTTTATCAATTTAGAACAACACAATTGCTAATAGAGCACCGTCCACGCAGAGCACTTCGACCGGAAGTGTTTAGCAGTCAAAGGGTTAAATCCTTACAGCACTTATAACTCGTGATGTTTTCGAACTTTTCACCGACAATGTACACGCAGCTAGTTGTCTCTCTTTCTCTCTCTCTGTAGATATTTCTACCTTTCTGTCTCTCGCACACGCACACGCACGCGTGTACACGCGTACAGGAAGCTGCGTCAACGTGCACGATATCTTGTGTATTAGAGTACGCCACGCGGGAGTGCAATTTACATCATTATATCGCGAAACGTACCACCATTTAGCTACGCTGAAAGCTTTTGCTCCATTGTACGCCATAGGCCGCAGTGAAATTAACAGCTACAACGACTGTCGAATACCTTAGGTTAACTTCAGGCTGGATTATTACCGATCCCTTTCCCTTGCCCTCGATCTTTGTCGATCGCGTGGAATTAGACGGTCAACGATCACGTGAATATTCATTCAGAACTAGAAACACGGAGACGGAGGAGGGATAAGCGAGAATTATTGTTCCAGTAAGTTTCTAACAGTGGTTATGGTTGCGGTTAGGGGGGACGATGAAAGGAAAAGCAAAATGGAGACGAAGGATGTGGATGGTGCGGATTTCTGCAAGAAACAGAGAAACTGGTTGGTTCAGGAAGCTAATTAGTATTCAGGTGAACGAGAAACAGTGATTTTTATAGCGTAATCGTTGCGGTCTGTGATTCATTTGAATTGATATAACTTTGACGAATCACAGAAAACGAAAGGAATGGATAAAGGTTTGATAAATACGAACTAAAATTTCTTTTTTACGTCAGCTTTGTCAAAATTTCATTAAAAATTTGCTTGACATTTCATTAACCAAGCCACTACGACCTTGGTGGACGCTTTAGAAAGGGGCTGCTAATGCTGTGGCCATTTCAGGTACGAAACAATAGAGGTGTGAACGGTGTAGGTTTAAACTGGTTCGACTATAAATGCTTTAGAATTCGCTTGCAGAGTATTAAGGGTAGCTTCAGTTTGACCACAGAACGGTAGTAATTCAAATAATACAGTTTCGGTTCACTGTATCAGTGACAATAGCCTCCCCGCATAGAGAGAGCTATGAAACTTTGAATATTTTAAATATGAAACAATATTGCGTTGCGTTACATTAATCAAGAATAAATTAAAGGTAAACGCGTGGAAATTCGCTTACCAACTTCTGATACCGTTCTATGACACCATAAACGGCTAACCACAAACGGAACGACCGAATCTGAAATAGTAATCGGTTTACGATGACACTCGAAAATCGCGCGACGCTTTTTAATTATTCATCGACGACCGAGTTCGCTTCTTACTGATTAATTCAACGCGTCGCGTGAATGTTGCATAATAATGCGGCCTGTTAATATTGTTAAAGTGAATTCAGGCCAGAGGTAGCCAGATAATTAAATTTCAGATCAACGACCGGTCCGGTCGGTGGTCACTGACTGCAGCATCTAGCTTTCCTACGTCTACAATAGCAATGATGCTTTCAGGATGCCTAACCAAGAGTGACGATACATTTTCTGCGTTGTAATAACGGAAAGCGAAAGAGATAACAACGAACGTACGATTTGTAAAGTAAATTTTGAAACGGGTCATTTCACCCCATTTGGTATTTTTAATGTGAATGCAATATCGCATTAATTACATTCATATTAAAAATTAGGTTGTAATAAAAATAAAGAAGTCTCTTTTAATTCAACAACACAGAGGAATAACACGGAATAACTCGGCTGGCTATCGTCCAACAGCAACGAATACCGTTATCCGTTCAATTATTACTAAATGAACATGCAAATCGGATTCGCATCAGCTCGTATTATAGCCCACATATCTGGTGATTATGCACGATCCAATTCAGATCGCAGAAATATGGACAGCTCTCTTTCTCTCTATATGCGTGAACAGAAGGGTTTCGAAACTAGCTTTTTGTGCGTAAGAGCAATCAAACAACAACGATCGTAGGATTCGCGGGAGCTTTAAAACATTTTTATCGTTGGGTGCCATTCCCTTATTGTTAGCCGTTCGAGGAGAAACGCGTGTATCGCTGAAAATGGTTTGCGGTAAGAAAAAAACAGAAATTGGCCTGTTGGATTGCAATCACGAGCATCCAACCCGGATCCCTCGTTTTCCGAACGATTTCTCTAGCAATGGAACTATCCGGGCGTAGTAAATAACCAATTCCTGTGTTCCAATTCGGAAACATGCCCGTTTCCAAACACGTCAGAGATAGTTGCACTTTAAACGTGATCTCGATCTGTTTCGTCGCATATTTTATGATTCCAAGGGTAGCAAGCAAACATTAGAATAATAACCGATAACTATTTCTTCGCTCTAAGGATTTTCGCACCGTAAAATTTCTAAGCAGACGTGCTGAATTTTCCGTGAAACTTTTCATATCGTACTTTTAAACCTAAGAAACGTTCCTCTTGTCAATTAATTAGTCGGTCTTAGTTGTTCCTTCTAATTTGCATATTCTCAAGATCTTACGCTAGGATTATTACTGTAGAAAGAGATCTTAAGATTATTATTATTATTATTATTATTATTACTATTATTATTATTATTATTATTATTATTATTATTATTATTATTAGTAGTAGTAGTAGTAGTAATAGTATTATTATTACTATTATTATTAATATGATTAATAGCAAAAGTATACATCACTCAGTAATTTCTAGCTCAACTCTGCCACGCAGCTCTATGTTTAACTCTCAACTCTTTATACATTAAAACAATATTATTTTTTTTTGTATTCTGCACCGAATTGCTATTGCAAATATCAGAGCTCAGCCAAACTGCGTCGAACGCCTTTAAGCGTCCTCAGTCTCAGGCGATCGCAATGGGATAAGGCATGAACTCTCGCTGTCCATCCCTCACTTTCTCTTAAACTATAAAATTGACCACGATACTACATAAGTAATTCGCTTTTAGAAGAATACTTCTCTTGAAACAGCTTCGAAATTGTTTGAAACCGAATCCTATATCAAAAAAATGATCAAGAATTGAAAATTTCATTTATTCCTTCCAGGTAAACGTTTTTCTGCTTATAGGGAACTCGTCGCTTATAGGATGCCGTCCTTCCAAACGGATCTCGTATTCGGCAACAGAGAAGCCCGACGACTCCTTTAATATTTACCATGTCAAACAATGTTCGTCCCGTAAAATCCTATCAGAACCACGGCGTCGAGATTTCGCTTCCAGGACATGCGAGACCTTGGAAGGATTAAATGTCACGGCGGAAAGGAAAAGCGATGTTTCAGCGAAACGCGGATAACAGGTTCGCGTAACTGTGACGAGGGCAAAACGAAGTTAATATCTTGTCGACGAAATGTTACAGAGCCACGTTTTGATTACGATCTTGTGATCACAACGACATCGAAAGAATAACATCAACGAAACGCATGATTTTGTTTAACTCTTTTGCTAACACGATACTTATTATTCCGCTGTAACGAATTCTTCAACGCGAATTTTCCAGATTAATCGAAATTTACCCGATTTTTTATGTTTTCGAATTTTCTAATGTATTTATAAATTGCTTTACATTTGACCAGTTCGGTGTACGTTCACCCGATTCTTCATCTTTTCGAGTTTTCTAACATGTTTAACACGTTAAGTGTCACGCCACAGATTTTAGCTTAGATTTCGACATCGGTTTTTGTCCGGTCAATGCTTTAACCCTTTCGCTACGGCAGTCCAGTTAGCCGAAGTACCGTCACTGAACGGAAACTCGCGTCAGAAATATGCGCAATCCGCGTGGTTTCTGTATTATACGTTTCTTAAACTCTTAAATAACAACTGTGTTGAATAAAACAGTCGTTGCTCTAATGTAACAAGAATATTTACATTTCTAACGTGAAAAGACATTCAAAATTATTAAAATACAAAAGGCATTTGGATACCGCATATATGCGGCGCTCGTACCCATAAGCCATGAAGTGGATGCCGCATATATGCGACACTCGAAGCGAAAGGGTTAAGTAAAAGAACATAATATAAAATAGTCAATGTAATTTATTGAAACAAGGTAAACAAAAGTTACGAAATTTTCTGTACCACTTCATGTAGTCTGGGTCTGAACGGAACGGCAACCAAAACGGGCTGGGCACTTAACGTGTTAACCCTTTACGCTCGAGAGGTGACTGTTAGTCACCAAATGATAGTTTCGCAAATTTTGAGACTTTAGTTAGTTCATTTATTAGTTAGACTCAAAGGGTAAATAGTGGTACATGTAAATTTTAGTATATTACTTAATTAAATTAAACGAAGTTTAATATAGGCGAATGTTAGTAAATATTCTGAATTAAAAAATTTTTGAAGTTAGTATCATTAGACGATTAACAGTCACCTCTCGAGTGCAAATGGTTAATAATTGCTTCGCGTTCGAGCACTCTCTAGTGTAATACGAATGGAGATTTTCTTATAATGTAATAATCAGGATTAAGAAAATCTTAATTCATTTGTTAAATTCAAACATCGCTACGTTGCGGATTTTTATGCAAATTTGAATATTTATAAGCACTGCCGAAGAAATGGAGCTTAAACAGAGGCGTGTCTCCTCTTTTAAATGATACAACGCGTACGATATTTGGAATATTTCGTATATTTTCGCACAATTACATGCATTCTGCGCTTTTAAACGCGTGAATATTCGCAGTCGAATAAGCGTCGCATCCCAACGACTATAGTTAGAATTGAGCTTAATCGTTTTCTGATTCCTCGTTCCGTTTTCGCGACCTTGTGCTCGACGAGGACATGTGCCATACCTGACCCAGCCACCCTGGGTCGACCGTGTCTAATTCAAACTGTAACGCGTCCGTCTGGTAATCTGATTATGAAGATTAGGAAGTGACGTGCTAATCGAGCAATCTGTCGGTTAAGGTCACTCGAAACTCGCGTTTTCACGAAATTCGGTTCAAGCGCCCAGGGAACTCGTCGATGCTCGACAGAAATGGAATTAATTGTCCAGAGTTATTGGAATCGAGCATTTAATCTCCGTTTATAGGACTCTGATAGCTCTTGTCGGCTTAGATTTTATGTTTGCACCAATTAATCACGAGGATTCATTGCGATAATAATTATGAAGTTGCAGAGACGCGAAATACCGAAATGTCTAAATGCAAGAAATGTATAACACGGGTCACATATACAGTGGCTCCAAAAAGTATTCGTACACTGTATTATAAGGAAAATTTATTCACTTCTGAAATTCTGATTTCAATGAAACTTTTAGCGTGTACAGAGCATGGTGTGTCCTGCGTGGAGCAATTTTTTTAGCGGCGAAATATCTTGTAAGGGGGGCTGATAACGAACCTCAAAGTTTCAACGATTTTTCCCGCTTTGGATACAAAATTTTGTGTTCTTTCTTTTTATGACAGGGCGATAGAGTATTAAAAATTAAAAATTTTTTATTTGAAAGGTTTTGCTTCATCAAGTACTATTACAAAGTTATCTTTAAAAAGTGAGAGAACACTCAGAAACTTCAACGCGGGATTCATCCCTTTATCTTCAGTCTTAGGTTTAACTTATAACATTTAACTTATAAACGAATTCTCCTCGAGACAACGAACAATTTCACGGATCAACGTTGCCGACAGATTTTATATCGTTGCGTTCAAGCCGATCTGTTTTGACTGAACAATAAAGCGAATCCGGAGAATCGCAGGTGTCGTGACTGACGTCAATGGGGAATACCTATCGTGACGTGCTCGTGGACGGAAATGCGGGGAAAAAAAAGTTGTCGAAAAAAAGAGGGAAAAAAATTCTAACGCCACGGGTATAGAGAACTGAATAATCAACATGGAAACCATAAGAAAGCCTATTATCTCAAGTATGTCAGGGTCATACGTTCGTTATAATTCAAGGTCTCATAATTTCATTCGCACAACTTCCAGCATTTCCTATTCTATCGCCGTCATTTTTTTCCTCGCCTTTTCCCCGATTATAATAAAAATTCACAAAAATCGTGATACGATTCAGCTTTTAAAATTATTCTTCTCCAAGTTCATCGAGTGATTAGATTTTCAATTTTTACAGTACTTTTTCCTAGAGAGAAGCTGTTGTAAAACCAGTTGGTATAAAATAGGAAACGAATAAAATAAAATTGATGAAATATAGGTAAACGGACGTGTAACAGAGGATTAACGTAATCAGCTTCAAGCTTCGAGTCGCGGACCGCATTTTGGGGTTTGGGGTGTCGCATGTTTAACACTACCGCCATAAACTAATCCAAAGATCGGTTCTCGTTAGGTACAACGTCAAATCGTTGATTCAAGGCGTCGCGAGCATTTTCCGAGGTCGTCTAATCTGTTTCGAGCAAGGATTTTTCAATCTAGGAACAAACAAGAAACTCGAGAAGCGACAATGAGTCTGCTGCTGGGTAAATATCGGCTCCGTTGCCACAATAAAACGATGTTTGTCGTCCTTTTCTGAATGTATTGTACCACCAATTACCCCTTCCTTCGCGTGAACTCTATTTTCTGTTCGATTGGTAAACGTAGGCGAACTTTTCTCCCCCTCTTCAACCCCTCGTTTCAGAGTAAGTGCACGAGATACCATCGAACGAGGGCGATAACAAAAACGCAAATGCACTTTTATCATCGCGCCTCCAAGTGGTTCAACAATGATGCATGAGATAAAGGCGTCGACAGGTAACCGGCGTTCTCACTCCCTATCTCTCTCACACACATACACTTCCTCTCCCTCTTCCTCACCCTTCTTCATTTTCTCTTTTTCTTTCCACCTCTCCTTCTCACTCACTTACTCATTCTCTCTCACACACATGTACTTCCTCTCCCTTCTTCTTTTTCTCTCTTTCTTTTCCACCTCCCCCTCTCACTCACTTACTCACTCTCTCTCACACAAACACACTTCCCGTCCGTTCCCTTTCTTTCTTTCTTCCCTCTCCTCCTCTCTCTCATAGACACACACTACCTCTCCTTCCTTATTTCTCCCTTTCTCTTCCCTCCTCTTACTTACAAACTCACTCTCTCTCTCTCTTACACACACACACACACTTCCTCTGCACCCCCCCTCCCTCCCCGTTCCCACTTTCTCTCTCACACACATACACTTTCTCTCTCCTTCTCCCCTGTGTGTGTGTGTGTGTGTGGTGTGTGTGTTGTGTGTGTGTGTGCGCGCGCGCGCGTGTGAGTGTATTGTCGTGACGTCAGAGTGATTGCTTATCGTCTCTCAAGTCGCTCTCAAAAGCAGCTTTCGCATAAAAAAGAGGGGGGCTTCTGAGAGGCGACCGCTTATCCGTATAATCGATATGGAAAACGGATGACCATAGAAACGTTGAGACAAAAGAATAAGCGAGTAGGTGTGGTGCACGCCGGAACGTCCGACTGCCTCTTCCGGGTCGAGGTCGTGTGGTCCACCTCAAAGGCCACTTTACAATAACGGTTTGATCCTTTAGTTTCACTGTTAATTGCAACCCCTCTCCCTGTCTTCGACTAAACCTATCCTTTTGCCTTCGAGCCGGCATCGGGACATTTATGAAATGTTGCCAGTTTGCGTTCGCGTCAACCCGTCCTTGACCTGAGAACCCGTGGCCAGAGAGAACCGTGGATCTCTGGAACTTGAAAGAGAGTTTCGTATGTTCTTCACTCGCCCCCTAAACGATTAAATAGCGTTAGCTGCAGTCACTTAGCTTGGCAACAATTTAAACAGGTATTTGCGTTCAGGGCTCTGTCGAAATAGATAATCCTGTAAGAAACTGTTGCATCGGTCGTGTCGATTAAAAGATTTTAAAAACATCTCTAGTTCGTCGCCGTTTTTTGTGATTCACAAGACTTGTGTTCTGTGCAAGTCGTTTATAATCAAGAAATAAATAAGTAGAATGTTTCTATTTTAAAATAAGATCCTGAAGGTTTACATTAAAGCAAAATGAACTTATGAAAATTCTACTTTGTAAGGCAAACTAATTCGTGAAGTTTTCAACGCTTCTGTAGCAAGTCGCATAATTATTTCATGTCCAACATTCGTCCTTTTTAAAATAACCTCGATCGATCGAGTACGAAAGCTAGATGAGCAAGGGAAACGGTCGCAGCACACGATTGAGCGCTTTGTAAAAAGTTTATCGCCCGTTTCTGTCGATCCGATTCTATTGGGTAAGCAAATATGATACACAATAATCATCCGCAGAAAGTATTTATTCAGCGTACGAGTAATGTATAACGAATCCCATAAGGCATTCGCTTTTCGGTCGGTTCATTTCGAGATTTTAATATTTATAGTGCCATTTATCCAGACAACCCATCGACCTACATTTCTAATCTGCTTGTGTACCGTAAAATTTTACGAGATACATAAAAAACTTGCATTGCCCTGATACACAGAATGCTGGACTATAAAAGTTTCTAATTCCTAATTTCATATTTTCGAAAACATATAATCATGTTCATTCTATTATGAATGAACAGGGGGTGTTATTCAATAATAATTCTTGAATCTAAAAAATTATGAAATTTTCGTTTCTGTTAACCTTTTTAATATCCGTCGTTCAAATAAATGAAACTTAGTATAAAGGAACGTAATCGATCTAATTGGTTGGAAATTCTTTTATCCAAACTCTTGTCTCCTATCTATACATATAAAAAGACATGTCCTGACTGACTGACTGATTCATCATCGCAGCGCCTAAACAACTGAAGTTAGAAACATGAAATTTGGATAATGGGTTCCTTTTATGACGTAGGCACCCACTAAGTAAGGATTTTTTGATATTCCACCCCTCAGAGGGTGAAATAGTGTTTGAAAGGTTGTTTGAAGCAAGCACTATGAAAACTGGTACCTAGCTTTTTGGTTAGAAATGAAGAAATACGTGTTTCAACGTTTTTGGAAAATTAACCCTCAAGGGGATAAAATAAGGGATGAAAGTTTGTTTGAAAATCTGCTGATTTTAAAGCAAGCACTATGAAAACTGGTATTCAGTTTTTTTTGGTTAGAAATGAAGAAATACGTGTTTCAACGTTTTTGGGAAATTAACCCTCAAGGGGATAAAATAAGGGATGAAAGTTTGTTTGAAAATCTGCTAATTTTAAAGCAAGCACTATGAAAATTAGTAAGTGTTTAACTTCCTGGTTATAATTAAAGTTAAGGGCTTGCAAAATTGGAGGTCTCGTGAGAATAGTTAAAATTAAAATCAAAGTATTTCTGTTTGATCAAATCCACGGGCAACAGTTAGTTAATTCATACATGACAAGCTTCGCGCTATATGTGAAATTGACTGTTTTCACAAAAAAAAGTTTTCAAAATTGATCTTTTTTTTTGAAGAGGGTAAGATAAAAAGATCTTTGAAGAATAAATTTATTAGCGAGAAATATCGTTACGCTTGATAGGTTACAAAAATGATTACAAAAGCGACACATGCACCGAAACAAATCTATCAGAACCGGCAACCTTCTCCCCTATCCTTAATTTCTCGCATCGTCGCTTACACCATTAAACAGAACGAAAACTACGAGCAAAACGAACGTTATTCTAAAATCGATGGCTGCAACAACGTTACGCGCCATTACCTCGCAATTTAAAGCTTCCTTCTACTGTAGTGGTATTCTCTTGTACGACAGAATTCGCGACATTACGAAATTGCTCGCAAACATGGCAACGGTGGCTAAACAGGATCTCATCTGTCGCGATCCGTACTACTCGACGAGAAATTCCGATGCACTGTGTTCGAGAGTATCGCTTGACAATGGAAAACGTGCAGAAAACAGAGAAAAGAAAATCTCGGTGACGGGTTTAGCGTTTAACACAAGAACTACCGACAATTAAAGTGTACTTATTTGCATTTGAAGAGATCAAAGTGAAAATTGCATGAAAAATTGCTGAATACAATAGCTATCAAATTTTTATAAAGATAGCTAAAGAAATGGAATTTAAATAGAGATGGAATAGAAGAATGGTTCCTTAGAATTAGAACTACCGACAATTATAGTGTACTTATTTGCATTTGAAGAGATCAAATTGAAAATTAAACGAAAAGATATTGAATGCATAGAAAACAAATCTTTATTTATACCGTCTGCAGAAAATTATAATAATTCTGAAAATTTTATCACAGTGAATTTATATGATTGCTACGAATAATCAGCAATGTGGTCGTTTTGACTGCTCTGGTAGTTCTAGTGTTAAGAGGCTGGAAACGTTACAAATTTTTGAAGAACCATTCAAATAAATTAATTATTAATAACGTACAGTGGTGGACAAAAAACTTTAAGACCAAAGGGTCGAAGAAAATAAATTAATTAATTAAGAAGGAATAACAGTATAAAATTCTAACCAATAAACAGTGTTCTACCATAATCATAATAAAAATGAATAGATAATATTTGCGAACCATAAAATTATGTTTCCCATTGTCCCGCCATCTTAAACTTTTGCCCCCTGCTGTACTTCCGTATCGAAGCACTTAAAGCCTGATAAAAGCTGATTTCTTCAAAACTACTGCAAATATCCGTATAACCTTTCTTCTTTCTTACATTAAATAAGATAAAGGAAACTGCTTAGAATGCATCAAATTCTTATAGACGGTTTCTCTAACCTTATCTTTTTTTCAAAAGGAACCGTATATATTTTGTCATGCATCTGGAATTTCTGAAACATTTTGCGTACAAAGGTGCAATAGTGGAGTATCGGGAAAGTTAATAATTTCTGAGATATCTCAAATTTTTGTACAGCATGATGTTACGGAACGGTTATTGCGTAAAGAGTGCAGAATACAGGAGTCTAACGTAAGTTTCACAACTCTATTTTTGTCCGTTTCTCCCGTTTCCCAACAAAAGCTCCTTTCAGTCGCAGGCACCAAACTTTCCATTGTACGATACACATTTTTATTATCGCGAAGAGGGCACCTGGTCTTATGGCGCCCGAGGCGGCCGCGTAAACCTACCCCGCCTATTGGTGAATCCATTGTTGGGAAAGAAAAAAAAAACGAGAGACAGACAGGAAGACAGAGAAAGAGCTGAAAAGAGTTAAAAGCGTGGAAAGGAAGAAAAGGAGGCAGAAGGCTCGACGCGGATGCACGTCAGGGCTCACGGCTCGATCATGCGGACGATCATGTTTCTGTCAGCTACTTCAACGCCAATTAACCGCTCTTCCGTTTCTCGCCGAGTGGAAAGCATCGATCCGCGACGGGAACACCGAGTGCATCGTCGGCTAGGCGGCTGCTAGGCGGACTTTAATTAATCGCGCGTGACAATCATTGCCTGTCGTTCTTAAACTTCTCGCCCGTCGGCCCAGCTTTTTCCTAAACGCTCCAGGCAAACTTTCGAGCGGCCCTCGATTGAATACCGACGATCGATTTCGTGCCTGCATTTCGATAACCGAACGTTGTCAAGTCGTACGAGTAATTATTTTTTGTACGATGTTTTTTTTGGGGGGATTACGGAAATATCGGGTCGACCGAGAAGTCATTAATGTCGGAAAGACTTCGCAAAAGTTAAACAACTTTGATAAATCTTTTCTATGAATTCACGATAATGTAACAACTGTAACGGTGGAGTGTAAGAACATTGTTTTCGAATGACATTAAAGACAGTCAAACGCTACTGGAGAACTTCGATACCAGAATTATTATGGAAATTAGGGTACTTAGTTATTGGAGGCAAAGAAATCAAATTCAAAAGTGCACGAAAAGAAACCTGACATGAGGGAAACAAATTTTAGCGATCATAGTAAAAATCATAGTAAATTTTCAAATGGGTAGGCACCGCAGTAAGTTTACTACGTTTTTATGAAAAATTACAAATTGGTTCTTGGTAGTTTTAGCTAACTAGCTAGGAGAAAACTAAAACACTGTTTTCGAAAACTTGATACTATGAAATGCTAAAAAGTTTGTGTACGCATAGTAAAAAGATACGTGGACAATGTTTGAGAGGATTTTTGTCGTAGTCGATTAAAAAGCACAGAATTCGTAGTTTTCTTCCGTTTTTGAATGCAACGCTCTGTATAATACGCAACAAGTTGCAACTTCCGTGCAAAGCGTGTGCTCTGCTTCTTTATTCAAACAAGCTACAAGGATCTTTTCATTAAAGCATTTTTCTCTTTGACATGGCGCACCGTTTCACGCATTACGTTTGCATTCTACCTCACTTTTTACCATTCGTAACAGTATCTGCCATTCCTTTATTACTGTCTAATTTCTGGATTGCTCTATCTACAGGGTGTTCGGACGAAGCTGGAAAAGAATTGAAGAGGTAACTCTATGCAAGATTCCAAAACGAAAATCAAGAGTAACAATATCGTTTTGGATCGTCCAACGTTATAGCTTCTACCCTGCATGTTACATTTATCAAGTTCATCTTCAACGTGAAACTTCAAATTTCAAGCATCGGGTAGTATAAAGCCCTGTGTGTTTGATCACCAAAGCGAAGCTCCGTTAACCGGGTTTAATCATTTACATGATGGATCATGCGAGAACTTCGTATCTTGTTTGCATCGCTTAGACTTCACCCGGATCCACCGAAATCCCTAGTCGACGATCTCAACATCGTGATTGCAAATACGACAAAATTGAAGAAGGATTAGCGCAATAGTGTAATGACTGCCCTTTCATTTTGTACGCATTAAAGATTCGATATTGTGGTCGAATGATTATCATAGAGTATCGGATATGAGAAAGAATGTTCGTATGGAAGGTTGAGTGTGACTAGTTTATATGATAAACTATGAATAAACATTAAGGTTCGTGTTGTGGACTGAGTGTAGCGAAGTATGATCTATGTGATTGGTATATGCATGATATTGATAGAGAGAGAGCAGCGATAAGAAAACAGTCAGTGTGTGATAACAGCAATCTTGATAACGAGTAATATTGATATACAGTGGCTCCAAAAAGTATTCGTACACTGTATTATAAGGAAATTCATCTACTTCTGAAATTCTGATTTCAATGAAACTTTATGCGTGTACAAAACATGGTGTGTCCTGCAAGGAGCAATTTTTTTGGCGGCAAAATGGCTTTTAAGGCGGCTGATAACGAATCTCAAAGTTTCAGCGATTTTTCACGCTTTGAATACAAGCTTTTCTGTGTTCCTTTTTATGGCAGGTTGATAGGGTATTAAAAATTAAACGTTTTCTATTCGAAAGGTTTTGCTTCATCAAGTACTATTACAAAGTTATCTTTAAGAAATGAGAGAAAACTCAGAAACTTCAACGCTGGTTTCACCCCTTTAAAATGGCATTTAGATGAAACGAAGAGATTAATTCATACGTATACTATTACGATCTACATACCCACAAAGTTTTATCAAACACTTCTATCGGACTCAAAATTTCAGGGTTAAACGAATTTATTTGTGACATAGCGTACGAATACTTTTTGGAGCCACTGTATGTATAGAGAGAAAGAGGGAGAGAGAAAGTGAGAGTATGTTGCAGAAAGATGTTCAGTGAGTTTAATATTTTTGTTTTATTTCAACGTGTTTTCAGTGTTAACAATTAACATATAAACAAATTGTATTCATTATTCTTACGCATTTACTCACAGATGTAACGCTATTCCAACGAATTAATACTTTCTACAGGACGATCTAATAACATCCATAAGGTGAACTATAATTCAATTTGTCGGAGCGTGTTGTCGCCGCCGACAGGGCGGAATGTTTAATAGAATTACTAACAAGCTATCGATTGACTTCGAAGCCGAATCTTCATAACTGGGTCAATTTCATCTGGGATCTTCCCGTGCTTCGGCGGTAGTTACAAAGAATTCTTAACGGTTACATCCTAGACTTTGCATTCGCTCTGATTAATGTCTTTCGTTTAGAAATTAAATTAAATTCCACGCCGCGGAGTCAACGGTTAACACTTAGCCAACCGAACGGAGAGATCTCTCATTTTTTCCTTAACACGTTCCGTTCAAGCCATTGGGTGTGTATTCTCAATTGCAAAATTATTTATTTATTTCTTTAATTAAACGGCAAAAACAAAACCCATTAATAAATGGGGTCAATGGTGACCGGCGCGCTCAAATTTATAGAAATACATAATTTAGAAAAATGTCAATACTTATCAATTTTTCATTATTACCATCGTTGATGCAATGGAGTGAAGAAATTAATGCGGTAAAAAATATCTAAAAGTAGTTACACTTATTTGTCGTAGGTAATATTTTATTCACAATAGAAAATTCATCGTGGCTGCACGGGCAAACCCTGTAAAACTGGCGTGGCATTCAACGCGTTAAAGAACAAAGATCAGCATCCCGCATCAGATCCATCGAAACATTTCCGGTGGATCGTTTCATAACGAGACCGCCAGCCCAGAAACGTGCTGTAAGCTCGTCTCGTTTAAATCAACAAGCAGAAGGTGATGAATGTCGTGCGGCCGTTACTCTTGACCGAAAAGTGGGCCAGAGAGTTGAACGATTACGGTGTGGCGCGCGAATTGATTCCGTGTGCCCGCCCCGGACGATATAATCCGGATTTGAATGCGTCATTACCCGGCACGATAAACCGGACACAATAGTTCCATGATGACACGTTCGCGGCCGCCATAAGCGAGTTTCCGGGTTTCGATTATCCGTGGAACGCGCTAGAGCACGCGACCACGAGGCGTGTAAACATCAGCCGGACGACGAAGGGTTCACGAAAGCGTTGGTAATAAATTTCGGATTTACCAGAAAACCGAGCGGACACCGCGGAATGCTTGTTGACGGTTCGAGGAGCGACCGATACGTTTCTTAACGCTTAACTGCTATTCCTAGCGCGAAGTGACCGTTTTTAAAATTTCGATTAGATTTTTCTGTATATAGGACATTTCTATTTTTATTTATTAATTAGTAGAGTGGAGATGATAAGGCTCAGGTGTGAATAAAGTAAAGCTAGGTGCTTGGAATATTAATAAATGTATATTTAAAATAGTTCAATAATTACAACTTAAACGACTTTACAACTTAGCAATTACTACGTTCTTCTTACTTCCTTCAGAATCACACTTTTTTTGCCTTCACGCTCAAACTCTTCTTTTGCCCTCACGGTCAAACTTTTTCTGTCTTCACGCTCAAACTCTTTCTGCCCTCACGGTCAAACTTTTTCTGTCTTCGCGCTCAAACTTTTTCTGTCCTCACGGTCAAACCTTTTCTGTCTTCGCGCTCAAACACTTTCTGCCCTCACGGTCAATCTCTTTCTGTCCTCACTTCTTCCAAATACTCATTTCCTTTCTTCCTAATTGTCAACCTCTCTCACTCGATGCATTCGGTCACGTTCACCCAAAATTCCTCAGTCGCTCGGTTTTCTCAAGTGCTTATCTTTCGTGCCTTAGAAACACTCGAGTCCAAACATTCCACGTTCACACGGCTATCGCTCGACTCAAGCACTCTTCACGTTTTCCCAAACTCGCATCCACTCGATCGCATTGCTACATATATGCAACGGAATTGAACCGTCTTTGAACTTTACGACATTTCCTCAAACATACGTATAATACATTTTCAACATAATTTCCTGAGAAAAATTTCTAGTCCGGTCTTACCTACCACGACCAGTCATTTGACCTTCCCTTTCCTTTTTACCTTCACACTTTTTTCTACTCGCAACAGCCACAATTGAATAAACGAACAATCACATCCAACTTCACCGGTCACTCTAGAGATCTCTCCCCTTGCCTATTTACAGAACGTCGAAGAATTTACAGAACTGACGAAGCGCAAAATATAATCGAGAACCGAACGGATAGATCGATAGCAGGGTAGAGAATCGATCGTGCACCGCTTGGAAGCCGCCGCAGCAAAGAAGCCAATTAAAAAGCAATTTCGGCGATGTCGTAAAAATATCGGATCGATCTAATTTCAGCTTCGTTATCTTGGAATTTAATCTTTGTCGGGCCGGCACCGCCGTTCAAAGCTAATTTACATGCATATGGGAGCGACCGCTCTCTCTCTCTCTCTTTCTCTCTCACTCGAGGCGGCCATTTATATTTGCTGCTGTTCGTTTTCGAAGCGCCCGCCGGGTAATCTAGACGGACACCGTCGGGGGTAGCAAATTTTTCACCAACTATTTGTAACTACCGTTTGCTGATTGCTCTTTAGCGTGTCGACGTTTCCTTCTCGTCGTTTCACGCGGAACGAGGCTAACTTTCGTTACGTTCCCCGTTCTACCCTCTCTGAACGATGCTCGGTTCGCGTTAAAATGAGAAGTTGGAAACGCGATACGTTCATCGAGTCACGAGACCGTTTCACTCTGTCTCTCGTGGAACGAGTTACGCAGCGTTTTGTTTCGCGTGAAATGCAAATATCAATGTTGCTGGATTATACATTTGCGTTAATGGCACGCAAGAGCGTGCGGTTAAAAGGAAATTCCAGATTAAGAGGAAGAAGTAGGGAAAATCGTTTTGTTCCACGTAAATGGACTGTTAAAATGAATATTCATCGAATTTTCATTAATGCCCATATATAAACTCTTTATTGTTTAAAACGATTCATGAATATTCCACCGGTTTAAATAATACAATATCACCCCGTTCGTTTAACTTCAATTCGATCGAAACTCTTCTTCGATATTTTTCGGAATTTAGTGTGTTGGAAATTGAACACAGAAACACTACGAAGCAAAAATTAACCATAAACCAGCTTTCTCTTCAACGTACTTTCTCAACGGGGTTCTTCCAAGAAGCTAAGCCACATCTGGCATTTTAGAAAGTTCGAAAACATCGAGAAACAGAAGAAAGGGGCTGAAGGACCCGAACGGGGTTGTAAGAATTTCGACCACTGCGTTCTGCTAGTCTTGTGACAAAGCTAAACAAACAATATTAAAAGATTTCTAAATCTACTTATTTCTAAAAGAAACCGCTATTTATATTAATCACTGCATAGTAAGAACTATAAGAAATATCAGCTCTGAATTGATCAGAAATCTGAAGGAAAAGAAAAAAAAGTAACATCTGCAACTTAGGGTATCTGTTAAAAATTGAATACAGAAATATTGCGAAGCAAAAATTAACCATAAACCAGCTTTCTCTTAACGTACTTTCTCAAGGGCTTCTTCCAAGAAGCTAAGCCACATCTGGCATTTTAGAAAGTTCGAAAATATCGAGAAACAGAACAATGGGGCTGAAGGACCCGGACGGGGTTGTAAGAATTTCGACCACTGCGTTCTGCTAGTCTTGTGACAAAACTCGCTAGGTGCGGTCAAAATTGCCCTTCCTCGTGCTATATAAAAGTATTAAATAAATTGTCAAAGTATTGTTTTACAAATAGTAGTTCATTTCATTTAGCAATATAAAACCCTATTCTCAATATATTGTTTAACACTATTCCTACCGACACTTCACGTATACCTATTCCTATCACGACATTCCCACGTAAGAAAGGCTACAAATTTTTTCTCAGAAACTAAACAATGAAAAAAGAAGTGAATATTGAAAAATGTATCATAGGTTTAATTGAGGAAAAGTCTAAAATTTAAAGGTGGTTCGATTACGTTGTATATGTGAAATTCTAATCGAAACTTTAAAAACGGTCGTTCGACCGGTCGTGGTAGGAATAGTGTTTAATAAAACGCTGGAAATGTTTGCGCGGAGGCGAAAAGAAGGAGGAAAATAAATCATATCCCCGACTTCGTTATCGTCATCGTGTACGGTAGTCAGGATGGTCCCTTGCTGCTCTCGCTCGTTCTTTCTGTGCGTCATTATCAATGATATGATTTACGATCCCTCGTCGGGATCGCATTGATCGAAAACGATTCCTAGCCAACGTGAATTTCGCTCCTGTGTGTATCATTCTCAACGGAACGCATCGTGTTCCTTCGTAAACTGATAAGGAAATCCTATACACAGTAGAAATGCTGTTGATTGTGACAGAGAAATCAGTCACTGTGTGCTCGATTGCAGCAGGAAACGCGATCGGTACAGAACTACGCTTGGCAAACGTTGCTTTGCTTACTCTAATATCAAATGAACAAAAAAAAAAAAAAAAATTAGAAAAATGTGGAACTTTCTGCAGAAATCTAGTTTGGACCATTTAAATAAAGTATCATTTATTTACGGACAATTGTGTAAGAAGAATTTAGATTATTATGTGTAAGAGTATATCACTTTTTGTTGAAATTTGAATACAGAAATATTACGAAGCAAAAGCACTGTGGAACAAATTTAAACTCTTTTTTCTATTTTGCAATATGTATTGGGTGGTAGATGTAGGGCTAGGCTACCCAAACAAGAATCCAGAAGTAAAATTGCTCTATCACCCTCAGTTTTCAAAAAAAATACGAATATTTGTGAAAAAAAGTAGATCTTGAGTAAAAATGAAGTATTATTGCATCGAAACTAAATATGTTAGACAGGTCTAACTCGGCTCAAAAGATAGGGGAGAGATTCCTGAATATGCCAGTGTGAATAGTTATAAGGTTTTAAGCTTTTATTTAATCGAAAACCAACTTCCTCTTAACGTACTTTCTGAAGGGTTTCTTCCAAGAACCCAAGCCACAATTTAGAAAGTACGAAAACGTCAAGGAACAGAATAAAGGGGTTGAAAGACCCGGGCGGGGTCGTAATAATTTCGACAACTGCGTTTCGCTAGCCTCACGACAAAACTGGTGAAGTTCGGTCAGAGTTGCATCTTCCTCGTGTTACATAATATAATGAAGTATTTTAAACAAGAGTGTATTTTATTTAGTAATATTAAACCCCATTTCCGATACTTTCTTTTCTAATTTGAAAAGTCTCAAGGGTGAGAACGTCCCTTATCGAAGAAATACGATTACACGATTAAAACACAGCTATTTGCGTCGAATGAATGGAACGGTAAATTACATGAAACGATACTTAACGCAAGAGAAACAATCGTCTCTTTACACTTTTCACAGAAAGTCATGAAAAATTCTCCATAGACGTGCCGTGGAAAATCTGTGAAACTTCCGCGAAGAATTAAGAATCGGTTATTCTGTACCGCTTCTAGAACGGTACGATGAGAGGAGAGAGTTGTGATTATTCGGAGAACGAACTCGCGAATTTGTATTAGATTTAATGTTTTGATACGGAGGCGAAAACTTTTCCCGAGCAAACTTAGAAATACAATACGGGCAAAGTTCTCCCTTATTTGCATGGACATTGTCGATTTACCGTCCACAGGAACGCGACCTAATTTAAGACTGGAATTTTCCCGATGTCTCTCGAGTAAGATACAAACAATAACAGGTAATAAATTTTAAACGCAAACGAGAATAATTATCGCCGTAAATTCGTCTGCGAAGGAGAAAAGAAGGGGGAGAAGGGATGGTTAGCAGTTCGTTGGCGATAAGCAAAGAAAATTGTTGTACGTCTGGCTATCGTACTCGCATCTACTCAAACAAGCCTGCTTATCGCAACAGTCATCTCTGTCCAAATGTTTTGCCGCTTACTAATAATTCATTCATGTCCTTTGATACCTAAGTCACTTGCTACTACTTGAACTACAAATTTTTCTCACGTCATCTCATCCTTACTACTCCGTTTTACCGATCCTTAACCCTTTCGCGACACCGCACCTGTACCATGCTTCACCACCATTTCCTGCGTTTCCTAATGCCTGTACTAGCTCTACTTTGACTTCGCTATTCAAATGAAACAATAATATGATTACGATTTTAATAGTATTTATTGCATACTATTTTTTAATAACCTTTATCAGTACGAAAGGTTTTAAAACAGGGATAATGCTTTATTTCTCTAACAATAAATTCTTAACATCAGCCTCTGCGAACCAATAAATGACTACTGTATACAGGGTGTTCGGACAGCCCTGGGCTTAAATTGAAAGAGTAACTCTCTGAGACATTCTAAGACGAAAATCAAGAGTAACGATTTTGCGTTTGAGGCTTTGTTTACGAGTTATAACTAGTTAAAAAAATCGGTTAGTCCGGACCGTTCGACACCTGAGAGCGGGACTCTCTCCACTGTGGACTCAGCGACGTTACCGACCGAGTTGCCTCGGTTACCCGCTCTCAAGCGTCGAACTGTCCGGATTAAACGATATCTTTAACTAGTTATAACTCGTAAACAAAGCCTCAAACGCCAAATCGTTACTCTTGATTTTCGTCTTAGAATGTCTCAGGGAGTTACTCTTTCAATTTAAGCCCAGGGCTGTCCGAACACCCTGTATAGATGGCGTCAGCCATGGAAAGGATTAACCCTTTCGCTCCGAACGCCAGATATATCCGGCATGCACGATGTGATTTTGTATCATTGTTATACATTATTCTTTCACTATTTTTAATCGTTGATGAGACCCTTTTTTGTTCCCATTAAATAAGTTTATATCTTTTATGTAGAAATTACAAGTATATTCTTTTAAAGAGAGATCCCTTTTCTTCTAAAATATACTGTCCACGCGTAACGTGTACACTTTCAACGGAGAGTTCCGTTCAGGTGTGGCACTACGACGGACCGAATCGCCGTAACGAAAGGGTTAAAAATCCCTCGCGTGGTTGCTCTAATTTCCGCCACCGGGAACACAACAAAATCATTCTTATTCTATGCAGTCGCTGCCCGAGTGACTACAAAAACTATCCACATCCGCTCGTACATTATTTATGCATCTCGTGGCCCCTTTTACGGAGAGCGTGTTTCACGGAACTTGATTTCAAAGTAACGTACGTATGAGGTAGCAAAATTATACATGCAACTCGTGTGTTCAATGTAGAGCAGCCACGATGGAGGATCGATTCAATGGCCGGGCGATCGAATCTCTGCATGCAGAAAAATCAATTGTTTCATCAAGTTCACGTTTCTTCCGAGACTGGCTACGCTTCATCCGGTTGTATTCGTATATATAGTACACGGGATAGGTGGCAAATATTCAGGCATGAATTCTTGTGAACAGAGTAGAACCTCCCTTATTCGAACACCTATTACAGTGGTGTGCACATTTAACCCTTTGCACTTTAAAGGTGACCGTCACTCATCAAGTGATGATTTTGTAAATTTTCAAACTCAAAGGGTTAAATAGTCGTACAAGTAAATTTTAGTGTATTGCTAGACTAAACGAAATGAAACTTAATACGAGTGAATCTTGTTAAATATTTTACGCTTGAAAATCTTTGAAGTTAGTATCGTTAGACGAGTACGAATTACCTCTGGAACGCAAAGGGTTAATTGTTGTATTATCGAAACCACGACGTGCGACAGTTGTTCGTGGAGGTAATTAGGTGTTTTGGGAATTGTTAATTGTTGTCTTTTCGGTTTCGATCGCTCGGATATTATACCTAAATATTATGCGAAAAGAATGTTACCTACTAACGGTTTGTTTTATAGAATTATGAAATTTCCAAATGAAAAAGATATATAATGCACAGATGTTTAAATAAAGCATTAACCTTATCGAACATCCGTTTAAACAAATGAAATTTGGCATTAAGAAAAGATAATTGCTTGATTATTTAAAAATTCGTTTAAATCGAACAATTTTATCTCCTATTAGTTGTTGTGTATGTTTGAAATGTGTTTTGATAATGTTGATAAATATACTGGAATAAAAAACAGATGTACGTAAGTTACTTTATGATAAAATATCTAACAGATAAAGCAAATAATTTTACGTGTATTTAAATAAAATTACTGTAAAATATCCTATGATAATTTCATTTTTAGGAAAGCACAAAGGTTATTCGTTAATGATTGACTAAAATAAATTGGTCAGAGGAGAAAGAATTAAATAGAATATTTCGTGTAATTCTTCCTCGTGTCCATTTCTGTTCAAAATACAGGATTACTAAAAATTCCCATAATACCTACATTTTAACGCAAATCAAATATTTCATGCATTCTCCTCTTTTCATTTGTGTTTCGAAATTAATTAGTTCAATGTAGCGTGACGTTAAAATTCTCTGTATACAAATTAAAATGCAAATAAAACATTCCGTGTTGTTCACGAACAATTGAGTGTAATTGAATCAAACATACGAGATATTGCTTCAATTAGGGTGGAAATAAAGCATAACGCATCGTCGAGCGTTGTTTCTAAACGTTGGAGTTACATGAAATAATTCCGCGCGTTTCTGGAATTTCTACCCGTAACAATCGAATAAAATAAAATGCAGAATAACGCGCCTGACCTCGAATCTTCCAATATATTTTGCAAAATGAAAAAAAAAAAAAACGCGAGGCAAGACACTTTAGGTTTGGAGGACAGTGTGTTTCTCGTTAGAAACGATGTCAAAAGCACGCGTGCGACATGTAAACACGACACAACCCTCGGTAAAATCGATGCAACAAGTGCGTTTTAAAGCTCTGACATCCGCTGCCTGCTCTTCTTCGTTCCAGGATGACGCTGAAGGATTCTAGAGGTGCTTTCTCGCGGCGAAATCGATCGAGGCAATTCGAAGGACATCACATCCTGCACAAACGCTAGCGTTCACGCTGTGTTTTGTTTATTCGCACGGATTTGCATTCCATATTTTCCCCTCCAGGAAATATAAACGTCAACCGATACAGAGATCCCCCTCTAATCCTCTTTCGAGGTTTTTGGTCACCCCAAAGCTCGAGTGACCCTTAGCAACTCCTTCGATACCAGTTCCAGCACTTTGTTCACGATGAAATGTTACGATTCTTGCTGGAATTAAACGTTCAATTTCGCCGTGTTGCACAATACACAGTGGCCCGAAAAAGTATTCCGACATTGTGTTACAAATAAATTCATTTAACCTTAAAGTTCCGATTTCAATAAAAATTTTTAATAAAATTTTGTATGGATTAATTTTTTCTTTTATCAAAATCCCACCTTAAGGAGGTGAAAAAAACGTTAATGATTTCAATAATTTTTCTCGTATTTTAAATATAATTTTGTAACGGTGTGTGATAAAGCAAAACCTTTCGGATGAAAGATGTTCAATTTTTAACCTTCTATCACTCAGTCATGGAAAAAGATTCCAGAGAAACTTGTATCCAAAGCATGAAGAATCGCTAAAACTTTGAGGCTAACTTTTAACCTCTCAAAAAGAATTCCAGTCGAGAGAAAAAACTGCTTCATGTATAACCCATTATGCTCTATACACATGCAAACTTTCATTGAAATCAAAATTTCAGGATTAGGTGAATTTCTTTGAAATGTAGTGTACGAATACTTTTTGGAGCCACTGTATGGTGTTAAAGCTATGACTACCGACAGTTAGAGTATATTTGTTTATGATAAAGAAATCAAATTGAAAATTATATTTAAAAAATACCTAATACAAGGGAAACAAATCGTAGTAATTGCAATAAAAATCATGGTGAATTTCTAAACGTGTAGATATCACGGTGTATTTACCAAGTTTCCCTGAAAAATTACGAATCTGTCATGTTGACCGGTCTCGATGGTTATAGTGTTAACGAGCTCTTAAAAATATTTCCACTTCCGACTACAGTCGATCTTCAACTTTCGCACGTTCTACTTTCACACAATTCACTATTTCGCATATTTTTAAGAATTCAACTTTTTAAGCCTTTGCAATCGGATGTCCCCTCTGGGAGATCGTGAGATCGTGAGTCCAGCAGGCTACTGGTTGCCTCCTCTCAGGGGACATTAGACTTTAGCCATCAGACTACAATGTTGTTTCGATTAACGCTTTGAAACACAGTTTTTGGTGCATACTTGTTTACAATCCCTCTACTTTCGAATATTCGATATTCCTTTTTTTTTTATACGTCGAGGAAATCTTCAGAAAGATTCCCCACCACCCTGGGGGGGAGCATTCGATATTTCTAACCTGAACCTAATCAATTGCGTGCCAAAGTCGAGGGGTGCCTGTAGTTGCTCAGATTCGCTTTTTCGTCGATAAAACGAAAGAGGAGGGAAGGTGGTAGCGGAACAAGAAGTAGAGGACGAAACAAGAAAAGAAACGAGGCAGGGTGGAACGAAATAGCTGTCGTTGGCCAACAACGCGTCTCGTCCGACGCGATTTTCCTCGATATTAACGAAATAAATAAACGCTGCTCGGTCACGGGAAGAGGAGCACAATTGCTGGAAACACGGCGTCGTTCTGTGTTCGCTCCAACGCCGGAAGACAAATTATGACGCTGGCTGGTATTCGCTGTAATCCGATCTCGATGCTTGTTATCGGGTAACGTAATTGGATGTTTTTATGCCATTCTCCTCGTTCTTTTCCACGGGCGATTTGTACCGCGGCCGTTCTTCTTTCATATCCGCCGGGAAGGGTCGCTTTGGAGCAACAAATAACGACAGGATATCCGATACGCGTACAAATTCACTTACAGACGAAGTAAAAAGGAGAAGGAGAGAGAAAAAGAAACGAGTGGAATGGAGATCGAACGTGTATAAGCTTCGAAGTGCGCCCTGTCGTTTTTGAATATATACATGCAGGAATGCGATTGAGTTGGTACGATTCTAGGGAAATGTGAAGAGTGCTCGAGTTGAGTGATAGCCAAGTTAGCTAGAAATTGAATACAGAAATGTTACGAAGCAAAAATTAACCGAAAACTAGCTTTCTCTTAACGTAGTTGCTGAAGGGTTTCTTCTAAGAATCCAAGCCACATCTGGCAATTTAGAAAGCAGGAAAAACGTTAAGAAACAGAAGAAAGGGGCTAAAGGACCCGGACGGGATCGTAGGAATTTCGACAACTACGTTTTGCTAGTCTCACGACAAAGTTGGTGAAGTTCGGTCTGTGTTGCATCTTCCTCGTGTTACATAATATAATGAAGTATTTTAAACAAGAGTGTATTTTATTTAGTAACATTAAATCCAATTTCCAATCATTTCTTTTCTAATTTGGAAAGTTTTGAGGGTGGGAACCTCTCTCTTATCGAAGAAATACGATTAGTCTATCGTAGTATTTTTGTATTCAATTTCTAATAAAATTAAAGTATTTCAGATAAGAGTGTATATCATTTAGTAATATAAAACCCCATTTCCAATACCGTGTGAACGTAGAATATTTGGACTGGAGTGTTGCTGAGGCACGAAAAATGAGTATTCGAGACAACGTCGTGGCTGAGGAATTTTGGGTGAACGTGACCGAATACATCGAGTGAGAAAGGTTTACACAATTAGTAAGAAAGGAAGTGAGTGTTAGGAAGAATATATGACGGGAAGAATGCGAGCGCGAGGCAGAAAGAGCGTGATTGTGAGAGGAGCAAGAACGTTGCAAGAAACTGCAAGAAACGCACAAGAAATTATTTTAACACTTTACCGACCGCTCATGGACCAACTTATTCCCGACCAGCTCACTCACTTCGCAGGTGATGCATAATTAATGAATCAAACACAATGATTTCCTTCGAGTAATTAATAGCTTAATATTTCTTTACAGTATACACACGATATCGCACGAAACGGTCACCTTCGTGTAAGGAAGCATTACAAAATTTACAGACTAATTGTAAACATGTAAAAGCCGATTAATAGGCTTCCGGTCGATAAAGGGTTAATAAATATTCTATTAGTGTTGTCACCTGCATTCTTATTTAACAACAGATCATAACATCCTAAAACATTGTCCTGTCTCGTCCTAAACTGCTACTGTATCTGAGAACTTTATTTTGTTTCGCCTACACCTGAACCCTATCATCTCTCTAAATAAAATAAAATCCTGTATACACACACGCGCGCATACATACGCATCGACTTTTTGTTTCCATTCTCTTCGTGTCAGAAGCAATCGCCTTCGAAGTTTTCAATTTATCGAAAACCCCTCGGGAGCGTTCCGGAGAGGGAGCAAATTCAGAGATTCGATTATTCGACGGCGACACTTTGATGAAATAATATTTTAAACGGGACGCCGATACTTTTAATGGAGAAAGGCGAGCTGACTCGTTTCACTCAAGGCTGAAGAGACACATTTCGAAATTTCAATGGACATTTCAAAATGGAATATTCCGGACGATTTCCGCGCGTCATCGTTTCCTCGTTAATTTCTTCTCAATTATGCACGAGGCAACGTACAGCGTCGTTCGATACGCGTTTCACGATATATTTACCTGTTTTTAAAATACATTTCGCTAAACAAGCACTGCATAAGTTCACGGAAGCGTTCTTATCGGTTGCTTTCAAACGCGAGAATCGTGGAGAAGATCCTTGCCTACAGATAACTCCTTTACGGTAACCCTAATTTGGTCCGTAGCGAAACGATATAAAAAGACTGGATAAGAGCTTTTATCGTCGCAAATGCCAACACCGTTCTTAACACGTTCGTGAGCAGCTTGAATTTACGCGGGGAATTCATTATTCTACATAAACTTAATTTCAATAAGTACTGGAAATACAGTGCAAACTTTTGCAAGTATCAAGGTTACGTATGTAAAATTTGAAGGCAATTTAAAAATCTTGATACTTGTTACGAGTGTCAAAAATGCTAGAACGGTAAAAAGTTCACACCTAAAAACTTCCTTTTTATCTCTTTCTAATTAAATTCTTTGTTGCACAGGGTTGGTTCACTTTTGCATACATTAGACATTTTTACATTTTGTGTCGAAATTGATGAGTCTCATAAACCTAGTGTTAAAAGCGTAGATCGAAAAGTGTTCCCGAATAGTATAACAATTGCCTGGCTTGCAGAACAATCGGTAAAAAAGACATCCCTTCGACCAAGACCATACCCGGAAAGAAAAGTGTTCGGCATACAAACGTACTGACCTCCGAGCTGGTGGACGTGGTGCTGTCCGCGCTGTCCGTGTTGGCCACGGAGGAGAGCGGCGATCGGTGACCCCTTTGAGCCCATTTGTCTCTTATGGTCGCCACCCCGGTGACGACCCCGATCCTGCTAGCCGCGTTTCCGATCGACGAGTTCCCGGATTTACCCTCGCCACCGACGCCGCCGCCGCCGCCGCCGCTGCTGCTTCCACCACCGCCTCCCCCACCGCATGCTAGCTCCAGGACATCGCCCAGCACCTCTGACAATTTGCCCGGCACCTTGATGAAGGTGTCCAAGACCTCTCGGCGAGAAGAAAGGACGTCGGGGTCCTCCGGGACCCTTTCTCTGCCTCCCTTCACCCTCCTCCTCTCGCGTGCTCGCGATAAAGGTCACGATATCCGCTCGATCCTCGCGTGCCCGCCGCGCTCGGGGCGAGGAAAGCTCCCCTTTCGTGTCTGCGGTCGATCGCGATATAACCAGCCGGCGACGGCCCGATGCTCAACCTGGACTAACGTAGAACGTGGCTTGGTAAGGTCACCGTGGCGATAAAACACAGATAGCCTTGTTTGTCCGTCTGCTCTCTATGTTTTTCTCTCTCTCTAACTCTTTCTTCCTCTCTAACCCTCTCTATCTCTAATTCCTCTATCTCTAACTCTCTCTATTTCTAACCCTCTCTATCTCTAACTCTTTCTAACTCTAACCCTCTCTATCTCTAACCCCCTCTATCTCTAACCCCCTCTATCTCCAACCCTCTCTATCTCTAACCCTCTATATCTCTAACTCCCTCTATCTCTAACTCTCCCTATTTCTAATTTTCCCTATCTCTAATTCTTCCTGCCTATAACTTTCTCTATCTCTAACCCTCTCTATCTCTAACTCTTTCTATCTCTAATCCTCTTTCTCTGACTATCTCTCTCTCTCTCTCTTTCTAACTCAGTCTCTCTAACTCTCTTCCTCTAATTCTCTCTATCCCTAACACACATTTTCTCTCTCTCTCTCTTCGTTGATCGTCGAATCTACCGGCGGATAGAGTACCGTGACATTTTCCTTTCCAAGAGGGAGGAATGGAACGAGAAAATGTCAAGACGGTGGAAGAGCATCGTTTGCTTCTCCCTTGACGTAGAGAAGAAACGGAACGAAAGGGGCGGAACAGGTAGATAGAGAGATAGAGAGAGAGAGAGATAGAATCGACGAGTTAGCGTAGGCTTTCGAAGTTGAAGCGAACGGCCCGATCGGTGAGATCGTTCGGGACCTTTGGGAAAAGCAGCGTTGAAATTGTCCTTGGGATGATTCTACCGGGTGTTCGACGAACCTAACGACCTGAATCGATCGTACGTGTCTGTTGGATGTATTCGACACGGCTTCGTGGAATAAAAGATTGGCGGCGATGCTCGAAAACGCGTCTAACGAAATCACTCTCCTGTTGGAATGAACATCGAACGGGAAATTCCATTAGGATCTCTATCTCGCCTCTTTCTCGACTTCGTTCCGATTCGGTTGGGGTGCTAGGATGTACATCGTGTATCCTTCTGCGTAAATACGAAACAACTTCGCGCTCTCCCATTCTTCGATACCTTCAATGGAGAATTTGCTGCCGAATTCGCTGATGAACTTTTTTTCCCCGACAAATCGCACAGAATTTCGCAGAAAAGAGATCTCGTCGAGTGTAAAGCAGAGCGAGCCGATGGAAGTTGTTTGAAATTTGGAATACCTAGTAACGATAAGAGGGCGAAGCCTACTCGAGGATTTCACTCGTTCTCGCTGAAAACAGTTTTTAATTACGCCGGTTCGAGGAATAACCGAATGCGGACGGTGTACCGCTTGCGGATTCAGTTCTGTACGAAGATCGATTCTCAATCGGTTCCCATAAGAGAGCAATTACTTTTTAAGCTGCTCTTTACGTGTTGTTCGCCATTTTATTACACTGTGTACACGGTCAATCACGCGAAAAAAATATTGTTTAACAATAAAATCATTAGCAATGCATTCACGCCAGAATGAGTCGGTCGGGAGTGCGTCTGTTGAACCACTAACGGTCGGTAAAGTGTTAAGATTCCGCTTCATCTTGGAAGACGCCTCGCGAAACGCAAGGTTGGATGAGAAATCCGATTCGCGAAGTAGCCCTGCACTCGTCGTCGTCGTAGTCGTTAATAGTCGCGCGAGACAAACTCCGAAGGACACCCGGATTGGAAGACGACAGGGGAGACGAGCAAGCGAGTTGGATCGTCGTCTAGCGGATGCAAAGGTCGTCCAAGCGATCATGGAGAAATTCTCGGTCGGCTGCTCTTGTGCATTCCAAGAAGAGGATGTTGCAAAAGCAAAATAGCTGAATTAGCTTAACGAACGGCACAGTTATCGTAACGCAGTTACCTTCGTGAAGAACACGAAACGCGGAACTCTATTTTGTACCGTCGAAAAGCGACACTCTTATTTTCGCGATCGATCCTCGCGAGCCTTTTCCCGTTCGAAGACGGACATTTGAGTCGAAGAGAAGGACTTATAAATCCTTCGAGCAACCTTGAACAGGAGACTGCGCGAGTAGGCTTTTCGAAAGAAACGCGAGGGGCCAGGATTAAATTAGTTCTTCGACAGGATTTTCCGTGTTCCGTGAACGGGTTCCATTTCCTTTTCAGGTTTCAGCCTCTCTTTCGATCCTCTGGAAAGGGGAAGATGATCGAGGTAGAGGAACATCCGCTCGTTTCGTCACCTTTCAATTTTTCCACGGCTTCCTCTCTCGTTTCGTGTATTGCACATAATTTGTACACCCGTGGTAAAAGACCTAATTTTTGAGTTATCACTGAAGAAACGAGAATGTTGCAGACATATTAGGTGTACAAGTTAATTTTAGTCCTTTTTTTGGCAGATTCAGAGCTTATTTAAATTTTTATGCCCAAAGGATATCTCCCTCACTTTCTATAACCTTTGCCCATCTTTCGGGCAACTGTGATGTCTTATTTGAATGAACTGATTTGAAGAAACTAGACTGTTTCATTTCGATGAACTGATCTAAAAATGATTGCAATTCCTTTTTTATCCTGTAGATCGAAATTTGCTTTCCGGAACCTTCGGTATCAGTATTTTCCCCTCGGAATGAGTTACAGAATTTTCACCAACCGCATCACAGATCATTTCTGCAGCTTCAACGGCGTTTCTTTTTTAACTGAAGCGCGAAGAGCACAAAATGACGAATGCGCTCTTTGCTGCACGCCAGCATTTAAACTATCGTTTACCTAGATTATGTTGACCGAATCAAGCAGTCTTCTAACGTTTTGGAAAGCTAGATGTCTACACTATAAGACTCCAAAAATACCGTTATGATAGTCAAATTGTAAATAACTTTTTTCATCGTCGAAAAGTGAAAGACTAAAATTAACTTGTACACCTAATACTTTCCAACTGATTGTGAAAATCTTGTTCATTCGTGTTTATAATTCGTTTGATCAATTGTAACGATTAATTATGTCGTTGCTAGTGGAATTATGTGATATTGCACCGTATCCTATAAATGTTTCTCGTTAATCGTATTAGTGTCACTGTATCGTATTCTGTGAACGCATATATATCTTTTATTACTAATCACGTTTGCAATATCACTGTGAATAAATGCCTGTTGAAGAGTGCATCGTCGTAAGTTTGACGAATGAAATAATGCATGCAGGGTGTGAACAAGCGCAGTATGATTCTGAAAAATTGTTAGGGTATGAGTCGAATGGTACAGAATATTCCTAAGGCATGAAAGGACGAGCACTTGAGATGAGCGAAGAGCTTCGGGCTCAGAACGTGATTAAATGCATTCAGTGAAAAAGAGTGAATTTAGTTATAATGAAAGAAAATGAATACGGAATAGAGTATAGGGTGTGACAGAAGAGCAGATGGGGTAAATTTGTGTGTTTTGAGAGAGTGAACGACAGTTTAAAATTATATTGAGAATTTGTGCGACGAAGTTTATGTATAATACTAAATTACCATTAACCGTTGAACAGTGTCGTTTTCCTTCTCACAACCTCTAGACCGTATCAAATAGGGGGTTTCATAAAGATAAAATATACCTCTACCTACAGTAGTGGACAAAACGTAGTGGACTCGTCACGAAGAGAACCGAAGGGACATTTGTTCCAAGCATTAAGTACAATAGTGTGAGCGAAGCTTGATGGTACATTGTAGTTGAATTTTGAAAGATTGCACGTGTTTCTTGGATTCACTATGATTCCAGAACCCATGTAAATTTCGAATTAAAAAGTTTAAAACTAAAGGGTCAAAGAAAACAAATTAATTAATTAATAAGAAATAACAGTATAAATAAAATTTGTATTCTATGCTTACAAATAAATAGTTTTCTACCACAATGACGATAACAATGAATAGACAAACAATATCTACGAATCATAAAATTATGTTTTACACTATCCTGTCGTCTTAAACTTTTGTCCGTTACTGTACATACCTAATGATATCCGAAAACAATTTTTCGCTATTTCTGGAAAACGGACATTTTCGAATTGCGTCAATTTCGTCGCGGGTGTGCGACGTACGTATCTATTCGCACGGGTTTCATTCGATCGGAGATCGAACATTTTAATGGAAGAATAACAATTATCCTTTGATGTTTCTGGGTTAACCTTAAAGCGGATGAACTTGCAAGGAAACGCGGAGGGAACGCGATATTTTAAAGTTTTCCAAATTGGAGCAGGGACACCATAACTGAGGATGCGCTATCCTCGCAACCTTGCACGGCCGGCGAGCAAGTTGGAAACAAAATTTCTTAATTACCCGAACCTAACCCCCTGCTGAATCGCAACGGAGTTCGCGAAGGACGAAGCTGATCGTCTCGTACGTTCCCTCGTTCTTCTTTGCCTTTCAATGAAACGCTATCGATTCACCAGGATAAACCCGTTCTAATGGCATTTTCTTTTTTGTTACGCGGAGACATTTAGAACGTCGGAGTTAGGAGAACCTTTTTTTTCTCTTTCGAGCTTACAACGATCGAACGGAAGAAGAGCGATTACCTTCTGTTGGGGTTTGAAAGATGTGCGGTTGAAAGCAATTCTTCTCTAAGTAGTCAAGATCAATAATATTTCCTTCGACAGAGATTCCTTTAAGGAACGTTTTTTTGTAAATAAAGGGAATTGTTACAGGGTTAGCTGACAATGTGAATTTTTTGTAACAAGATCCATGAATTCGCTGAACTTTTGTTTGCAATATCTGTTTGCATGCTGACAACGAAGAAAGTTATATAATTTAACAAGAAATTAGCATCGAATGTTTATTATTCTATAACCGTGGAACTTAAAAAGAATGCAAATTACTTATTCTCAAATTTGTCGACACTTTGTAATTTCAGCAATTAATTTTCTATTACCTCTACAGTATAATTGTGTTTCATCGAATTTGTAAGTTTCTTATTGAATTCAAGTAACTTCTTTCCAAAGAAACTCGGACATTATTGAATCAACAACGCGAGCTATCAATAATTTTCTGCTTTTCTTTAAAACCACAGTCTATGGAACGGTCTAATCGATCGCCGATCAATTTCGCCCAAATTTAGCGAAAATTGGTGTTCACCAACAAAACAAGGAGTATAAACAAACGAACAGATCAAAGATACAAATGGGAATATCGAACACCGGTGAACTGTTTTCCTGCGAAACTGTAAGAGTAGAGAATGGCGAGGCCGATCAGGCCACCTGGTCAGAATCGATATTTACCCTAATTGTTGCTCCTGTTCTGGTGCCTTCCACAGTGAAGTCACCCTCTCGCACCTGTGCGCGGGTGTTCTTCAACAATTATCGCCAGCCTCGTGCTTCGGAAGATCAATGTTCGAGGTCAGAAAGCGTTCCAACGAAAAAAGCAATCGTCACAGGAGGCGAAGGGCGTCGGAGGGGGGGAGGGGGGTAACAAAAGAAGCGACAAAAGAATAATTGATTCATCAACGACACGTACGAGGAACCTAATTTATGGTAAATTCATTAAAGAAATTGACTAGCTGTTTATATACAGTACACAATGCTGCTGATTTTCTTTCAGTTTCAATAATATCGTTCATAGCATTGTTACCTAATGATACTGTTGCGTTCGTAAGCGTGGATGGAATCGAGCAACAACGTGGATCGTGAATTTCGAAGAAGAACGTTTGCACGATTCCCTTTGACGATCTAAGGGAGAATTTGAACGCAGCCGACTGAAACGCAGCTCGATTAGAAATTTCGATTTGTGTCTCTCTGTGTATCTCACGGACGAACGAGCCCCACTGTCCCTTTGATCTGACTCCCCGCTGTGTCGGAGGTCACAATTAATTCAACGCGTCGGACGTAACCAAGCGAAACGCTCGAACGGTCACGATCGTACACACGCGTACAATTATGACGCGTTCAGTCGTAACAGCACAGCCACCGGCGAGATTCGTGGTCGTTCAGTAACCCTTCGCTTCTGACCCAACCTAGAACCGTTCGACCGTTGTCCGCCCGGACACTGTCTCGTTCAACCGACTACAGGGATCAAGATTGGTCCACACTCGACGAACAACACTAAACGGGACGGAAAAGAACAGGAACGATCGATCGGGGAATCCTTCGAAAGGGGAAACAACCATGAATCCAACCGAAGCCTTATCGAAGGAGCGTCAGCAAACTCGTCTGACCATCCAACCGCTTATACTACTCGCCTTGTGTTCGATTGTCCTCTCAGAACGTGCAATCGCACCCCGATCGGTTCGAGGTTCGACGAACGGTCACCGATTACCGACTACGAACAATTTACCGAGTCAGCCAGGACCAGAGCATCAACCGATGGAACGCAGCAACCGGATCTCTCCCCTTCTCTAACGGGCAAAAAGCATGGATGGCCTCTCCCCGTGCCCTTCGTTATGCGTTGTTCACCACGATGCTCTTATGAAACGGTCACTTTGAAACGCGCGTTGCTCGAACGTCAACCGTAGGTCTCGTCGTCGACTACGCTGGCTTAGTGGCCTGGCTCCGACTAAACTATTCCCGACCGTGTACGCGCTCCCTACGCCAGGGTTCGTGTGCCACCAGAAAACAGCGATTCGTGGAACGTAGCCAGGAGAGCCGGGTGGTGGTGGTGGTCGGTTCCGTTTGGTAGGGTGAAACGACGGAGTGCTTGCTCATCGACGAAGCGGGAGGGAGAAGGAAACTGTGGTCGAAGGGCTGACGAAGAAAGGGGATACAGGGGCGTGCAAGTGCTCGCGGATCCGTGGACAGTGTGTGCGTCCACGCGTGTACGTGTGAGAGGGGTGAGTCGAGGGGGATGAAGAAGGATAGAGAGAGGGAGCAGCGGGTATGCGTGCGCCGCAACAGGTTACCCTCCCCCTCGATACGCTCCTGGAATCCTTCTCGACCCTTCTTCCCTCTCCACCTACCACCCTCTTCTTCTCCTCCACCTTCCCACCCCCCACCCCCACCCCACCCTCGTGTCGCAGCGCGTATCCTTCCCTCCCTCTCTTTCACCAGTTGCTTTCACCTTGTTTCGCTTCGTTCAACCCTTTCTCTAGGTTTCACTCTCTTAACGCCCGCTTCTTCTCTCGCCGCTCTCCGGCTTCCTCCGTTTCTCGCCCTCCATCCGTTACCCCATTCCGAACGGTACAACCCTCTGATTTGGTTTTTCGCCCGTTTATTCTCGCCCGGCCTTACGGTGTTTTCCACCCACCGACGTAAGCCCGGGTGCTCCCTTCGTAATCCTCGCTTCTGTCTCGACCTTTTGGCCCGTCGGAAATTCTGTCGCGTCCGGGACACGTTGCGTGCTCGGTTGAAAGCGTCGGTTTCGGTGGCGAGGAACGCAATGGTCGATGCACCGGCGAGGTCGAAGACGTTGCGTTACGTTCGAAGAAGTGTGCGATCTGATTGGTTGAGCATAAATGTTGTTGCCGAATAACAGAGCCAACGAGAAGCCGCAAGGGGATTGTTCTTTCGTTTTTTATCGTATGCACTCAAAACTTTCGAGGAGATTCGTTTCAGCTTACATAGTGTTTTGTACGTCGATTTGACTTCGAGAGCGATGTAGATTTTACGTATTTCACGAGTGTTATTTCGAACGAACGTCTGATAAAATCTTTTGTTTGTATTTTTTCGAGCGCGAAACCTATTCGCAAAGGTTGAGCTCAAGTAGTATTTGAAGAGGAGGCCCTTCATTTATCTTCACAGATTTATCCGAGAGTATTAGCGCTGTCAGGCCGAGCTGAAAGTTTCATAATTTATCACGCATTACTACGCTCCCGATGCACATTTAATTACGCTTGTGTGTTCATTAATTTATCGCCGACGATATTCATTATTATGAAAACAATCCGAGTTTAACTTCTGCACTGTCATTATAAATATAACAGCGAACACCGCCCTCCAACTTTTTGATTAGTATACAGTGCAACTGCCTTCGTTTTATTTTATATTTTACATTAAAATTATATCAGAATTAGCGTAATGATTAATTAATTATCTTTCGTGCAAACACAATAGGAAACCGCGTTACTTCGCACATTATTTTTGTTTTTGTAAACATTCTTTAGGACTGTGATGAACCCCACGGCACTTACCCCAGAACCGTGATCAGGACCAGACAAACCTTTTTTTTTTACTTCAGCGTTAATTTCTAACATACATGTGCATATTGTACCGTCAACGAAGAATTTAGAAGCAGTATACGCTTCTCAAAAGATAAATCATTGAAACGCTCAGAAAAGTTCGTCACGATTCCTCTTTCTTCAAGCGTCAACGATAACATGCTACATCATCGAATCCTTCAACATAAACTCACAAATTCTTCCCGCGGCTTTTAATCCTTCGTCAAGGTACCACAGCAAACTTTCATTTCTGCAATCGGGAATGTTGGAAATTCGTGTCTTAACACTTTATCGACCGGGCGCCTATTAATCGGCTTTTACATGCTTTCAATTGATCTGTAAATTTTGTAATGTTTCCTTACAACGTAGGTAACTGTTTCGAGCGATATCGTGTGTATACTGTAAAGACACATTAAACTATCAATTACTCGAAGAAAATCCGTGTGATCAATTCATCAGCGATGCATCCGTGCCAAAATGAGCCGATCGGGAGTGCGTGTGCAATAAGATACGCACTCGATAAAGTGTTAACGAATAAACAAAAATCAATCTCCTCGAAAAAATATTTATGTAAAATCGAGCTGTCGGTTGAACAGGTTCCAGGAACGGATCAAGTGTTTTATCCTTACCACGCTGTGCGTAAGAATTGGAAGACCCTAACACGAACCGTGTCCTTTAGCCTCTTCTGTTCATTCGAGTCTTGCTTGTTGCTGTGTAAAGATCGGGTTCAGAAAACGATGTACATTCCTTTAGAAATAAAGTTTAGCGAATTTTTAAATAGAAAAGTTATCTTTATTTTCTTCCTTTTTAATCCACAATCTCGAATAGGGATAATTCCAGCTGAAGGCATCGAATCGAACCGTCCCCCCGTTCAGGCGAGCACGCGACGAGGCCGTGTCTCTTCAGCTCGTTCGAGCTTCGTTTACAACGAGGATCGTGGTTATGAAATTTCGCGGGAAATTACAGAGGTTGGCCGCAAATACCAGCGACTCGCAGATCTTCCCCCGAGGGGTTATTACCAATTTCGCGAGCCGCTTATCACGGGAAACGACGAGTTTAAACGATTTTTCGAGCGACACCGCGGAAACCGTGAGACCCCCCGCTTGACCAGCGGAGAAGCGAGGCCGACTCGTAATTTTATAATCGACGTCATTTTAGCCGGGATTGTTATTTAAAGCCATCTCGGTTTAATTACGAAGTCTCGAGCAGTCGCGACGGGGAGATTGAAACGGAATTATGCAAAAAGTGCAGTGTTCCCCGAGCAAGCCTTCATACAGGACGGTTCAAAATAGCTGGCAATTTAACCGTTTGAGTGCGGCTAAGCGCCATCGCGCTACTCTTATGTTTTGCCAAAAATGCTGAGAAGCATGATAGCGCTGCTGTTTGTTACTATAATTTTCGCATTAATTGAGAGCGGTTGCGTTCATATTAATTTCGGTTTTTATTTACCCTTTGGCCTACACGATATCTGCCAATTGCGCGAGCTATAGTAAACAAGAAAGTCGGTAGCGTGTCGTGCCATTCAACTGTTCAGTGTACTCGAACTTGCGCAAAATGTATACTTTTCATGACATGTATATTTCAGTGCAACGAAAGGTATTGTGAAATAATAAACAATGTTTAGCTATAAATAGTAATTTTAAGACGCCTAAGGTGTAATCATAATCAAAGGAAAAATATTCGATGTGGAATAACTCCAATCGCTTGTTCTAATAATAATACGCGGCATCTTATGCACAAATTCCACACCACGAGTCTGAGTCGTGGCTTTTGTTTATGGCACAAATTCCACACCACGAGTCTGAGTCGTGGCTTTTGTTTATGTCACAAATTCCACACTACGAGTCTGAGTCGTGGCTTTTGTTTATGTCACAAATTCCACACCACGAGTCAGACTCGTGGTTATAGGCCAAACGGTTAATATTATTAAATTATGGTTTTTCATAATATGTAGATTAAAAATTATTTTTATTTTTTTAAGACACGTGCTTTATTTGGTAATAAAAATAGCACCATGTCAAAATCTAATTTGTCTGAAAATGACTATGGTATGAAAAGATAAATCCAAAAATTTTTTTTCCTCAAAATTGTTATTCGTGTAATAATTTGAGTTAATATTATTGCCGTTTCTATTATTTTCCAAAACAAAAATGACTACACATTTCATCCAGCACTTTTAACACATACAAGAAAATTCTTTCGCACTCAACCGGTTAACACTATTCTTACCACCACCGGTCGAGTAACCGTTTTTAACATTTCGATCACAGTTTCCTATGTATCACGTAACTGAATCGCCTTTAAACGTTACGACTTTTCCTCAAATATATATAGGAAAGTTCTGCTTTAACGATTTCAGTAAAGCGAAAGATGGGACTCGGTAGTGAATAAATAAAAGTGAAGTGATTAGAATATCAATAAATGTATATTTAAAACAATCTAACGGTAACAACTTAAACGACCTTACAACTTAGCAACGTCAATTGATTGATCCCATTCTTCATTCACACTTTGAAGGTGCACACTTTGATCGAACTTGGCCAACAATTCACGAGTCTCTCGTTAATTCTTCTACGAACAAAGTTGGCTGGGAACGTATTAATATTGTCGACGTAATCGTCTTGTTGAACTTTATGGGCTGAAGCAAAATTTTCTGCGCTACGCAGTGGACTTTACGATCCTCTTAAAACAATGGGCGAAACAGTGTGTCGCTTAAGAACGTCGAAAGGAATTTCTATCCAACCACCATGTTTCTATTATAATTTATATCCTTGGGAATCCGACGAACTTTCTGCTCGAAGCAACGGTCGAAACGTTTCGTTTGTTTAAAACAACGGAGAATTTAATTCCTCGTGAGTTCGCCGGAAGAACTGTCTGACCACGCATCAACCACTTCCCCTTACGCTCAACTACCCTACTTTATCTCGCTACTATCTTATGCTTTGATATTTGTTGGAAATTAAATACAGAAATACTACGAAGCAAAAATTAACCATAAACCAGCTTTCTCTTCAACGTACTTTCTCAACGGAATTCTTCCAAGAAGCTAAGCCACATCTGGCATTTTAGAAAATTCGAAAACATCGAGAAACAGAACTGCAGGGGCTGAAGGACCCGGACGGGGTTGTAAGAATTTCGACCACTGCGTTCTGCTAGTCTTGTGACAAAGCTAAACAAACAATATTAAAAGATTTCTAAATCTACTTATTTCTAAAAGAAACCGCTATTTATATTAATCACTGCATAGTAAGAACTATAAGAAATATCAGCTCTGAATTGATCAGAAATCTGAAGGAAAAGAAAAAAAAGTAACATCTGCAACTTAGGGTATCTGTTAAAAATTGAATACAGAAATATTGCGAAGCAAAAATTAACCATAAACCAGCTTTCTCTTAACGTACTTTCTCAACGGCTTCTTCCAAGAAGCTAAGCCACATCTGGCATTTTAGAAAGTTCGAAAACATCGAGAAACAGAACAATGGGGCTGAAGGACCCGGACGGGGTTATAAGAATTTCAACCACTGCGTTCTGCTAGTCTTGTGACAAAACTCGCTAGGTGCGGTCAAAATTGCCCTTCCTCGTGCTATATAAAAGTATTAATAAATATCTAAGTATTATTTCACAAATAAGAGTTTATTTCATTCAGCAATATAAAATCCCATTCCCAATA
>JAOPTO010001350.1:0-78461 GCA_033822845.1 Tetrapedia diversipes
AGCCGACCAAGTGGGGAAATCTCCCATTTTTTTTCTCAACAAAGCGCTGCCATTGATTCTATTTACTTTTGTTATTAGTTAGTATTGAGCTAATGTTGTTCACAGTTCGTCAAATGCATTTTTGGAGTTTCCAAAGTACAATTTTCGGAATACAAAATAACAGAAGTAAATAGAATCAAGTGCGTTGCTGTGGAAAAAATGAGAGATCTCCCCATTCGATTGGCCGACAATAAGTGTTAAATATATTCAGACTAAAAATTTCACTCTGGACTTTATTGACCCGATGTATAATAATAAATAATAATAATAATAACAATAATAATAATAGTAGTAATAATAATAGTCAGAAAGGTCCTCCAACAAGAATAAGGAATAAGGAACAGGCATCACTTCAAAAAACATTCATACAGAATCTACAAATATCACAATTGCCAACACACACATACACTCACACATCCGAAATGTAGCCATACTTAACAGAGAGAAAATAGTAAAAATTCCCGCACTAAAAACACCAGCATGAACTTGGTACAGCCCGTTCTGGTTACGGACCAGAGAGGAAATCCTCTGAGAGTTCGAAAGGTAATAATAATAATAATAATAATTTCTACCAGTCTTGATAGTTATAGTGATAAATGAAACAGACTTCGCTGCCGCGGTTAGAAGTTTAATTTGATAAAACTATGTCGACGTTCCTTAATTTTCGTCCATTCGACGCGTTCTATTTGTCCAAAAACGATGTTCTCCACATCTATTATTCCGCCGTCGAAATCGGAAGTAGCCGCGACAAAGGAAGACGTATTTATGGCGCGCCTCGGTGGAGCATAATGGAAAACTGTGATAACGTCGGACACGCGTTCTCCTTTCGTACCCGATGGCGTTCCTTACGTTTCATCGCGATCTCTGACAACATAAATTTCCTCCCCGAGATCCTTCGTCGCTCAGCACAATGCGACGATATATATGAGACGCGAACAGCAAGGTTGCAGTTCTACAAACGTAATCGCGCTATCCAAAAAGGTGGAAGAGCGATTAACCTTTAAAATTAATCTCAACAAACAGAACCCCACGTTAAAACTGATCTCTACGTCAAATGAACTTTTCTCATTAAGGTATAAAGAGATAAAAGCAGTTGTCCATGTTGTTATTAGATGCTGTTTAACCCTTTGAGTGCTAAATACTTCCGGTCGAAGTGGTCTATTAGCAATTGTGTTGTTCTGAATGGGAGCAAGAAAAAATCGACAAACGCATATATGCGTTCATAACCCACGCGAGTAACTATCGCTAGAGACGCATATACATGAGTAGCTTTCGTCAGAAGCATATACATGAGTAGCTTTCGTCAGACGCATATACGCGCTCATAGCAATGAAAGGGTTAATAATATTTGCAACATTTTGTATTATTTTGAACGTTACTGGTACCAAAAAATACTTCCTCAGCTCACAAACAAACAGAATGACATTTAGTGAAAAACTGATTGGCAAGGAACTTGTTAATAATTGTCGTTTCATTGTTCCATCTCTCCCTATCTCTCTATCTCTCCCTCCCCCCTTTCTCTCTGGGTTCTTATTCTCGGCTAAAACATTTCGAAACTTGCCCACTGAAACGGTCGAACGTTAAATTTCGTCGGTCGTCATCAACGCGGCACGTTTAGGCAGAAAACGAGGGTTGTCCGCGGCGGCTAGCCAAAACACGTGGAAACGTCGACGATCGAATTAAAACGGGCGCCTGTCTGATGTCCACCGTAATTCGTCAGCGATGCTCCCCCGGTGCCAGTGAACGTCTTGTCACCTGCTGCTCCTTTTCCTCCGCATCGTATCCACGTCTGACACGTGTCTCGTGCCCGAGCAGCAAAATCACGCGCTCGCCATTTACCACCGAGAGCGAAGCCGTCAACCGATCCGGGTGGACGTCGCGGAAAGACACGCGATAAAACAACCAGGACGGAGATATAACGAGTCCGTGGACCCCGTAACTCGCTACAAGGTGTTTCAAGGAACGTCGTGCACGGTGTGGGAGTGCCTTTTGCAAGTTTAACCCCCTTTGACTGCGGCGCGCTCTCGGACGAATCCATCAATATGGACGGTGCGTTTTTCGCTTGTCGGTCGCTGCGACTAGTTGTCCACTGACTGATGGACACTGACAGTGACCAAAACAGTACCCGGAAATTTGATGCTATTCTTATGGTTTAAAAAATAATAATGGCAAAGAAATTAAAAATATCAATTTTTTTTATTTATATTAAGTAAGTTTTTAAGCTATTGTAGGCAATTTACTAATGAATGGAGCCTTTGTATAGGGGAGAGCGGCAAAGAATAGCAAATGCCGATTGCCATTGCTTTCGTTAGGCGACGCGGATTAGGTTTCGAGGTGTCGCCGTGTTATTTTTTCGGGGCCGCGTTATCTTCCGGCGCCGTTTTAAACAACGCCTGCGTTGTAGGGATAAACAGTCGCGGCCGTAAACCTGATCCCCGAAGAAAAGGTAGACGGCGATATCCTAGATGAAAACGCGTGGGGATATCGAAGGCGGGCATTTTTCCGAAGGTCCTGATTGGTAAGGACAGGAACCGCCTATCAGGCCCGAGGCAAATAAATAGGAAGCCTCGCGATAATTAGAGTTAGTTCGATTTTGGTTAATTCGTTAGTTCGTTCATGAGATAGAGTTCATAGATAGTTCAGAGTATATAGTTCACGGTGCGTTAATATAAGTCGTTGCACTAGCTCGTAATTTAGGTAAAAGCCCATCGGCCAATAGAATAATTACCTACACTATTTTAATTTACTTAACTTTTGTACATTCCTTCAATAATAATCGGTAAATAAATATAAAAGAAAAAATCTAAAATTTATAATGTAACACAGAATATGACAACTTTAACAGAGGTCAGATTGACTTTAGTCGACAGCCAAGAACTTTTATCTTATCTCTACAATTGCAGTGTGTACGTTCACCTAATAAGTTACTTCGAATTATTGCGAGCCAGGATGATACCTGTATGTATATTTAATCAGCAGCAGTGCCGCCCTCTCAGTGAGCTTCCATTGTTCAGGACTTCAGGCTTCGAAGAGTAGCTAGAATCTCGAGGAAAGAATTAAAATCTTTGTGTTATAAAGGTTTCGATTTATCAAAATTTTGACTTACGCAGACTTTGTTCGATAGTTAACAACTTTCGCTTGTAGTGACTTAAAGAAAGAAAAAATTCAATTTTTAGACGCGAATTATTATTTATTACTTATGTTATACATACAAAACGTAATCGAGGTCCAACTGTATTCGGATAAACATGTAATATTACAATAAAGATATATTAACATATTAAATTTTTTAACTTTTCTCTCTGTTTTACTCTCTCACTTATTCTTTCTCTATGCTTCGTTTCTCTCCTCCTTAGTCACCACCTTTTCGACTTCGATTCAACGACTGGCTTTCTGACGAACATTCTTCATAATAATCAACCATAGACTATGTAACTATAGACAAAACATTCGCGATCATTTAACATTACTCACACACACACACACACAAGCACGTATACATAAAACCAACATTCACAGAGCCATCGTTACGCACGCGCGACCATAACTCGTCGAGAGCTCAATAAACTTGGCGTAAAAGAAGCGTTACGGTTATAGCGCGTAGCTCTACCACTTGCTGATTATTCATGTTGCGGAGCGTATTAAATTATGCTCGTCTTTTGAAATCTAACAGGAAGCTTGATACGCGCGACAATAATTTTGCCCAGAATTTAGATTAGATTTCGTGGAGTTACGGATAGGAATTCGCGTTGATCTATCGTTATTGGCTTTGTTCTTTTTTCGACGATCGAACGAGGTGTTCTCGAAAGAACCGAGGAACAAGCGGCGATCTTCACGAAGAGTCTTAACATTAGAACTACCAGAGCAATCAAATTGACCAGTTGGTGATTATTCATGGCAATCTTATAAATTCATTATGGTAAAAGGTTCCAAAATTTACTATGATTTTCTGCAGAAGGTAGATTATAAATAAAGAATTGTTTTCTATGCATTTGGTATTTTTTCAAGGAATTTTCAATTTCACTATCTTCCATGCAAATAAGTACACTTTAATTATCAGTAATTCTAGTGTTAACACTATTCCTACCGACCCTTCACGTATACCTATTTCTATCACGGCATTCCAACGTAAGACAGACTACAAATTTTTTTTCAAAAAATAAAAAATGAAAAGTGAAAAATGTATTATACGTATATCTGAGGAAAAGTCTAAAGTTTAAAGGCGATTCAGTTACATCGTATGTATGAAATGGTAATCGAAATTTTAAAAACCATCATTTGACCGCTTGTGGTAGGAATAGTGTTAAGCTGGGTATACGTTTGAACTCGAGAGAAATGTATGTGACCATTATGTGACGAATTTTTACTAAAAATCCATAACTTGCAACGTCTATGGAAGAAAATTGGGTGTTCGAAGGTTTCCAAGCGGAAGTACGAAACGTCTCCGTCATACGGAAACTTTTATAGTGTATTCCCAGCGAACTTCAGGTTTTATCAAGTTCGGGAACGAGTTCCAGGGAAACCTCGGTTCGAAGATTCTCTCGACGCTTGCTCGCCAAACGATCTTCAGTTTCCAGCCGCAGAATGATACATTCGCTCGGGACTCGGGAACAGCCTCGGGAAGATCGTTCGCGTGGAACTCGCTCGATGGAGCTTCTCCCGTTCCTCGACATCAATCTCATCCATGTTCCAATATTTACACAATCCACGGCAAAAAGCGCGGGCAATTTAGCTGACTGCGTTGAACTTTCTCGCGAGAGCCAGCAAAAACAGAGGGCAGCGGCCAGCATGCTCGTAAGAGGCTGCAGGGGACGCCTTATCGCGAGTTACGATCAAGAGAAGGGACGTCGTGTGCCTCGATCCCTCGGGGCGCGTCGATCGATTTAAGATATTCGGTGGTATTCGGTGTCCACGCTGGTTTCCTGTAGCCTGTCCGCCATCTCGACCCATCACCTACCAGTTTCTCGCGTATATCCTCCTCGAACCGAACGGTCAAGTCTAAAGCTCGATGCACACCGAGCGTTTCAAGCCAGGTATCTCATAGACTGCTGAATAATCCGGTAACTTTATTCTATCAGGTACCTCACGAGTACCGAGCCTTGCGACGAATGGTTATAAATTTGATTTGAGCACGTCTATATTAAATTTCGTACTCATCCTGGTATTCTGTTTATAACACGGTGGTTGATGCTCAGGTTTAGTACCAATTCTAATGGTTTGTTTGGATTTCATCCAAGGTTATGAGGGTACCTGTGATTTTGGGTGCGGGGCGGATCTAAAGTTTTCCACAGGACTAGGTCGAAACTTGAAAATCTTAGGTACCCGAAACTTATCAGTAACCTGATTTCAACGTTAGGTACCGTAAACTGTTGAAGATTTCAGGTACCCGCATTTTTTTGGGACCTGCTTTCAACTTTATTACTCGAATCAAGTACCCCAAAACTATAGATACCTGAAACACGTGGTTATTTGATTTATATTTCAGGTACCCCAAACTTATCGGTAACCTGATTTCAACTCCAGGTGCCCGAATTCGTTAAATAATTCAGGTACTCGACACCACAGGTATCTGAAACGCGTTGTTGCCTTGTTTATATTTCAGGTACCCGAAACTTATCGGTGACCTGATTTCAACTCTAGGTACCCAAATTCGTTAAATAATTCAGGTACTAAACACCACAGGTACCTGAAACGCGTGGTTGCCTTGTTTATATTTCAGGTACCCAAAACTGTAGAGTTTCAACTCGATCGATGTTTCGGTCGACCCAGAACTCGGGTACCTCTAATTTCAGGTAGTCGCAGTCCCTTAATTTCATCTCATACGGACTGATGAATCAGTGTTACTACTTTGCAGCATTAAGGAGATCTATTCCGCGTATCGAAGCTTTGCTTCTGGGCCTTCGCAACTTGAAATGGGCCCCGGAGGCCTATTCGAGGGGCATACCCGTGGCGGTTCGGGTATCGCGACCGCATCGTAAAAGCATTACGACACCAGTTCCCTTCGTCTCGCTCGCGTCACCGACTGGCTCGCTGATTGCAGAAACTCCGCCGCTCGGGAACTCGCTTATTTTTACTAGGAATGCGCGTCCACGACGAAAAGGAGAAGAAAGAGCCGGAGAGAGAGAGAGAGAGAGAGAGAGAGAAAGAAAGAGAGACTGTGGGTAGGTAAAAAGAAGCGAAGGAGGAAGGGGGTCATTGACGTGATGCTGGGAACGGGCGGGTGATAAAATTAAGCTCGCGAGACGATTGCTTCGAGCGACGGGAAACGGCGAGATCTGTCGTTCTCTATGTTCGATGCTGTTGACAAAAAATAGCTCTGTATCGACTGCCAGAATCGTTGAACTTTCATTTCTTTTTCTTTTTTTTTTTTGTTTTTTTTTCCTACACAGAACGAGGCTCGAGAAACGTTGAAGTGTCAAATGTGACAAGCAACTCGTCGAATGCTATTTGTATTTTGCACTATAATTCCTCTGACAGACCTAATAACTACACGTGTCAGTGCCTATGTAATGACGCAGACCCGTTGAAATGGTACAGGTTATCTTCGATTAAATTTGAAACCGTGTGTGTCCGACGGGACGTCAACGAACGTAATGGTTAATAACTACAGTGATTCGCGAAACTACGTTCAAATACGATTTCTCTTCTATATCTCTCAATTAACTGAAGTACAGTTGGTAAATTACACTAATTGACTAATTAATTAATAAATTTATGAAGCACCATGAAGATGTCTGTCAGAAAAATAATTTAATTAACAACTGAAGTTACAGTTGGTTAACCATTTCGTCGATTTCGTCCGTTACTCCACATGTAATTAGTACATATTGGGTTAATTTAAAATTAGGTCGAAACAGGTCAAAAAGTATTAGCACTGCAATGATTCTGTGGTCAAATCGGAAAGGTTTTTTAATTTATTTATTTGACGGGTAAACAGCCTTTATAAAGAAGTAATATAGTTGGGCAAAAATAAGTAGCACAAGTCTAACCTAAAGTTATTTATTGAAAGGGTTATTCTGGATTATAATGTCGATACGTGTTGCCTACATGTTTTTACGAAACAAGAACGTAATCAGAGTGAGCATACATAAAGTAGGTGAAACAAAAACAAAAATTATATGTAAATATACTAGATGGCGTTAGAGTTGCTAAAGCCTAATTCACAAATACAGTAAAAATAAAAATAATTAAAAAAGAAGAGTAAAAATAAAACTAAAAGAAGCACAATTACACACAATTACATAAATTTATTATCAGCAATTTTACCGGCAAGAGTACAACAGCAATTGATTGCCAGTTTCTTGCTAAAAAATTAATACCTCTCTGTATAGGTACGCGTACGTGGGGAATATTTCGACGATTGGAAAAAAGCTGAGAGCATTGTGAGCAGTTTGCTGCTCGCCCTAAGGTCCTTGCATCTCTTTCTTCTTCGCGCCGGTTGTCATTAAACGAAATTTAAAGTTTCGTGGTTCCCGGTACGAACGCAATTACCCGTGCCCCCATAATTTTCGAGCTGATTACGCGTAAACAGCGAGCCTTTCGCGAAATATCGTATCTGAGGGTAGCCCGTTGGCACGAAGTTCGAACAGAGGAATCCGTGTTCGCGTAACCGTGACGGAATTGTATTATTGCAAGCCCGTAAAAGGGCTGCGCAGCAATTTATAATGGGATCGATAGGCTATGTACGTTTGGAAAGACATTGCAAAAGCTCGAATTCGAGTCGATTCAACTGGGCTTTCGCGGTCGACGCCAGCGATGGGAACAAATTCAACGTGTACCAGCGAATCCTACTTAATTTCAACATCGAAGGGTTGATTTTAACCCTTTACACTCCTTTGTCGAGTGTGACTCGACATTTTCAAAGTGCCATTTTAAATACAGTAGCGAACAAATATTTAAGACTAAAGAGTCAAATGAAATTAAACAAATATAAGTTACAATAAAGAAGCTTAAGAGTTATATTTAATATAATTAATAAAAAAAAAATAATAAGTACCACTCAAAGAATTGTCCTTTGAAGTAAATTTCAAATAAAGCACCTAAGATACTAGGGAGTTATTTTGGCAACGAATTGAAAAATAATTCGGAGTGTAAAGGGTTAAGGGATTAAAACGCTGCTCTTAAGAAATAATGTACTTTGTTCGACGGACATTAATGCCATGTCAGAGTTTGACCTTCAGTTACAGTGAGTTTGAGACGAAATATTCGTCGGGAATAAGTACTTGGAATTTCGCGGTCAGATTAGATTCTGCTTGCAACACACTCGCTCCCATCGCTAGCCCTCGCTTCGATTCATTGCTGTGAGCAAAAGTTCCTCGATGATTCGAGGTTTCCGCGCCAGCTATCGTAAATCGCAGACGCGTTCTCGGCCACGGTACGAAACTGTTTTCCCTTCTCCATTTTCCCGTCTGGTTGGACAGCTCGTTCGTTTCGCTGACTGTAAAATCAATCGTCGTGCCAGCGACACGGACTTCAATTAACTAACGACGCGATTTTTCGTCTCCATTTCACGATTTCCAACTAGATACGCGACGTTAACACGTTGAATGTGTCAATCCAGCCGATAATGCTGTGAGTCCAGCCGATGAGTTTGTCAAACCTTCAGACTCACATCTGAGAACCCTGTTTCTCATCACTAATCCTTGAATTACCAATCCTTGAATCACCAATCCTTGAATCATCAATCCATGAATCACCAATCTTTGAATCATTAATCCTTGAATCACTAATCCTTGAATCACCAATCTTTGAATCACCAATCCATGAATCACTAATCCTTGAATCACCAATCCATGAATCACCAATCCTTGAATCATCAATCCATGAATCACCAATCCTTGAATTATCAATCCTTAAATCACCAATCCTTGAATCACCAATCCTTGAACCACCAATCCTTGAATTATCAATCCTTAAATCACCAATCCTTGAATCATCAATCCATGAATCACCAATCCTTGAATCATCAATCCATGAATCACCAATCTTTGAATCGCCAATCCTTGAATTATCAATCCTTAAATCACCAATCCTTGAATCACCAATCCTTGAATCACCAAAAACTCCCACCCCTAGCTAAAGCTGTATATAAAAACCCAAAATTGTAAGAATAAACCAGTGTTCTGAACTCCACTAAAACCTTCATGTCATAATTGTCTAAATCCCGGAAAACTGCGATATTCCCTCGAAAACGTCTACATTGTACGACTGTAGACCATGACAAATGCCACGGGGATCACCGGTAACCGGCCAGTTAATTTGGTAGTGGCGCCATGGGGGTCAGATTGGTAGAAATACATAATTTGGCCAAATGTCAATACTTATCAATTTTTCATTATTATCGTCGTTAATGCAACGAAGAAATTAATGCGGAAGAAAATGCATCGTGGCGCCACGGGCAAACCCTGTAAAACTGGCGTGGCATCCAACGTGTTAATCCGAAAAAGTAGCCAGGCAGGATTCCCGAAATCCCAGAGAGCGGAAACCGCTTGCTGCAAGTGGAAGTCTAATAGTCGCGTTCAAATATTTAAGGGACTTTACCCCTTTACCTTTGTAACCACAAGCCGGAATACGTTTTAATCACAGAGAAACTTCGTTTTAATTTTAACCGTGGTTTCAGCTGATGGAATCGAAACGTACGAATTACAGGGCTATTGTATCTTTACATATGTTGCAATAAAATTGCGAATATGCAATAAAAATATAAGCTTAAATTGTTAGATTTAAAAGCATCCTTTGGTGAAAATTGATCGATCTTTTGAAAAAGGTTTCAATATGGAAGAAATTTGCCTCCAAATTCGCTTAGGTGGGTTTCTTGAAGGAAAAAAGTACCAGAGTTGACCCGAGAGTCAAGAGAATTGAACAAATAATCGCGTTAAGATGAAGTTGATATTTATAATTTCAGAATTATTACTTTATACTTTCGCTATTAATCTTATAATAATTATAAGGCTTTCTACAATATTATATTATATTTCTTAATTATATTTTATTATTATATTTTATGTACTAATAGATGATCCCGTAGACAAATAAATAAATAAATAAAATAAAATAAAAAAATTAAATAATTAATAAGTAAATAAATAAAATAAAAAAATTAATTAATTAATAAGTAAATAAATAAATAAATATGTAAACTACGATATTATACAATATTCTTTATTCGACATGCTTACAATATTAAACAAACGATTGAATATTCAACTCCAGCAAACGTACTCAGAGGAAAGTCCGTAAGGTAAAGGGTTAATCCGACTTAACGACCCTCTCCTCGCCCGCACTTGAGCATGTTCCATGAGAATGCACCGGATACAGTGATTTCAGGGGCAAACACGGATACGTATCTGTATGCGCTTGAACAAACGATAGAAGCCGTTCCGTGCAGAGAAGTTTTCATTGTGTCGGTCGATCAAGTAATTAACGCGGTCCCCTAAGAATAGGAACTTAGAGAGGGCGGTCGCGGGATCGTAAAATCGAATCGGACGAGACGCGGCTCATTGCCTGTTGCGGGGGTAAAATTACCGGGTAAACGTTTGCCCGGTTAAGAAAGTTACATACGGTGATGTAGACGCTGTATCGGGATGGAACTTCCTTAATTAAATGCAACTCCAACACGCGGTCGCGCGATAAGCGCTTTGTTTCCTCAGCTGCATTGTTCGTCCACTAAACTATATAGGTAGTGAGTATGTACGCAGTGAAATTTCCAGTAAACATCGATCTTCGAGGATTCACTTTCCGTTCGACGAACATCGTGCCCTTATTTTATTTATTTATTCATTTACGGGTAATAGAAACCTATTAGTTAACGGACACATATAACAGTGATAGAATAAATTTATACTGTTGTTCTTTTTTAATGAGCTTTAAGCCGCTTTTTAGAAAAAGGAATAAAAAGTAAATTTATATTGGTGTAACGTGTGGTTACATAAAAGACGATATACATATCGAACATACATAACAATTGTATGATTGACGAGTGCAGAAATACATAACATTTTAAAAGCCATTATATTAACACTTAGACAAACGAATGGGGAGATCTGCCATTTTTTTCTCGACAAAGCGATGCCATTGATTTTATTTACTTTTGCTATTAATTGGTTTTGAGCTAGTGTTAACCTTTGGAAATGCAGAAAATGCATTTGATGAACTGTAAACACTAACTCAAGACTAACTAGTAACAAAAGTAAATAGAATCAATGACAGTGCTTTGTAGAGAAAAAAATAGAAGATCTCCCCATTCGGACGGTCAAGTGTTAGCTGTTGTTAACGGTTTTAAGTATACAAGGCGAATTATCGAGAAGATTGGATGTATAAACCAAGACAGTGAAATAGACGCTTGAAAAGAGAGGGAAAAGATGGAAAGAAACTAAGGGATAGCATACAGATATGTTCAATTTCCTTGAAAAACAAAAACTCATGATTCCTGTGGTATATCTATCCAAGGCAGCAGAGACATCTAATAAAGCTAAATCGTGCTGCATTATAACCACGAGGAGGCAGAGACCGGTGGACGTTTTTACCAGTTTAGATGGTATCCCCGGATAATCCGGTGATCCAGTAGATAGAAGACCGCGATCGAGTTGTTTACGATCTCTGGAAGAGAATGAAGTCCAGGATCCCAATGTCGTTTAAGATGTCAACCCACCCGATAAGGTTGCTCATCGTGCTGAATCACCGATAACGCTGTGAATCCAGCCGATGAGTTTGCCGAACCTTCAAACTCTGACAATCCTGCTTCTTCATCACTAACCTTTGAATCATTAATCCTTGAATCACCAATCCATGAATCACTAATCCTTGAATCACCAGTCCTTGAATCACCAATCCATGAATCACTAATCCTTGAGTCACCAATCCTTGAGTCACCAATCCTTGAATCACCAATCCATAAATCACCAGTCCTTGAATCACCAATCCATGAATCACTGATCCTTGAGTCACCAATCCTTGAGTCACCAATCCATGAATCACCAGCCCTTGAATCACCAATCCATGAATCATTAATCCTTGAATCACCAATCCTTGAATCACCAATCCTTGAATCACCAATCCATGAATCACCAATCCATGAATCACTAATCCTTGAATCACCAATCCATGAATCACCAATCCTTGAATCACCAATCTTTGAATCACCAGTTGAAAAACCTTCGTGTAGCAGTTGTCTAAATCCCGGAAAACTGTCGCAAAAGTCTACATTGTGCGACCGTGGACCGTGACAAAGACTTGAAGGGGATGAGGAACGAACAACCGGACGCGATCTCTTCGTTCACGTTATACGTTCTCCCTCGCGCGATATCTATCCTTTATCTATTCCTTATCAGCGAAGCTCGATCATCTGATAGCGGACTCGCTGGCTACTTTATGCTCCGATCTCTTGGCTGGATAATTCGCTCGATATCATTATTTATGCTGCTGAGGCGACTGCTTTGAGGTTCGAGTAGGTTTGTCGTAAGTGGACCGATGGGACGGCGGTAAATAATGTCGTTACGACTTTTTTTGATCCTTGAATTTTTTCCAACACGACCAAAACTCGATCGATCTAATGACTTTATTACGTAGGTTATTAATTACGCGTCACTTCACCTATCTCAATGTTTAACCCAACTCCAATAATAATAACGTTGCAAAGCAACATTGTGCCATGTAACACGACATTTTTTTTATCCACGTGCAAGAACAAAACCGCAACAGTTGCGTAACAACAAGTTTCGTGTTTGAACAATCGGCACAACGCAACGTCTGCGCCGTCCACGTCGGTTCTGTTCGCCTGACGGTTAACTAATAACGTTCGCCAGGATTACCGATGACACGGTCGTTTATCATTCGCAAAAGCGTACTTTCTTGCCCGGCTGTCCGCGATGCATTCGCTTAACGCGCGCATTATTTTTAATACGCCGACTAGGAGTCTAATTTTATGTCGGTCGTCCCCCTTCGCGCGGCTTCCGGAGAATTCAAGCTACGGTGTAAATATCGCGCCGCGCACCCCGTCCCCCCCCCCGCCCCTCGTTTGATCTCGCCTTTTATCTCGAAACGGAGACGTTATCGTTACTTGTAATGCCCGCGCTGATATAATTTTCCGGGAAGAAAGGGAAGAGAAAAAATAAACGGACAATTTCAGCTTCACGCTCCATTCTGTCTCGTTTATTATCTTTACACCACGCACGTATCTAGATTTGTATCGTTACGAAGACACCGACAGTCCCAATAATTGAGCGAAACATCGGTTTTTGGATTCGCGAGTTCTCTGTCGCACGTTTCGCGTGTCATTCGCAAGCGTTAAAGTTTTCAAGAAACTCGCGGCACGACACGGCCCTCTTTCTTCTTCCTTTTCACGAAATTTATAATGCGTATTGAAATTATGATAAAACGGGAGGAATAGAACACGACCCCTTCAACGTTACATTTATTTCTGTTCCTTTTTTTAATAACATGAATTGTCTCCTCGTTACTGTGAGTCTTGGTTTTATGCGTGTGAGAGAGAGAGAGAGAGAGAGAGTCCTTTGTCGAGTGTGTCCTTAGATAGTTTATGGTGTGAATAGCTTAAAGTGAGTGTCCTATCTAGTATATATTGTGTTGTGTATGTTATGAAGTGTGTCCTGACGAGACCATTGAAAAGAGTACAGAGAGCATCATCGAATGAGTAGAGTCAGCGAGAAAGAAGTTAAGAGATAGGCATCTTTACGATCGCAAAGATTTGATCGTAAAGATTAGAATCCTTAAACCTGTACCTAACCCGAACCTAATTTGAACCTAATATTACCCAATAGAGTAATATATCAAAAGTAGAATATATATACATGTGGGGACACGGAATCTCTGCGGGTGTTCTAAGGGGCTGCATCAAACACTTTACAACAGGGCCTGAACATCGGCCCGTCATTAGGCACAAACGGCCAGCCGATCGTCATTACCACGGGTGTTTGATTGCAGCCTCATTAGAATCCGGAAAACACTCGCAGAGAGTCCCTTCCATGTCACCACATTTTCCCCTTCTCGACGCGTTCAGGGAATATAAAACCCAAACTTTCCTGGGCGCGACACAGTTATACATTCAATCTATCACAGTTATACATTCGATCTATCATAGTCATACATTCGATCTATCAGTCAATCTATCACAGTGTAATCAATCGCAATACAGCAAATAAACATACTCCACATACATATATATCAGTTAATAGTATTTAATCCAATAAACAATTTTGTGTTCACCTGCGATTAACTGAATTCATCATAATTTGTCCCATTCTACCATCCCACAGTTATCACCACTGGCTGAACTGTACCGTCTTTATTCAAATTTTCCTTAAATGCTTAATGCATGGCATTTCTATAAGTCGGCTCGCCTCGCAGATGCCTCGAACGATTCTCCGCTAACACGCGCGACGTCCCTCGACGTTGTAGTTTACAACCAGATTCGAGACCATCGTCGGTTGTCCCGTCGGACAGATACCGCGCACGCGCGATAGATCGAGCACGCGCTTCGGGAATAATTTATCGACGCTCGCGGTCTCGGCTGTGATCGCGCACAAATTTAATAACACACTCGTCACTCCGTTCGTCTCTGTTCAAAGGAGCTCATCGTACACGTGTCGTTTACGAACGGAAACTCGTGCGAATAACGAGGGAAAGAAAGAGGAAAATTTTGTAAAGACTTCGGTAACATATCCACACCTTGGAAACACTTTATTAACACTCTTGTCCAATTTCACTTACAGTAGCGGACAAAAGTTTAATACTAGAGGGTGAAAGAAAATAAATAAATAAATCAATAAGAAATAATAGTATAAATAAAATTTGTACTCTATACTAATCAATAAATAATGTTCCACCATAATGGCGATAAAAATCAGTAGATAAACAATATTCACGAACATAAAATTGTATTTCACATTATCCTGTCGCGTTAAACTTTTGTCCACTACTGTACACTAAGAGATAGGTATACAGTTGCGGACAAAAGTTTAAGAACAAAGGGTGAAATAAAATAAATTAATTAATCAATAAGAAATAACAGTATAAATAAAATTTGTATTCTATGCTAATCGATAAACAGTGTTCCAATGACGATAAAAATCAGTAGATAAACAATATTCACGAACATAAAATTGTGTTTCACATTATCCTGTCGCCTTGAACTTTTGTCCACTACTGTACACTAAGAGACAGATATACAGTTGCGGACAAAAGTTTAAGATCAAAGGGTGAAATAAAATAAATTAATTAATCTATAAAAAATAACAGTATAAATAAAATTTGTATTGTATGCTAATCGATAAACAGTGTTCCAATGACGATAAAAATCAGTAGATAAACAATATTCATGAAACATAAAATTATATTTTACATTGTCCTGTCGTCTGAAACTTTTGCCCGCTATTGTAGAACATGCGAGTGTTATTTAGTCTCCGTACAAAACCAAGTACGTCAATCTAATAGAAAGAACACAACATAAATTTTTAAGTTTTGTTTCTCATTTGCTGGGAAGTCCCATGTCCAGATATGAACACTTTTATTCTCTGTTCGCTTTTTGAAAGGCGAGAATTCGCTCGTCAAAGAATCGTCTCGCAAGCTTCCGCGGGGACAACGGGAACAGTGAAATAAAGCACGATGAAATAAGGCGACCGGCAAAGTATAGAGGGTAACACGAGCTAATCCGGAGTCGTGATAAATTCCTCGAAATGATCGCGATAAAATTAATTGCACGGTCGTCTGTCGTCGAGATGTCGACGGAAATTAATACTTTCCACGCGGGCTGCTAACCCACCCTGTAATCTCGGTCTAAACTTACGAGTCCGGCGACGGTCGTTGAACGAACGTGTCGCGAATCCGATCGCCTCGTTATCGAGCCACTGACAACTCTTTTGCTCGTGCCTTTCGTCTCGCTGAAAGGGACGAATTTAAACGTTCTCAGTTGTACAGTGATAGTATTAACCCTTTGACTGTCACGCCGAAATTGTTGGTGGATTAAACAACTAATAACGTTTTTTAGTATAACAAATATAATTGTAATAATAATAACGATAATAATAAAGTGATAACACTATTTTTAATTACACTCTTTACACACTCTCTCTATACAGGGTGTTCGGACAGCCCTGGGCTTAAATTGAAAGAGTAACTCCCTGAGACATTCTAAGACGAAAATCAAGAGTAACGATTTTGCGTTTGAGGCTTTGTTTACGAGTTATAACTAGTTAAAGATATCGTTTAATCCGGACCGTTCGACGCTTGAGCATCACTGTGGACTCAGCGACGTTACCGACCGAGTTGCCTCGGTTACCCGCTCTCAAGAGTCGAACGGTCCGGATTAAACGATATCTTTAACTAGTTATAACTCGTAAACAAAGCCTCAAACGCAAAATCGTTACTCTTGATTTTCGTCTTAGAATGTCTCAGGGAGTTACTCTTTCAATTTAAGCCCAGGGCTGTCCGAACACCCTGTATAACTCACTCTTTATTACTCGCTTTTTACTCTACGATCGTCCGTTACGGATTGATTCGTTCGCACTCTGTCTTTCCACTCCCGCCTTCCTCAGTCATACAGTATACACAACAATTAGATGATCATACCGCGCACCACTCATTACACATACAAACGATAACACTCACCTTTTTTCATTCTCTCCAAACTGTCATACTTACTCATCCACACAAACATTTTTCACACCTTTATCATCATACTTTATATTCTATGGTGACCAAATAAGGTATATGTATCACAGAAATCACTTTGACTGCCGCTAGATGAAATATTTCATAGAAATTAATCTTTTATTTTCAATGTTCCAATAAAAATTTTTAATTATCAAATGGGACACTTTTTACCTCAAAGTATCCTCTAATTAGCGGTAATGTTCAAAATGCACTAACTGTCAATTTTTATTCAACTCTTGCAATTGTAAGTACCAATGACCATCAATGACAATGACCAACGTGACAGTCAAAGTGTTAACATGTTAGAATAATTACACCACCAAGAAGTGGTGAACAATTGTTTGGGAAATATTCTCGTGCAAGCTTCGCTTTCGAGAATTCTCGTCTCTCTTTTCTCGATTAATTTTTGCTTCGTAATATTTCTGTATTCAAATTCTAACAAGTATCGTCATTGATCGTTGTTCAACTGTAACAGTAACGCGCGTGGCCAATTTCGAGCAATCGCCCCATAAGTAGACGTGTAACGGTCAATTTAGGCTGAACGAGGAATTCTCAAGATACGATAGCATTTAGATAACAGCTCTCCGGGGTATCCAAACTGCAACCAGAGTTTTGTTACGCGCGTGGAGTGAAACGAAAAGCGAAATGTCAAAACAGGGGTAGAGGCAAAGGTAGCAATTTCGAAAGATCAAACTCCAATTTAACCCTTTGTACTCGAAAGGAACCCTTTTTCAAATGCAAAATACTTATTAACATTCGCCTTTATTCAACGTGACATCTAGTTTAGTCAAGTAAATACTAAAATATATGACTATTTAACCCTTTGAACGTTCTGTACGCATTATTTATGGCAGTTTGTTACTATTCTCTAATTGGCAGTCACTATACCCGCTCTTAGGAATATTCAGCACTTATATGCATTTATTTTTCAATCTTCCACTTACTGCAACACAATTACTAGTATATCAGTAACAATAATGCTAACCTTGTAAAGCATTTCGACCTACAGTATTTAGCACTCAAAGGGTTAACCTCTGAGTTTGATTAGTAAGCAAATTAACCAAAGTCTGAAAAATTTGCGAGACTATTATTTGGCGACTAACATTCGTCTTTCACGCGAAAAGGGTTAAAGGTGAGCTACTCAACGACACCTTGTGTGACCAGTCGAGTGGCGCAGATTTTTGAATTCAATTGTTTCCGACAACTCGGTTGACCGTATATCAACACCGACTGCCGTGGAACCGTAATATTTCGCGCGTCCGTCGAATCGTCGACGGACAATTGCTCAGTTTCATCGAGCCCAGAAGAATAATCACGCGATTATAGACAGCCATAACTCACGAGCCGTAACATCGCGGTTCGACGTTTAAACGATGCATTTTAATCGAGACTGCCGCGGAAAGACGAATGAACGAGCGATAACGCTTCGCGATTCTGAAATTTTTATGCAACGAAAGGAAAAGAAATCGAATGGACGAGTCAAGGTTCCGAGCTGCATAATTTTATGGCTGATAATCACGTAGCCCGACACGAGGTTCCATGTTGTTTGTTAAATAAGAAAAGCTTCTATCCGACTTGATATGCATACATGTATGTATGCAAATATGTACCTGCGCGAGCGCGCTTGCTTACTTAGTTGGCATGGATCTTCAAAGGATGCAACAGTATTTGCATCTACTAATTAATTTGCTTTGGAAACTATTGGAAATGTGGTTTTACATTGCTTAAACAAAATACACTCTTATTTGAAATATTATAACAGTTTATTCGTATAGAAATTATTTCATATTGTTATTCATATAACAGTTTATTCACTAGAAAGGGCAACTCTGATCGAACCTTGCGAGCTTTGCCATGGAATTAGCAAAACGCAGTGGTAGAAATTCCTACAACCCCATCCGAGTCCTCCAACCCCTTTATTCTGTTTCTTAACGTTTTCGAAGTTTCTAAAATGCCAAATGTGCCTTGGATTCTTATAAGAGACCCTTAAGAAAGTACGTTAGAAGAAAGCTGGGTTATGCTTAATTTTTGCTTCGAAGCATTTCTGCAGAGTTCAAGGAGTACGATTGACTTAGGGATCAAAGGATATGCATGAATTTTTAGTAAGCGACAAAATATTTGGAAACAGATGACTGTAGAAAGGATGACTATTGTGATAAGCAGGCTTGTTTCAGTAGATGTAAGTATAATAGTCAGGTATACAACAATATGCAAAAGTGAAGGCAAATGTTAGGTTCGGGTTATTTGGGACCGCGACTGGAAAAATTCCAGAAATCGTGAGAGAAAGGAAAAAGAGACACGAATACAGGGAAAGCATTCGAAAGATATTGAGAATAGAACGTGGTACAGTGGTACAGCGTTGAAAACAGAATTTATATACAAATAAGTGTAAAGAGAATATACTCTCTTCAAGAGTTTATGTCACCCGATAGCGGCCTCGTCGAGTAATCGATAATAATAAATAAAACAGAGGAAAGAATACATGATAATAAAAGTTATTAAGAATAAATCATTATAATTCAGTTATAAGTTATCAGTTAAGAGTTTTAAAAAAGAAACGAATAATTGACTTTAATTGTCGTTTCTTTTATTTTGCAGGTAATTGGCGAATTTTGTATGTGTATATATTGTAAATAATAACATCAGTTGAAATATAACCTTTTATTTTACAGAGAAACAAATTTGGTTAGTTATTCTGTCAACTGCGTAATATAAATTAATATTATATAAATAACCTGCAACCTACGGTGGAATACAACAATACCTACGAATTGAACACATAAGGACGAAGGAAACGAACAAATTTAACCGCACCGAATTCCAAGCCAAAAATCAAAAGTTACCAAAACACTCATTTTCCTTCTATCCGTTCGAAACAATTAAATCCAGCCCAATCCAACTTTCCTATCGGCGTAAAATTTCCTGGAACGCAGCGGAAAAATTCGAAACGGATCATCGTAACGTTGCACTATGTTCGAAGTTTGTTTACGCAGAATGCAAACAATGGGGTGGAAGGGGGATGAAGTAGATGCGTGCGTGTGTGTGAGAGAGTGGGTGGGTGTGTGTGGGTAGAAACGAACGACGCGTGATTTAATCGAAAGTTTCGGTCAGCCGTGTTAGCCAGGAAACGCTCCGGATTCGACGTTATTAAATTCCGCGCTACTTTGAATCTCATTAGCCTACCCCTCTGGGACGCCAGTGGAGGGTCGCAGAAGGATGAGAGGGGGGAGGGGAGGATGATAACGGTGGCAGACTTGTACACGGAATTTGCCACGCATTTGCTGAAATGTCGCGACGAACAGGGAATACGTAATACAAGAAACCCACGACGACGACGACGACGTATCCTTCAACCCTCACTCCCCCGCCCACCCCCAGCGGATCACTGTAATTTTCAGCAAACCGATCGATGCACCCGCCGTGTAATCTTAACGGCAGACTGATATATGGCAGCCACTTTTCTGCGAGGACAGCCTGGAATTTTCAAGATTGCAGCATCTCTCCCTTCTTCGTCCGTTCAACCCTTTCACGAGGAATTTCGCGGGTGCATCGTAATAATTGAGCGGCGCGACACGCGCCTATGAGGAAATAATGAAGTGGTTTGCAACTGGTTAGTTCATTTTCGCTGGATGAATGTTAACCCTTTGAGTGCTACGAGCGCATATATGCGTCTGAGGGAAGTTGCTCGCAAGAACTATGAACGCATATATGCGCTTGTCAATTTTAGTTTTCTTAGCCTTATGACTTTTTCAGTGGTCATACATTTCGACGTTAACCTTTTGAAGATGCTATGGACGCATATATGCGCTTGTCAATTTTTGTTTTCTTCGGCTTATGACTTTTTCAGTAGTCATACATTTCGGGGTTAACCTTTTGAAAATGCTATGGACGCATATATGCGCTTGTCAATTTTTGTTTTTTTCATCTTATGACTTTTTCAGTGGTCATACATTTCGACGTTAACCTTTTGAAGATGCTATGGACGCATATATGCGCTTGTCAATTTTTGTTTTCTTCGGCTTATGACTTTTTCAGTAGTCATACATTTCGGGGTTAACCTTTTGAAAATGCTATGGACGCATATATGCGCTTGTCAATTTTTGTTTTTTTCATCTTATGACTTTTTCAGTGGTCATACATTTCGACGTTAACCTTTTGAAGATGCTATGGACGCATATATGCGCTTGTCAATTTTTGTTTTTTTATGACTTTTTCAGTGGTCATACATTTCGGCGTTAACCTTTTGAAAATGCTATGGACGCATATATGCGCTTGTCAATTTTTGTTTTCTTCGGCTCATGACTTTCTCAGTGGTCATACATTTCGGGGTTAACCTTTTGAAAATGCTATGGACGCATATATGCCCTTGTCAATTTTTGTTTTTTTCATCTTATGACTTTTTTAGTGGTCATACATTTCGACGTTAACTTTTTGAAAATGCTATGGACGCATATATGCGCTTGTCAATTTTTGTTTTTTTATGACTTTTTCAGTGGTCATACATTTCGGCGTTAACCTTTTGAAAATGCTATGGACGCATATATGCGCTTGTCAATTTTTTTCTTCGGCTTATGACTTTCTCAGTGGTCATACATTTCGGGGTTAACCTTTTGAAAATGCTATGGACGCATATATACGTTTCACGACAGTTGCTGGTAGAAACCATGGACGAATAAATGCGTTTGTCGATTTTCTACTTACTGCAACGCGATTGTCAGTGTACAAGTAACATCGCAACCATACAGAGCACTTAGGCCGAGAGTATTCAGCGCTCAAAGGGTTAAATGTTACATTAACACTTGACTGAGAAGTAATTTTAAATTAATATCAAGCATCGTACGATATCATCTATTTCATTTATCGAGAACTCAAAACTATGGGGATCGGTTTACACCCTCTGTACAGTTTCTGATTTACTTTGAACGATTCCGTACAGGTTCATGGATAGAATTAATTTACTCGCGCTTATTACAATTATTGGAAACGAGATACACGGATTAACCGAGCAAAATGATATTTTATATTGTGAAATGTGTTAGGGATGATTACCTGGCGTGGATCAGGATTCGAATAGATTTTACATATATTTAACTTTGATATGTATATATTATATGCGTTTATATATTTAAAATTTAAACAACTACTGGGTAACGTAAGAAAGACATAAATTAACTATAGGAAAGTTCTGACTTTTATTTAGTAAAGCGAATAGTAGGGCTCAGGTGTGAGTAAAAACAAAGTGAAGTTCTTAGATAATATATAATATATTTAAAACAATTGAATAGTAACAACTTCGACAGTATATAAACGACTTTTCAACTTAGCAGCTAACACTCCTGCAGGTATTATCGCATATCCGCGATTCTCTATTTAAATTTAACAACGACATTCTACGAGTCGGTCCTCGTCGCAGATGCCTTGAAACAATTATCCGCAAACACGCGTGTTACGTAAGTAATATGGCCGGTGAACGCCGAAATAACTTCGCAGGGCTTTCACGTAAATACGCTCGTGCTTGTACCGGCTTTATTAAATCGACGTCTCGACCGGTCTGAACCCCTATGAAATTTGCCCGGGGGAATCTTGCTTGTTGAACGCTGGCGGAAGTTGTCTTCCGGCGGAAGGTGAATCGTCTAGCGCGTTTCTACCCCCGATACATGCGTAAAATTCAATCCTCCCTCTGGTGACTTCGTTTCGTCGTCCTTGCCTCCCGGCTAAACACTCGTTCGCCTTTTATATTGTAGGAATGCGATCGAACGAATACGAGTTTGGAAAAATCTGAAAAGTGTTTGAGTTGAACGATACTCGTGTGGACCTACAACGTTCGAACTCGAGTGTTTCTAAAGCCGCGTCCACATAGAAGAGAACAGTTCGCGAGCTATTCGCCAACGGAAAACGCAGCATATCCAGACTGGAGCTCGCGAACAGTTAGAAGCTTGTTCGCTCTGAATTCATGGGCAGTTCGCTATTAGCTTTTGCCACATACTGTGTTACAAACGCGTCCAGATACGCTTCGAGCTCGCGAACAGTTTCTTTGATGTACCGCTTCCCGAGCGAACACTGTTCGCTGTTCGCTGAGGAGTTTGCTGCTCGCTGCTCGCTGTTCGCGAACAGCAGTGTGGACGCGGCATAAGGCGTGAAAGATGAGCACTTGAGAAGACGTTGCAATTGAGGAATTTTGGGGTGAATGTGACTAAATGCATCGGGTGAGAAAAGTTGACAATTAGAAAGAAGTAAGAACGCTAAGTTGAAAAGTCGTTTATACAGGGTGTTCGGACAGGCCTGGGCTTAAATTGAAAGAGTAACTCCCTGAGACATTCTAAGACGAAAATCAAGAGTAACGATTTTGCGTTTGAGGCTTTGTTTACGAGTTATAACTAGTTAAAGATATCGTTTAACCCTTTCGCTACGGCGGGCTTCGCTGCGGAGTGCCTTGCGTGGAGCGGAGCACCGTGCCGAAAGTGGGAACATTAAACGCGCGTAGTCTTCGATATTCAAGACCAAGACTTTTGTCTCAAAAACGACTTTTTAACATTACTTTTAGAAGCAAAATGATTCATGTTCATAATTTTTCCATGAACATATTTTTAATTCAATAACACAATTAATATTTTTATATTATACAGCAAAATAATAACTATAATTATAACATAATGTTGACCAATAACTTTTTAATAATCATATTTTGTATGAAACTCCTCGGAACACGGATAAAACTTCACTTTTGGTTCCATTTTTATGATAGATGATAGGGTGACTATAGTCACCCGTCGTGTATAAGTAGCATCTTGTGGCCGGTGACTATAGTCACCCGTCGTGTATAAGTGGCATCTTGTGGCCGGTGACTATAGTCACCCGTAGTAGCGAAAGGGTTAATCCGGACCGTTCGACGCTCTATAGAGATAGAGTATTACAGAGTATAGTTATATAGATTAAAATAAATTAGCGAGTGTGAGATATTGTATTAACGTTTATAACATTAAAATCTGTGTATCGTCCATTATATATATATATATAACAGGTCCATTAGCATAAAAAAATAATTAAAAATTTCAAAGAAGGCAGATAAGCTCCAGTTACTCGTAACATTCCCAGCTTACGTTTCCCCTGTTCTTCAAAGCTACCCTCGAAATTGTGTACCCTCAAAAACGTAAACCTTGAAAAGGTCCGTCCATAACTCAGACATGAAACCAGAGATAGAACCTCGAACGGTTGAATTGAAACGTAATCGCAACACCGACGATGGAATGGAACGAAAACAAGTTTAATGGACCGAACGAGGGATCGAGCTTTCCCTCGTTTTGCTTCTACTAAACGAACGGATAATCTTTCGGTTGGAGCTCGAACGTTTCGCAGAAATTTTCTTAAAACACAGTCCTCTCCCCAAATTTAATTACAACCTCGCTCGCGCTCAATTAATACTTAGCCAACCGAACAGAGAGATCTCCCATTCTTTCCTCCGCCATTGATTCTAATTTACTTTTGTTATTAGTTAGCCTTGAACTGCAATTGAATTGATTAAATATTGTACTTTGGAAGAACAGAAAATGCATTTCATGAACTGTGAACAGTACTAGTTCGAGACTAAATAATAACAAAAGTAAATAGAATCAATGGCAGCGCCCTTGATATCTCCCCATTCGGTTAGCTAAATGTTAATAAGCTAACGTTAACTATTCGTAGCTAATTCGACCGTGGATGCTGCATAAAATGGTTCTTCGTCGACCAAGGTGAACCTGTGATCGGACACCGGCTCGGGGTTCTTCATTCGAGTTCGGTCCTAATAAAATTCTCACGTGTTTTTCTCGCCGTGAACGATCGCTAATGCTGCGCGTTCTTCCCCGGGCAGAAGAAATCGCGAGGAATCCCGTTCGCGATTTATTGCTCCCGCAGGAATCGTACCCCGGCATCGAATCGCGCTACGCGTGATCCTTTTTCGATCGTATACCATCGGGGGTCTGCCGCAACACTTTCGTGATTGCGCTTGGTCGCCGTACCACATCCAATTGTGTCCTGAAGCCAGTTGTTACGGTTACTCGAACGAAATAATAATAATAATAATAATAATAATGCTTTATTAACGAACCTAAATCCTTTGGTATCAGAGGGAAAAGATCAATAATACTGATACAATAACAACAATAATAACAATAATAATGATGATAATAATGATGATAAGAATAATAATAATGCTTTATTAACGAACCTAAATTCTTTGGTATCAGAGGGAAAAGGTCAATAATACTAATATAACAACAACAACAACAATAACAATAATAATAATAGTGATGATGATGATGATGATGATAATAATAATAACAATGATTTATTAACGAACCTAAGTCCTTTGGTATCAGAGGGAAAAGGTCAATAATACTGATACAATAACAACAATAATAACAATAATAATGATGATAATAATAATAATAATAATAATAATAATGCTTGTACCGGCGGTGGTACACGCTTGAGTTTCCCATATCTCTTATTTTAGTGGTGGGCTTGCACCACTGTCAAAATACGAGAAATAGAAGCTTAGAACGTTTGAATACGATCACCGCCTCACAGCGAAAACGTGAACGTGTTAAACCAATTGCCCCCGAAATCGCTGGTTCAAACTGTAGGGTAATCGAAGGCTACCGAACCTACTCTCTGATTTTCTGATAAGCAGTTCTCGCCTCCGCCAATCAGTCTCTTCAAAAAAAAAAAAATACACGCCTTCGACGTCCCACCTCTGCGCAAACCCCGGTGACGATTCTGCACCCACGACGTCGGCTGTCTCAGGTGAGAATGTCGTGGTAGGAATAGGTATATGCGAAGTGTCACTAGGAATAGTGTTAAATTGCCTACAAAACTATTATTCCCCTGTTTATCAGCTCGAGTAATCCAGCGTTCCACGATCCAGCGATCATATCCATCGAGCGCGCCATGTTACCTACGATCACAGCGAGAATTCCTCCAGCGAATCGCACCTGTTCCCCGCGCGAACTGAAGGAGAAAAAGGGAACGGTCGGCTCGTTACGATCGCGCAAAACCAACGAAATTCCGCCACCTACTTTTATCCCCCCCGTTCCGTTAAATCACTGATCGATCGTCGGTAGCGTCGTTATAAATCCTCGGTGACACCCTGCGTGGCGAGAATACATCGGAGAAAACGTTAGGGGGAGAGGAAAAAGTGGTCCCTCTTCGCCGTAGCCGCGGGCTAAGCGGAGTCATATTTCTCTGTCGGGTCCCGGTCACGATGAACCCTTCTCACCGGAAGTGTGCGACCTCTGTCCGGCCCTCGATGATGCCGCGGCGTGCTCGTTCATTCCAGCTTTTTGTCCGCCCACCTTCGCCTCCATTCACGACCAAAACCGGAATTCGAGGGCTGCGCTTACTGCCATTGATGCTGTTTACTTTTGCAAGATAAAGGACGTCTTATTAGTCGTTCTATTTTTTGGAATACTGTTGTATGCAAGTATGTGCACTCTCTTGTGCGGCGCTGCATTTCTAGTTTTCCATTTTATGATGATGCCTGAATGCGGAACAGCAACTGCCACCCTAATGTTTTTTTGTCTGCTGTATGTCAGGCGGTCGATAGAGAGCCCTTTGCAAGAGCAACTGAGTGTGCTTTGGCTTCTCTAAATTTTGCATCTTCCATTTACATATATATATATATAAAGTTATATAGTTATATATATATATATTATTTTTGTACAGTTCAATAAACTTACGTTTGTCAATCTAACAACCTTAGTATTCTGTTGTTGCTTATTATTACATTCTGGTAATTAACTATGATAACAATTTTTGTTCTTAGTTAGTCTCGAATTAGTGCTGATTTACTGATTAAAAATTTATTGAATTTATTGAATTTATTGAATTTATTAAAAATTACAACTCTCATAAGTGAGTAATTACGTTTTAAGCTGCTCTTTACGTATTGTCCGCCATTTTATTATTCCTCGTCGTCCTCGATGCGTCCTCCTCGTACGCTTGTTTATCCACAGGACGTGGACCTTCGTCGCGACATTCCGCCCTCCGCTCGCTTGGACATCGATTACGTATTAATCATGGCCGATTGAAACGTGTTTACGTTGCATGTAAGCATGTCAGAGCTGACGGCCAATAGGGCGCGTGATTAAATTCAAGATAACCATACACAGAGTCTTTGGTACATCGGACGTACTGATTTTTGGGAGAACAGAAATTCTCTCTCGTATCAACGTAACATTTTAATTTTAATCTTAATTATCCTCAGTATTTAACATTAGAACTACCGACAATTAAAAGTGATAATTAAAAGAAAGAAAGAGATGAAATTGAAAATTACATGAAAGGATACCGAATACATAGGAAACAAATCTTTATTTATACCACCCGTAGAAAATTATAGTAAATTTTGAAAGCTTTACCACCGTGAATTTATAAGGTGGCAATGAGTAATCACCAATTAGACATTTTGACTGCTCTGGTAATTCCAGTGTTAATTTACTTAGTATACACGGGCTATTGATCATGTACGAAAGTTACAATATTTTGGAAATCGATCGACAAGAAACATCTATAGAGACATTAAATAAGTCGATTATTTGACAGTAATTATTAGCAAAAGTAGATGGTTGTGAGTGACTGGATCAGTAGTTATAAATAAAAAGTTAACACAGAATCAAGCATAAACTGCGTGGTATCTCATTTTTTTTTAAATGGACTTGCACCACTTTCAAAATAAACGATCCATATGAATAAGCTCTCGATCGTCTAAAAGTGTGCAATTTATTTAGCCGTAATCACAGCTCCAATTTGCATATTCCATCGCAACGTTGGATTGTTTTCATTGTTTTTCGGATTGACAAATTGCGGTAGCAAACCTTTTTTCACCCCTACCCCCTTTCTGCACAACTAATTTTACCAAACCGCCCGCGGAAACGTTTTTCGAATTGTTCCGCTATCGACGTCCACATATCGATGCAATATTCGAGGGAAAAAGAAATTTTGCCAGAGGATATCCGATTGAATCGCGTGGGTTGCCCACATCCACTTCATTAGACGCACAGACTGCGATTTCGGGACGTTTGCATGCTGTTTTCAAAGGGATTGCTCTATGAATACGCGTATCTCGATCGAGCCTAGATTGCTTACAGAAACGTTCTGGATAACGATGGGATCGAGGGCGTGTGCGAGCAGAATCTAATTCGATTGTGAAGTTTCGAACGTCCCACGAGATATTTTCAAGTAGTCCTAAACCTGAACAAGAAAGTTGTATAGAGTAGCGGACAAAAGTTTAAAACGAAAGGACAATGTAGAACACAGTTTTATGGTATGCAAATATTGTCTGTACATTTATTTTTATCGTTATTATGGTAGAACATTATTTATTAAGATTAGCACAGAATGCAAATTTCATTTATCATGTTATTCCTAATAAACTAGTTAGTTTAATTAAGTTTAAGACGAAAGGGCAATGTAGAACACAGTTTTATGGTATGCAAATATTGTTCACATACTTATTTTTATCGCCATTATTGTAGAACACTATCTATTGGTTAGCAAAGAATGCAAATTTTGTTTATCATCTTATTCTTACTTAAATACAGTAGCACACAAAAGCTTAAGACGAGAGAATGATGTGAAACATAGTTTTATAGTTTGCAAATATTGGTCTATAGATTCGTTTTTGTTATTATTATGATAGAACGCTATTTAATAATTAGTATAGAATTTCGTTTACGGTGCCATTTTTTTATAAATTAATTCGTTTATCTTCGTTGGCTCTATGGTCTTAAACTTTTATCAGCTACTGTAAGTGGTACTTTCGAATGTGATCGAACCTTGGCCAAGTGGATTGGAACATTTTTCAAGCACTTCCACCGAAAGTGAAATCTACGATGTCCTTCCATTCAAAGCATTGAAGTGTTCGAGTAAAATCACAGTTCTCTGGAAGGGTACGAGTATTACTTTCACGAGATTCGATGTCTAGAAGGTGGTGCTCGTTCTGAGATTGGAAATCGACGCTCGTTATAGTTCAAACATTCGAATCATACTCGAGATTAAATGTTTGCATGAGAATTCCTTTAAATTCGTGGGTAGCACCGACTTGGTTGAACTTGCTCCCATCGCTAGTTCTTGTATCTATTAGGGGGCCCGGGGAAAGTAATGTCGTTTTCTTACATTAAATTCAAACAAACAAATTTTTAACGAATTTTTATTTTGAATTAATGATGTAATTACCCTCATTATCAACATCAAAATTTTCAATGCAGGATCGATAAAAATTAATTGATTGTTGAGCAAAATATCTATAGATGGAATAACAGAAACGACATTACTTTCCAGTCCCCCTAATATTGGATTGGCAACTAAGTGATTGCGGTTTTTCCATAAGAATGAAAATTCAAAATTTTTATTTGGAAGTATGACTTTATTAAATTAAGTATTGTCCGTTTTCGTTGATGACCATTTGCCATTTTTCAGACAGTATCATTATTCCATGTTCATAAAACTTTTAATTTTTACCAACAAAAAATTGAATTAAATGAGATTTTACATCATCAGCGTCATTAAAAATGTTACCATTTAAGTAGTTCTGCATGGAACGAAATAAATAAATAAATAAATAAAGCCTTCCTTTCAAGACTTCATCCCCATACATTCATGTATGCCTTTTCAGAAATAATACAATAAAATATGTCTGAAACGCGCGTTTTGTTCTTCTACATTTTTAACGGGGATAAAAACGAACCTAAATGAATGATCGATAAAGTTACTTACTAATTAAACGTGAAATTTCAAACAACAAGAAAACAATATAGATGCTTCGAACACGTTGACAAAACGAGAGAATTTTGTTAAAATCAATTATCGACAAAATCCGCAATCATTTAGTTGCGAACCCAATGCATGCAAAGCTAGAATGTCCCTGGAACGAGAACGTTTCGCAGGGAACATCAGCCACGATTGAAGTGCGCTGCGATACTGATCGCTTTAAAAATACACGCGATACGATTGCATTTTCTGAACGAATAGTTCTGGAACTCTTTAGCGGAAAAGAGAGAGCTTGGTGGTATGTGCTCAGGTTCGGACCAATTTTCCGTGGAGCAGAAATATCCGACGAGGGATTAATATTTGTTTTATAAAATAAAGCATCGTCGCGTATTTTGCTGAATTTTCTGTTCCTATTAATGTTCTCGAAATTAATCGTTTAAAGCGCCATACTTCTTTTCTCTCGTTTCCGTCAAAGAGTTTCGAAACTGTCATCAATTTAGCAAAATTTAATTCGACGATAAATTGAACGGTAAACAAATGGTAAAATTGCGATTGCTTATCAAAAACGGTTAATTAAAAAATATCGAGGGGAGATCGGAGAGTTTGCGTTAAATTAAATATTGGAATTTCGAATATGAAAGCAATCTGCATGGCGAATAAATTGTACGTTAAATGGAATACGATGACTAAATTTGTCGCTATCAAAGTTTGCAACTGGTTTCAGCTGTTTAATGGCAAGCTCGTGCGGTTTCTCAGCCCCAAGGATCCGATCCCATCTTAGTTAGCGAAGTGATAACGCAATTTGCATGCGAATTGATCTCTCTAACCCGAAACACCTTTCGCGATGTCGCTGTTTACCTTCGCGGGCCTTGAACGTACATAATAGTATTTACGAAATACTGTTGGGGTTTATTTTCAGAATTGCGTAGTTGAATACAACACTTTTACAATCTATCTGTATATTTTAATCCTTTGTTGCTTGTTACACGAATAAAATGACGATCAACATATTTCGCACGCACGCACGTTACAAGCTAGATGGCACACAACACAAAACAAAAGTTATACCGAACCAGAGATGTCGCGATTAGGCTATTTCGCATATTCGGCTATCTCCGACAAATACCAAGCTACTATAATAGAAAATATCATCGTGCGTGAAGCATGGAGTACAAACGATTCCCGGTGAATCAACAAATAACGGTGCGCTGTGGGAATCACTTATGAATTGTTTAATCATAAGATCACCTGTGATTGTGGATTTGTGAATAAATGGGTAATAATAATGAATAGCATTTATTTAAACAACAACTGTAAACACAGTAAAACGACGGATATAACGTAGATTAATTACACTAAAGATCGCTTCGTTCTACGACTCTCTCTCTCCTTCCTCCCCTCTCTCTCTCTCTCTCTCTTTCTCTCTCTAAGAAAAATAACATGAAAATAAGTTTTACCACCTAGTTTTATTACCGACTTGATATTCAATTTCAGGAATATCATTCCTTCCAGCACAAGGAAGGGCAACTGTAATCGAATCTTGCGAGCTTTGTCACGATACCAGAAAAATGCAATAATCGAAATTCTTACAACCCCGTCTGGGTCCTTCAGCCCCTCTGTTTCATTTTTTAACGTTTTTGAACTTTCTAAAATACCAGATGTGGTTTTGGTTCTTAGAAAAAGCCCTTTAGAAAGTACGTTAAGAGAAAGCTGCTTTACGGTTAATTTTTGCTTCATAATATTTCTGTATTTTGTTGGATTCCTATCGTTCCTTCCTATCAACTATCCTATCGCAACAGTCATCCGTCCAATAGTCATCCTATTCCAAACATTGTACTGCTTGAACCCTCACTGTCTACTGACTCATCCACGTCCTTTGGCCGCTAACTCATCCGTACCCCTTGAACTCCAAATTTTCTTCATCCTATCTCATCCCTACCACTCTACTTTTCCTAACATTTAAAGGTACCAGATTCCAGATCACCAGCACTTAGAGTTCAGTCCACGACAGTCCCCGCTCGACCTCACTCTTAAGAATAAACTTTTTAAATAAACCTCGTGTTACGGTGTTTCTTCTCACCGGGAATACAACAATTTAATTTCTAACAGCTTCCATTTCCTGCAACCTTGAATGGGACACGACCCGTGATCTTAGAAGAAGAAGAAGAAGAAACGAAGGAAAAACAGTTTCTGTTGGAAACACAATCTTATCGCGTCCTCTTGAATCCACAGAAAGTTCTGCGACTGCGGCCACTGGCCTACAAAAGTTTCCAGACGGCCACCTTCGTTTCTTCTCCTTCTTTTTTTTCATTCCTATACAGTTGAGAGGGAGAAAGTTAACGCATTTCGTAAAGTGTAGAGCGTAGACATAACGTGGATATGTGGTGATCGCACTGGGGGGCAATAGAAAAGTTCGTACGAAGTTCGCAGCGATTGTGTTCGAGTTACGATTACCTTCGCGTTATATCGGTTGCTCGTTCAACTTTAGCGATCGTAAGGCTTCCACGTTTCGCTGATTAAAATCTTGGGAAATTTATTCCAAATCAATCTTGGATGTTGCGCGCGTACACGCGGATAAACTCGAAAGAAATTTATCAAACAGGTACTTCGATCTATTCGATCAAAGTGTACAGTAGCGGAGAAAAGTTTAAGATCAAAGGGTCAAAGAAAATAAATTAATTAATTAATAAGAAATGACGGTATAAATAAAATTTATATTCTGTGCTAATCAGTAGATAGTATTCTACCATAATGACGATAAAAATGTATAGATAAACAATTCATGAAACGAAATTATGTTTTACATTGTCCTGCAGTCTTAAACTTTCGTCTACTACTGTAAGTAACTGCTAAAACAAAAATTCGGAAGATTTAAAAAAGTAAATTAATTGTTTATTAATTTGTTATTAATATAATATAAATTATTATTTAATTTAATATTAATTATTATTCTGTTATTAATTCAATATTCATTATTATCTTGTTATTAATTTAATATTAATTATCATTCTGTTATTAATTCAATATTCATTATTATCTTGTTATTAATTTAATAGTCATTATTATTCTGTTATTAATTCAATATTCATTATTATCTTATTATTAACTTAATATTAATTATCATTCTGTTATTAATTCAATATTCATTATTATCTTGTTAATAATTTAATATTAACTTAATATCAGTTAATTGTTTAATTAATTTTCATTAATTATCCAAGAAGATTGTACCTAGTGTCTCAATTATTCAATTAATTTCTCAAATGGTCATATTTTATAAAAGGTACTCCGAACAAATTAAAGAACTCATGTATTCAACATTTAAATTTCATCGTAACAAATTCACGTAAAATCCAGCATAATTTTTTCGCTGGGGAAAGTATCTGATCCTAACATTTCGAAGAAATCACTCGATGCTACTGGCGTTTCTCTTGTAACACATTGCTCGCAGTTTCCGCTGGTTCGCGCTCATTTTCCTTTTTTTCCTCCCCGATGATGAGCAGAACACCAAACGGTCTGTGCCGGTAATAAATCTGTGCCAGTGGTTTTCGCAAAACATGGAAACGCGTGCAGAAAAGCTGTAAAGCAAGATTTTCCGTTTCCGTGGCCGCGTTCGTTTCCAACGTTCCCCTTTACCGGAACCAAGGATTTGGCGCGCGCGCGCGTGCAAAAAAATCTGCTTAAATCTTTACGACCCTGTCAGAAGACGACGGTAGCCAAATGAGATCAGGGGAACTTCTTGCCGGGCTTTGTTGATCGTTAAAAGCGCGAACCTTAAGGGAAGTCGGAAGGAAAGGTGCTTTGCCGAGAAAAATCGTTCTTTGAGGGGAAAAAAGCGTACGTCGCTTTTTCCCCGACGTGTTCTTTTCAGTCGCCGTACAGGCTTGTCGAGATCGATTGGAAAGGGTTTTCAGAATTTTGTGTAACGTTCCCCGCACAAGAAGCTTCTAACGATTCTTAATCGTTGCGCATTTTTTGATAACACGTCAAGCGAAACGAGCGAGAACAAGCAAGAATAGTCGTTTGAAGAGGGGTAAGATTCATTCTGAACATTTCCTTTGATAGATCTATGCCTGGTGAAACGTGAACAATATTATGCGAATATGTACAAAGCACCTTACGCGAAGCGCGTGTAACATTTACAGGATAAAACCAGTTTCTGTTTAAACATTGCATTCCTTTTCTTGGGGTTGACGATAACAGAATGATGTACACTGTCGGAATAATGAAGAAAGGGTTGAGGCAGAATTTATTTATTTATTTATTTATTTATTTATTTATTTATTGTCCATGTAATATTTACTGGATCAAACGAGTTTCTTTTTAAACTTTGTATTTCTTTTCTTGGGGTTGATGATAACAGAATGATGTACACTGTCGGAATAATGAAGAGGGGGTCGAGACAGAATTTATTTATATATTTATTTATTGTACATGTAACATTTACTGGATCAAAGTGGTTTCTTTTTAAACTTTGTATTCCTTTTCTTGGAGTTGACGATAACAGAATGATGTACACTGTCGGAATAATGAAGAGGGGGTCGAGACAGATTTATTTATTTATTTATTTATTTATTTATTTATTTATTTATTGTCCATGTAATATTTATAGGATCAAACGAGTTTCTTTTTAAACTTTGTATTCCTTTTCTTGGGTTTAACGATAACACTGTCGGAATAATAAAGAAAGGATCGAGGCAGAATTCATTCATTTATTTATTCATTTATTTATTTACGGGTATAAGAATCCATTAGCGTATACACAACGTAAACAATTTTTTACACATACTATTAAAGGAAGTATCTTTCACAAGTTGACACAGAGAGAATAATTACAAGAGAAATGAAATATAATAGATTTACACGAGATACAAAATAGAATAACAAACCGGATAGTAACATAAACAATTAGATTATAACTCGAGGGCCTGGTTTGTAAAAAAGGCGATGCTATTCCCAAAAAAAAAATTCTACAATTCGTTGAGAAGGTGTTTGCTAGAATGCAAATTCTGTTAATCGTGTCCGCGGACACAAGTCGCAATGTAGGTATTGTATTGGTCGGAACGTCAGAATTGAAACAAACACGAATCCGTTCGAATACGAAGTGCAGCAGCGGGGACGACGGCTTTACGGTAGGTCGTTTCGCAAAAAGGATATCCCAGCTGCAGCGAAGTTACCGCCTCTCCACCGGGCTGAGATTCGCAGAGAGCGATTTTGTCGTTTAAAGGAGAGCGGCGTTTCACGTTCAAGCAATATGCTGGGCAGGGAGTCGAACGTAGCTGAGAGGAGATCGATTACAGAACGGGATCGATCGAACGGAAAAGAATGCCGGCACTTTAATTAAACCCGGAAACTTGCCCGCTTTGTCGTCGTTCGAACGTGTCCCGTCGGCCCGATTAAATTGTCCGCTTTCGCGTCGGCCGGGGAACAGCGAAAAGCTGTCGAATCGAATCGCTTTTTATCCGATCCTGCTGGCAATTACTTCGAAAAATAAAGCACGAACGGAAAGGGGAACGTGGGAATAAATATACGTATAGTAAAATTATGATAAAATAGAGTAATAAAACACCACGTCCGATCCCTTCAACGTTACATTTATTTCTGATCTTTTTTATAACACCAATCGTCTCTTCGTCACCACTCCTGGCTCAACTTTCCCGCCTTTATTCAAATTTTTTTTAACCCTTAACTTAAAAGGTTTAACCCTTAACATTCCTAATTTTAAGTGTGAATATCGATCAGCAACTCCAACTTATTTTCGTTATATTTTGACTAGCAAGTTTGTAAGTGTTAGGCTTTAAATGCCTAAGGCTTTAAATAATGATATTAAAGTCATTCAAGACAATTTTGATCCATTTTAGGAGTAATATAATTTTGATTACAATATTTATCGTCGCATATCGGTGGAACTTGAGAGGCATACTTGGAAGGTGCGTGAAAATTGATTGTTGGACAGATTATAGTCGAATTTTCTTCTTTTACGCGTTTTGCGCTTAATATTCTGCGCGTACATGCATGTGGGAATGCTATCAAGAGGATTCAGAATGTAAGCTAGACCAAGTTTCAATAAATGTGCGTATTAAAATTAAAGATAAAATAGAGTAATAAAACACCATGTTCGACCCCTTCAACGTTACATTTATTTCTTTTTTTCTATAACATCAATCGTCTCCACGTTACCATCCTGGCCGAATTTTGCCGCCTTTATCCAAATTTTCCTTCGTTCACAACAGTCTAGAAAATGCTTAACACTAGATTCACGAGACCACAAGACAAGAAAGGCAAAAGTGTCCCAGTCTATCGCGATCTCGCTGGTAGCGTGGTAATTCTGCTCCCCTAACCGTGGAAAATTCGTCGAGGAAACGCGAGACGAAGGGAGAGGGCGAGGGGTTGTTTCCTCCCGTGTAAGGAGGGGTCAACGACCGACTTTTCATCTCAATTTCTCTGGACGAGTCCTTAGCTCGTTTCATCAGATTTTTCGAGGTAACGACCGCGTCACCGGACTATGCACGGTCTGTGCTTTTGTCACGGTCCAAAGTCGCACAATGTAAACGTTTCGAGGGAATACCGCGGTTTTCCAGGATTCGGGCAATAATGACGCGAAGGTTTTAGTAGTGTTCAGAACACTGGTTTATTATTACAAATTTTGATTTTTATATACGGTTTTAGCTAGCAGTGAGGAGTTTTTGGTGGTACAAGGATTGAGGATTCAAGGATTTTTCACTAACTCGAAACAACAGTTATAATTAAGATTAAATCCTGTTCTAGAATTGATTCAGATTAGGTTCAGGTTGGCTAGCAGTGAGAAGTTTTTGGAGGTACAAGGATTGGAGATTCAAGGATTTTTCACTAACTCGAAACAACAGATATAATTAAGATCAAATCCTATTCTGGAATTGGTTAGGTTCAGGTTTGGTTCAAGTTAGCTAGCAATAAGAAGTTTTTGGTGGTACAAGGATTGGGGATTCAAGGATTTTTCACTAACTCGAAACAACAGTTATAATTAAGATCAAATCCTATTCTAGAATTGGTTCAGGTTTCAGGTTTGGTTCAAGTTCGCTAGCAGTAAGAAGTTTTTGGTGGTACAAGGATTGAGGATTCAAGGATTTTTCACTAATTCGAAACAACAATTATAATTAAGATCAAATCCTATTCTAGAATTGGTTAGATTCAGGTTTGGTTCAAGTTAGCTAGCAGTGAGAAGTTTTTGGTGGTACAAGGATTAGGGATTCAAGGATTTTTCACTAACTCGAAACAACAGTTATAATTAAGATCAAATCCTATTCTGGAATTGGTTAGGTTCAGGTTTGGTTCAAGTTAGCTAGCAGTGAGAAGTTTTTGGTGGTACAAGGATTGAGGATTCAAGGATTTTTCACTAACTCGAAACAATAGTTATAATTAAGATCAAATCCTATTTTGGAATTGGTTAGGTTCAGGTTTGGTTCAAGTTAGCTAGCAATAAGAAGTTTTTGGTGGTACAAGGATTGGGGATTCAAGGATTTTTCACTAACTCGAAACAACAGTTATAATTAAGATCAAATCCTATACTGGAATTGGTTAGGTTCAGGTTTGGTTCAAGTTAGCTAGCAGTAAGAAGTTTTTGGTGGTACAAGGATTGGAGATTCAAGGATTTTTCACTAACTCGAAACAACAGATATAATTAAGATCAAATCCTATTCTAGAATTGGTCGGACAATACCGACATACAGTGGCCTAAGCATACGAAGTAAGGTGAAATCCTTTGAGAAACGGTGAGAAAATGTAACTCGCTGTAGCTCGTCTTGAACTAGTGTTGAGTTTATTAATATTAGAAATTGAATACAGAAATACTACGAAGCAAAAATGAACCATAAACCACCTTTTTCTTAACTTTCTCAATGGTTTTTTCTATGGCAGCGCTTTATCGAGGCAAAATGATAGATCATTCCATTCGGTTGGCCAAGTGTTAATTAATTTATTCATCTTCTTTGACTCGTTGGTCTTAAACTTTTGCCAGCTACTGTACACCAGGCACACACGTACTACGTTTCCCTTTAAAACGTTCGACCGACGTGTCGCCTGCTTCTTTATCGTCTCACAAACGAGGAAAACGATTCGAACGCGACGAGTTGGATACCTGTTCCAATACGGTATGAGAACCAGGCTCACGACTTTCATTGCTCTTCGCGACCTTCCTTAATATAAATCGCGTGCACGTCGAATGTTTCACGGAAGTCGGAGAATATCTCCTCCTAAATAGCGTCGTCGATAGGAACAAAAAAACGAAATAAAGTTTCCGCGACGTCGCAACGAGGGTACAATAAAATATTCTTCGCTTTGTCATTGAAAGAGGCGAGGCTTGGAGACGCGAAGGGGAATACTGTGACAATCGATTTACTTCGTCTCGAGTTAATCTCATAGAACAGTGCGCCTTTGTTGAAGGGAGGCGGAACAGGATGAAAAGCAGAGAATACGAGAAAGTGTATACGTGCTTACTGTTAGTTTAATAAATTTCTTTCGAGCAGCCTCGTGTTTTATTCCCCACGAGCAACGAGCTTCAGCAACTAACGAGGAACCTGCATCGAGAGCATTTATTTTTAAAACTTTGAATACTTAATGAGCTTTTCCAATCTTCTTTCATTAATATCGTTATTGTCTGATCGTTAAGATGGGTACTATGCTTTCCAATTAACGAAGGATAAAATTCACTATCCGATACGCGTTCAATGCCTCCTTTTTGTTCCAATTAAATTGGTATAATTGACGGGCAGAAATTACGAACGAGTGCACAGAACGAACTGTGATTACCTACTGGTAATAATGTAATATGTATGACGCTCATCCCTATGTGATATAATAACATAACATTGATGCGTTATTAATTTGCCATTATTAACCAGGAAGTATGAATAATTTCATTTACCATCCGCGGCGTCTGATCACTCTATCTAGCTCATCCAACCTAATAACGTTTAACGCCGAGGAAGCTGCAGGCAATTACTGCAAATCATCGATCTATAAATAACTCACAATACTTTCAACGGTAACCTACTTATTTTCTTTTGCATTCTAATTTAACCGTCTTCCTTGTCATTTGCCACGAGAGAAATATCGAAAGCGTGAGAGAAACATTGAAATACGTTACTAATCGAAATGAAACGGTATTAAACTATTTTGTTTTCCGTCCGAAGAGATTGTAATTATAGATATTAGAGTACTATAATACTGTTGTTAAATATGTTCAAGACTGTAAACTTTATTTTTGTATACACTTAACACTAGATTGCCGGAACGAGTGAATTTGACTCACTTATGATTTTGTCAAGTTCAAGTATCATGTGAAAGGAATAGAAGTAAGGGCATTTGTGCTAAATATAATAAAAATATCTGCGGAAAATGTATTTTAAAAACAGAATGTATATATGTAAAAATTGTTTTGGATAAACTTTTTTTAAAATAAAGTTTTGTTTTTTTTAAAAACTTCAATTTTTATCTTTGAATCAAATTGACTTGATTCAGGCAAAATAGGTATATACCCAACATCCGGCAATCTAGTGTTAAATATGTGCTGCTATGTATTTTTCTCTTCGATACTAAAGGACTTATGTCCGTTAACAAAGCATTATTATTATTATTATTATTATTATTATTATTATTATTATTATTATTAAGACTGCAATTTTGTTTACCTTCGTAACAAATTCAGCGAAACACGCTTCTGCCTTTAAAAAACAGGCTCCATGCAAAAATAAACGGGATCAAAAAAGTTCACACTTAACGAAGTATCCGGGCACAATGGTATGTTTAACGTGGAGGTTTGATTCGATGCGATTCGCTATTGAAACAACGCGCCAGGCCCTTTCGCGCACAGAAATCAATTCTATCTATCCTCCGACAGAGGCGAAATCACGCTGACGTCCAATTACGTGTAGCGGATTTTCGCAGTTATAGATAGCGCCTGCTCGCGATGGATTAAGTGGGTTAACGTCGCCTCCGTACTACGGCCAGAGTTTACAGCAGCGTGGCCGGCACGTACAATAGCGGACAAAAGTTTAAGACCATGGAGTCAATAAAATTGAACTAACTAATTTATAAGGAATAGAATGATAAAAAAAAATATTTGCATTCTATGCTAAGCTATAAAAAGTTTAAGATCAAAGAGTCAATGAAATTAAAGTAACTAATTTATAAGGAATAGCATGATAAATAAAATTTGCATTTTGTGCCAAGCGATAAAAAGTTTCAGACCAAAGGGTCAATGAAATTAAAGTAACTAATTTATAAGGAATAGAATGATAAAAAAAAAATATTTGCATTCTATGCTAAGCTATAAAAAGTTTAAGATCAAAGAGTCAATGAAATTAAAGTAATAATTTATAAGGAATAGAATGATAAAAAAAAAATATTTGCATTCTATGCTAAGCTATAAAAAGTTTAAGATCAAAGAGTCAATGAAATTAAAGTAATTAATTTATAAGGAATAGAATGAGAAAAAGAAATATTTGCATTCTATGCTAAGCTATAAAAAGTTTAAGATCAAAGAGTCAATGAAATTAAAGTAACTGATTTATAAAAAATAGCATGATAAATCAAATTTGCATTTTGCGCCAAGCAATAAAAAGTTTAAGATCAAAAAATCAATGAAATTAAAGTAATTAATTTATAAGGAATGCCATAATAAACAAAATTTACATTCTGTGCTAATCAATGATTAGTGTTCTATCATGATAACAATAAAAATGAATATGCAGACAATATTTATATAGACCATAAAATTGTGTTCTACATTGTCCTATCGTGTTAAACTTTTGCCCGCTACTGTATCGTCCAGGAACAAAACACTAAATCAGCGGCCGTTTTTTACGAGCCGCGAAATTACTCGGTAATACGGGGGCGAGTGGATCGTATACCATTTTGAAACCACAAAACACCGGGTAATGGCAGAATCACGGTCAATGCAACGCTTTATCGCGCCAACTGTCGCTAATTGATTAAACAGGACCGTGGAATTTCTTCGGCAGTTCGCTAATTCTCTCGAGGACCCGTTTTAATTTGAATAAACAGGGAATAGTGAGATCGACAATGTTTGATCTGTATTGTTGATTATGTACATAGCAAACAATTAAAATACTGGATGGTGTAGGTACATCGTATCATCCCAACGCATACGCGAATTGGTGTCTATCGTTCGATATATCAGATAATTTAATTAGATACGTTGGACGCTTCGATATAATTTATTCGTTTATCATGTTTATCATCTTTTGTACGAGCTAGCTAAGAATAATGTTTTCCAAAATTTCATCTGTAACTTTATGCGTAAAGGGAAAGCAGTAAAGAGTCTCCTCTATTTTTTACGACACCTATTTTTAAGGAAAATCGAATCATCAAACCTGTTCCCACAATTATTTTGCACAATATGTCCGTTCATCGCGAATCCCCCTATAATATTAAACAATTGCCACGTTTAAAGGCATGTAGTTGTCTCTCCGAAAAAATATATTTACCTATGTCTCAAAATAAGGACTCTGACTAGACAAATAGAAAAGGATCGTTCAAAAATGTCATTTCAGAAAATACATTCGAGCTGAATAAATGTTCTGCGACTGGCAATCAATACAATAACAGTATGTAGTTTGATTTCCTGCAAATCTACATCTTTCGAACTAGACGGTATCGCAGTGTTACTGTATGCATCTACTCAAACAAGCCTGCTTACAAAAATAGTCATCCTCTCAACAGTTATCTGTTTCCAAATATTTTGTCGCTTACTAAAAATTTATCCATATCCTTTGATCCCTAAGTCACTCGTACTCCTTAAACTCTAAATTTTCCTCACCTTGTCTCATCCCTATAACTACTTCGTTTCACCGATCCTTAAAAGGACTAGAACAAAACTCAAAAAGTAGACTTGTCCTAGAACTGCCGTATCGTATAGTTGCATTAAATCTGATTAATCCGCTTAAAAATCCCTCACGTGTTGCACTTATTCCCGCTATTAGAAACACAACAGTATGCCAGTGACAATAGTTGAGATTCTCACTTCTCCGCTTCGTTTCCTAACATTGCTTCGCCATGACGTTCGAGCAAACCCTCGATCTTCTGCACAGACACCTCATTAACGCATCACAGCACGAAACTCGGTTCGTGTGCAAGATATGTCGCAAAAATTGTTTCCATGGTGCACGCTAATGCATCAAGTAGCATTACCAACTGCTGTCGGCGGTTTTCGGAGCAGTGCGCTTGCAGGCACGCGAAATTGATATCCTCCAAAAAGTCAGAAGCTCAACGAGGCTTGACTAATGCTCGATCAAAAGCGGCGGGAATTACAAAAGTTTGGCTGCAATATTCCGGTGAAATTAGAACCAGGACTAACCTCAGAGGATACTCGAATCGCGTAACATCAAAGGGAGAACAATGGACGAAACGTTCGATGTAACAGGTGCAATCGGAAAACGGCAAACAATAATGCACAGACAACGAGAGAGAGAGAGAGAGAGAGAGAGAGAGAGAGAGAGAGAAAGGAAGAGAGTCAATTTTTTATGAATATTCCACGTCAGTGACTTTGCACGTAAAATCAAAAATTAGGAGGAAACAAACCGACCTGATACGAAAACCATTTCGCCTGCAAAGCGAAATAAAAATGAAACAAAAACGACGAAGCGTACCGTAATTTCGTGATATTGCGTTGCACACGCACAACTCCGTCATATCTGAAAAAAAATGCATCGAAGTTCACGTACCACACGCGTCAGTAAAAATCGTTGTTTCCGGCGACGGCCTTGCTCCGGCTGGTCAAAAATAGTCACGTATCAAGAGACTCGGCCATTGATTCGGACATTCCGACCGACTGTCCTCTCTGCCTTCTGTCTCGTCAAACTCGCAGACAAAGAGGATCGAATTGCAGAAAGGGCGAGAACGCGGAGAAAAAGAGCGCACGCACGAGCCAGGGGCGTAAATTTGCTGCTGAGTGGAGGGAAAAAAAAGAAGGAAGTCGACGGAGAGAGAAGAGAGAGTGGCAGTTACGCGGACCTAGGTTTCCGTCGATTCGGCGATATTTTCTCGCCGACGGGAGGACGGTAATTTGCCGTTCGGGAACGAATACCGGGAGACCAAACAGCCCTATGGCCGGGGACGTGTAATCCGGTGGATCTCGACGAATCTGTGCCGAGAAACTCGCTAAACCGAAAGCTCCGCCGAAAGCTTATTGCCCCGCGAGTCGAATCACTCTGAGACCGAACGCGAACTGTGAGACAAGTATCGATTCTTCCGTGGTTCGTGTATCCAAGCGAGTATCCCATCGTGTGTAACTCAAGTAAATGAGAATGAATAAGTTCACGTTCGTCTCAGTTCGTATTTTTGTGAATTCGAAGAACAACGGGACAGGGACGTAGAAGAGGTCCTCACTGAATTGAGGAGGGAAAATCGTGAAGTTTAAACGTGATCGAGAAGAAAAAGATAAACAGTGGGGAGAAGATATAGGTATAGATCTAAGGTATAGATCTTCTAGGGCAGCGCGAGGACGAAAAGAATGAACAAAATGTCGCTGGAAGCTAGAAGAGAAATCGGAGATAGCTGTGGACAAAAGTTTAAGACCAAAAAGTCAACGAAATTAAACTAATTTATGAGGAATAGGATGATAAACAAAATTTGTATTCTGAGCTAATCAATAAATAGTGTTCTACCATAGTAACAAGAAAAATGAATGTACAGACAACATTTGCATACTATAAAACTATGTTCTACATTGTCTTCTCGTCTTGAACTTTTGTCCGCTACTGTAGATACATTTCCTTTCTTAACATATGCTAAATTGATATCACATCGCCATTAGAGGTAACAGTAAAATTAATGGAAAATCAAAAAATTACATTATATAAAAATCAAATTTACGAGGTCTTCTGAGTATTTAATATGAAGATGACTCAAACAAAGCAAAAGTACCGATTCTTTTCCTCGCGCAATACCCTACCATCCGATTCGTTAATAATAAACAAACATCGTCCTGTTATTTGCAATTCCGTTAGAAAAGGTGTACAACAAAATCCTCGTTCCTTTGCTTGGCCATACTCTCACAAACGCGCGATACTTATTACAGTTCTGACTGAATTGTCGCGTACTTTCGCAGCTTGTTTTCTATTCCGTGATCAAATGGAACAAAAAAAGAAAGAAACGAGGCGAGTGGATTACGCGAAGCAATATGGAGTTGGTTCAGTTGGCTAAGCTGAAGTCTATAGGAAGCTGTTGCGTGTCGGGTGAAAAGGAAACGCGGTCGAATGGAGCCAGGTGAGTCTCCACCTGTGAAAGGCGTGGATAACGTGGCACGCGGCGCTTTTCTTAGCCAATTGGCTGGCGCATAAAACACCGCCATTCTTCTTCTATCATCGCCTCCTGCGCACTCTGGTTACGCTTTCAATCTCGTGGAAAAACTCATACATTTGTGGCGACCTTCCTGCTCTCGTCACTAGGAGGGATATAGCACCACCTTTCTCGCAAGTGCTCGAGCCGAGCCACGGTTCTGACCTGTCCCTTCCTATCTCTGTGTCTAAAACATGGGCCTGCTAGGTTAAGCCTCACTGATGAGTCCTTTAGCAGGCCTATTCCTGCTCCTATTCCTTTTCCTTCTCTCTTCCACAACGGCCACGCATTAATTCAATGGAACCGTGCGAAAGTGGAATATGCGAAAGTCAAAGGGCCGTCAGTATTTCAGTTTCAGTTTGCGAGAACGTATATCGCCGGGGCGTTTACCAGGTCCGAATCGATTTAACTCGGGTATAATCGTTGCACCCGGCTGAACCTGTACGCACAAGTACGATGCAAGCGGCATAAGTGCTTGCTAACAGCTCGCAGGTGGTCACCACGCGTGGTCCTGCACAGAGTCTGCCGCCATAAATTTCTGTCTTAACGATCCACCCACCGCGCAATCGGATTCCAACATGGGCGTAACACCGGAATGGAAACTAATAATCTGCCGCTGGTGAGTCGAGAAGGGCGGACAGACCGAGCAGCGGAGATGCTGCGCGGCACGAAACGCGGCCGGATATCGGCCATCGATTTCCCATAAATGACCGGTGTCATCGAGCAACCGGGAAGAAATATGTTTTAGCGCAGGGAGCTAAATCCTCTATTTTTGCGGTTGACGTGCTCCGCGATTTACGCGGACCCCGTTTTCACGACCGTCCTCCTCCGAACTTTTTAATAGAATTGGCCCCGGATCTTTCCCTTCCAATATATTCACTCGGACGCAAAGCAGACCGTTGGTTCTGGCTGCCCTTGGTGCTTATGAATTTAGGTGGTTGCATAAGCGTGAAACGCGACCGCTTCTCTTTTTCTGTTCCCGGTGTACAGCGAGATTAACCCTTTGACCACGGCAAACTTTGAGACGCACTGGTTGTACCATGCGGTAGAAATTCAGTTATGACGTATGTTGAGAATTTTAGGTGAAATTTTTAGGTAAAGATGCATTTTCGTGAAAATATATTTCAGTAATTCAGAAAGAACTGAAATTCACTACATTAAAAAAGAATATTATTTATTTCTCTGTATTCTGAACGAAATTGCTATTGTAAATATCAGGGCATCTATAGAAGCTTTTCATGTCAAAAAGCCAAACCGCGTCAAGCGCTTTTAGGCGACCGCAATGGAATAAGCGACTATAGGTGCTCTCAGTATCACAAACCGAAAATTTATAAACGCCTATGGGCGTCCACAATAGTCTAGGTGTTAAACGATCCGTTCGCGAGGCTCGTCCCACCAAACTTTTCCCAAGAATTTCCCGTCCTGCAGTCGCGCTTATCTCTCGTTTCGTATACTTTCTCGTTTCTTCCTCTCTTTCGATACCCTTCCCTCCTTCGATCTCCTGGAACGCTCTCCCATTACTTTACGGGACGAACTGACGGATAATAAATTCTGCCGTCGCTCTTCCCCGCGACTTATCCAACATATCAACGTTAACGACGGGAACTCTGACAAGGTGGAGAGGCCGGGGAAACGAGCCCGGCTACTTGAAATGCTAATGCAGAAGCCCGCGGTTAATCACGGTATCAAAGATTCCAATTAAGAATATCAGCTGTCCGATGATTCCTGCGCTCCCGACGGCTATACCTTTCTCTCTTAAATTAACCAGACCGAGATTCCCCGACCACCGCTTCCTGCTACGCGGTACGTGCACAGCCGACATGTCACAGACGGTTAAATAAAAGGAAGACATCTCATTCGACCAACGAAACCCCAACGTCCAACCCTTTTTTGTCGCGCGTTTCCCTTTACCGTCAAAGAGGGTAATTAGATGTTGGTTCTGCGAACGCTAGTGCCTCTCCGTGTACCGTTCCTCCGGTTCTCCGATGCACGCGGCTTGGGAATCGCGCGGGATCGCTGAATCCTTGCTCCATTCCGCATTGTTTTTTGCCCGAGCGCCTGCTAGGCTCGTTGCAAATTGCTCGTTTGCCCGCTTAATAATACTGTCACGGAGGAAATCTCTCGAAGCACAGGGCCCCCTCGTTCTAGATCCCGTCCCAAGGAGCTGTCGGCGAATCAAGAGAAACTGTTAACGAGCACGGATCGTCGTCCTCCGCGTTTCGAAACTCAGGCATCGCCCTCGGTGACGTTCCTCCTCTTTTCACGTAATTATTATCTTTGCTAATAAATACCGTACGGTGGAGCAGACGAAAGGCGTTGATTTACGAGGGGGGCGGTGGCTGCGATCAGGTTGGTCCGCCGAGGAAATCCTCGCTTCGAAACGCTTTGTCGCACACGCCCACGAGAACGAGTCAATTATTACCGTGCCGGGGAGGATCGTGTTGCCGGTTCGACGGGTGAATGAAAATGAAACGAATGAGAGATAATGTTGAAGCACAATGATATACACTGTCGTGTCGCGTCTTCGACGTTTGGAACCCTTAACTTTGACGGGGCCAATATAAACAGTTTTGAGGGTTGCAACGGGCTAACCATCCTTTTTTCTTTGACTCCAGCTTCGTTCCAGACCTCGGGCAGAACGCATTCACTCTACTGATTCACGGCTTTTCTCTTATATTCTATTTTTTCACAAATTTGTCAAATTTTTGTCAAATTTCGTCATCTTGTTCGTCACGTCTTCTTTTCTGTTGCAGACCGAGCAATTCACGGTTTTGTGGCTGCTGTTCGTGATGATAGTCGTTGGTAACATCGCGGTGCTTATCGGACTTCTCTGGGGCAAGCGGCGGAAGACGCGAATGGACTTTTTTATCAAGCAACTGGCATTTGCGGGTAAGTTGGAACTGGTAGATGCATCATCGGCGTTGAAAGACGGATTCGCACGTGAAACGCGTTGGTGTGCAAAACGTGTCGTAAAAGCAGGGGTGGAGTGTACTTTTGAGCGGTGTAACTTCGTCGTTGAACCTCTTCAAGTCCTGGCAGAACATTTACACGATAACCACCCTTTTCCCTGGTAATTCGGCAGTAACGTTAAAGAAGAGCTGCAGAATATTTCGAAATGATCTTGGGGATATAAATCGAGTTAGCACAGCTATAAGAATTTACAAGCGCACGGTTTATGTTCCGGCGTAAACGAGCAACTTTGAGATAGATCCTCCACGTCGACGCAACAAACTTAAGGGGACAAACTTTGACTCGCAGTGGTTGAGCTATAGATCCAAGTGTAAGATTCTCACGCGTATAAGGATGCATCTTCACTGATACTCGCGAACGACTTGGGAACAAATTGCTCTTCGCAGATATCGACCGATCGCTTATGCGTTTACAAGCAATTTATAATGTAGGTACATGAAACTGTATTAACAGTTTCTGATTTTATATATGGGCATGCACCTAGCATAAATTATGGACATAAAGACTCGAAATTTGCTTGTGTAAAATTTCGGGTACCTGAACTTGAGATGGAATTTTGTGGAATTTCAAGAAAATTCAAGTTTTCGAATTTAAGACCCAATTCTGAGAAGTTTCGTGTACCCAAAATTAAAATCAAGTCCTAAGAAGTTTCGGGTACCTGAAATTAGAATCACGTCCCAGAAAATTTGGGTACCCAAACTTAAGATCCAGTCCGGATAAGTTCCTAATACCCGAAACTGAAATCAGGTACTAAGAAGTTTCAGGTACCTATAATTGGGATCACGTCTCGAGAAAAATCGAGTACCCGAAATTGAAATCGAGTCCCGTGATGCTTCTAGTACCTCAAATTGAAATCAGGTTCTGAGAAGTTTCAAGCACCTAAAATTGAAATCGCGTCCCAAGAAAATTCAGGTACCAAAACTTGAAATCGGGTCCCGAGAAGTTTTGGATCCTGACCCGATCCTGGAAAGAAATCTCAACCCGATCCAAACTCGAAATCTCGGGTACCCGTGCACCTTTGATATCCATCGACTTGCTATAAGTAATGTTTGGAAACAAATTATGATCCCCTTGCAAACATTATTTGCTCGGACAGTGTTCATGAACTGTTGACCGGTGAACACGCATTTTAACAGTTCTTTTCAAATCCTTCCCGCTCAATCCTTCTTTTCATCTTCCTCTTGTACTATATTTCTCCCGACATCCTCTTGAAACGCGCTCATTGTGCGCGCTGAAAGGCACGACGCGCCGGTAAGTAAAGCTGAAGACGAACAGGCGGTCGTAACTTCAAGGTGGCCTGCGTCTGTTACAACTTGTGCTCGAAGCGCTTCGCGACCTCCGTTATACTTCCGCTCGAACCACGAGATGAAATCCTGCTCAGCATTTCTCGAATGCTTAAGCAAACATTGTTTAATACCTCAATGCACTGTGTTCTCAGCTGTCTTTTTCATGAAATAATCATAGAGGAGAGCACGATGAATGCTACGCAACAATTCTGATTCTCAACTTAATTGGAGAATTAATGGCATTAAATCATAAATCATGCGTTAAACAAAAAACATAATCTTCTGTGGTTTATTTATTAATTCCTGTACTTGTTTTTCTTTGGTAAACTTTAAAAATTTTGCCATTGTCTCGAAGGAGGCTGTAGGTTTCTTGAAGTAAACGCAAGATTATCCCGACGATTAATTAAATGCTTTAGATGGTGCGAGGCTATTAAATAATAAAAGGCTATTAAATTTTCAGGCATCTTTCCTGCCAGATTAGATCTACTTGATCTACATTTCCTTTCAAAGAATCTTCAAGCACGTAGATTACAAACTCTTAAGGAGAATAACCTGTTGGAAAATAGGGAACATTTGAGCGGACGATGCTGAAAATGTATTGCCTCAGGGTATAATGATTGTTTTGAAACCGAGCCGTAAGTTAAAAGGAGTTTACACTTCAATATCGTGCTCCTTTATCAGAAAATTGCGTTCGCAATAAAGAAGATTCAATTTCCAATAGAGGAAGTTTACCGTTCCAGGAACAAAGCGAAATAAATTATCGAGTTAAGCGAGAGCTAGGTCGCTTACAAATCCAGGCCATTGGCGATCTCGACGAAAATCGTCGCAGACCTATTTATACCGAACACTTTGTTGAACAAGAAGAAACTGCCCGCAAAGGTATCAGTGTGAACAACCACCATTTCGAATATTAGGTTTCGGAGGGAGAGAAAAAAAGATTCGCAAACCGAGGCTACCCCAACAAGCTTAATTGGTTAAAGTAGTCGTTCAACAAGAACGAAATCCGAGCTCGAATCCCTGTTTTCCGCTATATATTAACATTTAACCAATCGAATGGAGAGATTTCCCATTTTTTCTTTCGTTATTGATTTTAATTTACTTTTGTTATTAGTTTAGTTTGTCTTGAACTGGAGTTGAATTGATTAAAAATTGTACTTTTGAAGAGCAGAACATGCATTTAACGAACTGTGAGCAACACTGGTTCAAGACTAAATAATAACAAAAGTAAATAGAATCAAGAAATTGCTTTGTTAATACTTAAACAACCGAATGAGGAGATCTCCCATTCTTTCCTCCGCCATTGATTCTAATTTACTTTTGTTATTAATTGGTCTTGAACTGGAGTTAAATCGATTAAAAATTGAACTTTGGAAGACTCTGTGAATAACATTAGTTCAAGACTAACTAATAACGAAAGTGAACAGAATCAATGGCAGAAGAAAGAATGGGAGATTTCCCCATTCGGTTGGCCGAGTATTAAGAGCAAACAGTCGGATAGCCAAGGAATTCTAGTGGATCGCACCTTCTCAAGGAATTAGGGTGGTTTCCCCCTTTCAAAACAAACCTATTCGCTCCAACGTCCTGCCCTATAACCGAACCCGTGTCCATGATATTCGTCACAAAGAATTTGCTCCACCCACGTTCCCTCCATTGTTTCATTCCGACTTACGAGGCGCCGTAACCTCTGACATTACCCCGTTACCGTCGATCCTCCTTTGTGCCCAGGCACGGAGTTCTTCTTTCCGCCTAGCCCTGCGCACACACGCCGCTTCGCTTTTATACTGTTGTATGCCAACGCATAATATTATCTTAAGTTAAAACTACCTACTAATCCTCCAGTAAACATCCTGTTGAACCAATAAAAGTTGTCGAAGTAATTTCGCTGGATCGTTCTATGTAGGGGTTGGTATAAGTGGGCGATGTATGGAAAATAAATGAGTATCGTGTGGTGTCGTGAGATAGGAATATATATTAAAACTTAACATTCGCAATAATATTACACTTAACAGTTATAAGCATATTATATTTTAGCTAACATATATAATAAATACAATTCATTAAGCACAACACATTCCAAAATTCTTTCCCCAATAACCTATGATTTCCCCCTCACGAGTCATCTCCAATCCTTGTCCATAACACCTCATCCCTTATCGACCACTAACCCAAGATAACCCCTACCTCTCCATTTTAAAGTTTATAAAACCCTCGAATTCTTCCCTGAAAGAAAAAGACCAGTTTGGGTCATTTTAGGACGTACGTCTACTCCAAATACTAACCGCTAACCCAAAATAACCCCATTTTAAAGTTTATAAAAGCCTCGAATTCTCCCCTGAAAGAAAAAGAACAGCTTAAATCGGCTTAGGACGAACGTCTACACCGAATACTCTCCAATCGCGAAATAAAAACTTTCGTCCTTCATTTCGTTCGAAGTTGCATTTTTTTATACACAAAAATAGCCTGCTACTTACGAGGGAATACAACGATACCCTTTGGCGGTGAAAATGTCTCGACAGAGAAATAAAACGCGATCGAAGACGATACCGGCTCGTTCATCGCGAACCACCTATCGGTCCTGTTGATCTCCGCGCGGAAGGTGTTTTGTACGCGCAGAAGCGTGGTCGAAACACCAACGATGACATTTTACAGGGCGTAAACAGGCGGACGTAAAAAGCCACTTACCCATTCGCCGACGATTGCTCGTTTTCATCCTCCGTAACAGCCATCGGAAACGACACGCGAGCATGCATATACCTGTGTGTTGTGTATCGGAAAACGAACGGGTTGCCGGCGCCGTGGCCGTCGTAGTCGTCGTTGTCGTCTGTCGAACGAGAAGCATGAACGAGAGGAAGGGAGGGGACCACGATGAAATCGTTCGTAACTTTACCTCGGCTACCGTTCCGTCGACCATTCCTCGCGGAATTGCTTTATCGCGCCGAGGGACGAGGGTGCGTTCGTCGTATCGCAATCGAAAGGAACAGACTCAGGGGTGGAGGAGCGCGGAGCGAGGAAAAAAATAAAGAGCGAAGGGACAAGCAATCGTGGCCGAGAAGGGGAGTACAATAAATTTACGAACCGCTCTCAGCGACCGAGGATTAAGGAGCTCGAAGGGGAAACGGACTGGTTCTCAGGCATAAAAGATTATCGACGAATCGCGTAACGCGCCAAGACGCCGAGGAGGAAACCAGTCGACGAGAACGGATGACACGAACGTGACTGTTGAATTGAAACAACTAAAAGTCGCGGAGATGCGCTAAAGGCTACGTGTGTTAGGGATGGGCAGCAAGGGTACTTGGATTAAATAAGAACAACTCGAGGTCCGCTTTCTATAAATTCCTCTGAATGACTCCTTATTCTTTACTGGTTGTCCTTACACTCCTAGGGTCGGGGATCGGTCCGAAAATTACCTGCCCCCGACCGGCACACTTTAAGGTGGGGAGGTACAAATTAAATACTGCTCTTTTCCCAAATCCGACAGTGACAATGTCGATGTTGCGTTCCCGGTGACGGGAATGAGTGGAACGCGCGAGGGATTTTTAAGGGAATTGTTTTGTACGGCGAGATCAATCAGATTTAATATAATTATACGATACGGGTGTTCTAGGAGAAGTCTGCTTTTTGGGTTTCTTTCCAAGTCCTTTTAAGTATCGGTAAAACGGAGCTTTTATAAACTTTAAAATGGGGTTATTTTGGGATAGTGGTTAGTATTCGGAGTAGACGTACGTCCTAAAATGACCCAAACTGGTCTTTTTCTTTCAGGGAAGAATTCGAGGGTTTTATAAACTTTAAAATGAAGAGGTAGGGGTTATCTTGGGTTAGTGGTCGATAAGGGATGAGGTGTTACGGACAAGGATTGGAGATGATGAAAATTTGAAATTCAAGGAGTACGAGTGACTTAGGAATCAAAGGATAAATGGAGATGCATGAATTATTAGTAAACGGTAAAATATTTGAAAAGAGATGATTGTTGAGAGGATGACTATCGCAGGCTTGCATGAATAGATGTGTGTGTGATAGTCAGGCATACAACAGTATTCCTCGTTGATGGTAAAAGAGAGATCTATCTATGATTTGATGCAACGCGCGAATTTTTCTGATAACAAGATTGTATGTAATACAGCGATTCACGAAACAGTCTACTCAGATTTTTCATGAGATCCAAATACAATTTTAATCCTTTTTTTATTTATAGTGTAGTAAATGTCTTATGATTATTATTATTAATGTGATCGACAGTAAAAGTATACAGTACGCAGTAATTCCACAGTATGATAAGCCAGGTATACAATACCGATATACGCTCCCGTTTTCTGCGTTTTCTTCTTCTTTTTTCTTAATAAACCGTCGACCAGGAGGAAGATAGAGTGGCGTTAACGAACGAACGGTTCGCAAAAGTCGAGCAAGACATTTGCATTCGAATACTCGGTGTCAATGAGGGCCGCAATTAACCAGAGGGCGAAATTCAACGACGACTACCGGTTGTTTGCGAGCGAGTAATCAGGGAATCTGATTGGCCGTAAAAGAGAGCCTGAGGAACCGCGCGCGGACACGTCGTAAAATTCAAATTCGCGTACGATTTTTGCTCACCTCCCGGTGCACGCATAAACCGCGCGGCAAATACAAAAAAACGAAGCTTATATCGAGCCAGGGAGAGCGGAGGTCTGATATATCGCATCGTACGAGATCGATCGAAGCAGAAGGTGGACGCGGGAATTCGCGGTGTTGCGGTCTGCGTTACATGCAAATTCACGTGATTGTAATATAACGTAAGTTATGCAAAATTAAATCGTACAGCGAAATCGCAAATTAAAGCATCGACATCGATTAATGCAGGGACGCACCTTTAAGGACATCCTCGATGAGGTTGATTTTTAATAACGCTAAAGTATTTATGTGAACGAGCCATCTTAACACTGGGTTTACGGAGTTCATGAGTAAAATTTGCAAACACAATTACTATTATACCTAATAATTTTTGTTGGCTTTTATTGATAGACTATATATTTCATTGATACGAACATACCTTAATCTATTTCCCTTTCAGCTCTGGAGTTTCAAATTCTGTATGATGTATACCTATTTCTTGGTACATGTATTTTAGAAATAGATGCACAAGAACTATTCGTAAATCTGGTGTTAAAAATGTTATCTTAAAAATTGAATTCTAAATATATCATTGAAGATCGTTTAATTGTTTTCAATTTCTATGTCCAACCTAGAAAATTCCCGAGTTTCGTCATCTCTATTGGTAAATGCCATTTGAATTAATTTTTTTCATCCGAGGAACGTTCTCTCTATTAGAGAGTAATAAATCTAAATGGAGTTTCAATATCGAGGGAAATATAGCAGCCAAGAGCTGGTCGTTTCGCATGAGAATCTATAGGGTGAACTCTCACTTTCGAGGGTCCTTTTTACGACTGACCGAACGACACTTCTAGACTCGCGACACTCGATACGTTATCCTTTAAACCACTTCTTTATGATTCTTCTCTGGTCGCACAAGAAATCACGGGCTATTCGTTATAGATACACTTTTACATCCCTTGACTGCCCGAGGGTACGTAAATATTGTGATACGTTTGATACAATGAAAACTAACCTTATAGCGCGGTTTCAATTTGCGCGGACAAAAGTTTACGACAAGAGGACAATGTAGAACATAATATTATGGTCTGCAAATATTATCTGTACATTAATTTTTATTGTGATTATGATGAAACTATTGCTTATAAATTAGTTAATTTAATTTCGTTAATACCTTTGCACTCCAAATTATATTTCAATTTTATTTCCAATAACTTCCTAGTATTTTAAGCGTTTTATTTGAAATTTAGCGAACGTTCGACAACGAAAGAAAACAGAGAAATGGAAAATTTTGTATTCCATGAGTATTTTAATAGTGGCAGTGAATTTCAGCAATATTAATAGGGTAGGATTAGAATATTAAGGAATTTATAAATAAAATTAAAAAAAAATTATACTTCATGACACCTTTAGTTTCAGTGCGAAAAGTAAAACAATTCTGCCAAAATTAACAAAAGAAATCGAGGCAGTCAGATTCTTGTATGCACAGTGGGATTAAATTCGATAAATAATTATTGTTTCTAATCGTACTCATTACAAAAGTTACAGAAAACTAATGTAAATAAATATCATTGGGTGTTTCAAGATATGTTCCAAAATTGTTTACGAAAGGGTAAAAGTTACTGTTTTGTCTAAGTTCCATATATTTCCCTGAAGTACGCTTCGCTAGAGAAGCTCGCACAGTTTTGCATAGAACAATGTTTTCCGTTACTAAAGTATACCAACAATTTTAATTTATTCTTCCAAACTATTGCATAAATATTCCCTTTGAAGCGTAACAACTTTCAAGAAAATTAACATTCGAGCGCTTCCAAACTGATCCCTTTATTTTTACTCCGCTTGACGATAACCATTCACGATTCACGAAGATTTGTTTTGTAAGAGGAATCAAATAATCAGGGTTGACGATGGCCAGAGTGGTCATTAGGGCCCCCATAAATCAGAGGTCCTCAATAAGGGTTGGGACCGAATACGCGCGAGACTCGGTCACGGCCGTTAACACTTTGACGTCCGGCCCGTTTGTAACCCTTTCTTCGCTTGACGCCGGCAGAACTGATCGTGTTAAGCCGCGTCCACATAGAAGAGAACAGTTCGCGAGCTGTTCGCCAACGGAAAACGCAGCATATCCAGACTGGAGCTCGCGAACAGTTACAAGCTTGTTCGCTCTGAATTCATGGGCAGTTCGCTATTAGCTTTTGCCATATACTGTGTTACAAACGCGTCCAGATACGCTTCGAGCTCGCGAACAGTTTCTTTGATGTACCGCTTCCCGAGCGAACACTGTTCGCTGTTCGCTGAGGAGTTCGCTGCTCGCTGCTTGCTGTTCGCGAACAGCAGTGTGGACGCGGCATTACTTCGCTTGTCGCCGGCTGTTTTTGGGGAGATTGGGAAATGATAAATTTCAAGTTTTACTAATCTCATCGGTAGTTCTCACGAGTTTTCAATCAAAATCCAATTCAAAAAATGTACATATATAAATAAATGTAAAATTTCTTTGTTTTATATATTTGTTTATTTACATTTTCTTTGGTACTTATTTAGTATTTCTCTTTTAAATGATACGAAGCAAAACAATCACCAACATGTAATGCAACTCCACACGACTTGCATATCAAATTTGTTGTTTTTCTTTTCTTGTTTTTGGTACATACAACGCAGCTTCTTCGTTTTCGTTTATTGCTTTCGGAAATGAATACTAACTGGTAACGTATATAACTTATTCCATTTAAGTAAATTGGTAACAAAACCCCACAGATCATCAACAAAATGCAAGCGATACTAATGTGCTGTCGCCGGCCACTTTTTTGCGCAAAACACCACTGTGGTGTCGCCGGCCGTCGAGCAATACTTCACGAACAACACCACTGTGGTGACGCCGGACGGCAAAGTGTTAACACTTTCCAGGCCCGCACCAACGGCGGGTTTGTTTTTCGGGAAAGTGCAAAGTGGGGATGCGCCCATAAAAGCATGGGGAAAAAGGCACAGTTAGTTAGTAAGACAGTAACCGTATTTAACGAACGAAAGGCTATTTTGTAAAAAAATAAAGTAACCCTCACAGTTTACCGTCGACAAAACACGTCGCTTTTTCCAACGAAACCTCAAGCTTGTGCATTCGATAACATTGAATGGAACGTCGCGTGGATGCCGTTTAACGACATCGTCACGATGAACCCTGATCCTGCCAACGTTGCACACCTATCTTGTTGCAGATTTATTGGTCGGCCTGATATCCGTGCTAACGGATATAATTTGGAGAACGACGGTGACCTGGCACGCGGGCAACGTCGCCTGCAAGCTGATAAGGTTCATGCAAGCCGTCGTTACGTATAGTTCTACGTATGTACTTGTCGCGTTGTCGATTGACAGATACGACGCCATCACCAGGCCCATGAATTTCACCGGCAGATGTGAGTATATGACATTCCACAAATCGATTCTGTTTATTCGATTGCAATTATGGAGTATCGTGGTAAAGTTAGGTGATACGAGCCGCTTAACGGAACGCTTTGATGTTCTGCGTTAAAAATGGTAAATCTACACCGTTGTCAGAGATAAATTTAATTATATGAAAACACATTTGTATATTTATATTAACCCTTTGCACTCGAGAGGTGACCGATAGTCCCCTGATGTTACTTACTTCAAAGGTTTTCAAATGCGAAATACTTACTAACATTCGCCTACATTAAACCTTGTTTAGTTTAGTTAAATAATGTACTCAAATTTACACATGCAATTTAACCTCTCAGCCTGACTAAAAAACAAACTAACTGAAGTCTGAAAATTTACTTTTCGAACTCAAAGAGTTAACCCTCGGTTGTTACTCTGAATTAAAGCAACCTAGAAGTTGACTAAAGGAATCGTTTTTGTTAATTTTTTGATCACCAAAATATATTCTACGATATCTAAACGATGTTCCGAAATTTCTTCAATTTGATGTCAATAATATTTTTTAAATAGCAACTGAAAATTAAAGTAAGCCTGAAATAGATTTAAAATAGGTCGAAGCGAGGATTAATCGTGAACCTTAAACACAAGTGTAAGATGTTCTGCCAATCCACTCGTATCACCTAATTTTATCTCATCTAGAGATGCAGAAAAATCTTACAAATTCATTATCATACAATTATTAGTACCTTCGTGGGCTTTCAATGTTTTGTCAGTAACTTAAGAAAAAGCAGCTTGTTCAGAAACAATCTGATTAGATATAATACTTATTATAGTCACCGTCGCTGACTCTAAAGTAGAAGTTCCCCGCGATTTCTCGTTATTCCATCGAGCTTCGTCCCATAATACACTCGACGCCATCGTTATACCTTCGTTTCGCGGAACCATCTACTTAGCATGATCTTGTTCCACAATTTTTCACTCGTTACCGCGAGAACGTTATCGCATGTCGTACGCTTTCGCTTCATCCCCCGAATCCAACATCGAGTCATGTCTGCCAGCGTCGTTATTGCTTAAAACGTGACCTTTCGTCGTTTCTGTACCCAACGTTCTTATTAGTATCAGGTGCATCGTTATCTCCGAATCTTCGATATTAAATCGAAGCATTATCCGATCGCGAACGTGGGCACGTCTCAATATGCAAACGCGAGCACGGTGATTGAAAGACCCGTTTTCCGCCTTTTGAAGCGCCACGATTCTTTCCCGTTTGTATGCGCGCATCCAAGAAGTCGCTCGCGAACGATGAATTAATAAGGGTGAGCATTTTATCCTCATTTTATCCTCATTTTATCCCATCGAGCTGAAAAGCGTGGGGCGACAGGTCAAAAGGTGAGGAATCGTGAAAAAATAAAGTACGAACGTCCGTCATGGCTGGGTTAACGGGAAACTTCGCCAATGGCTGACGGGTACGTTAACGAACTCGAGGCACCTCGGACCTTTTCCGGTTAATAGTTTCCTTCCCTTCCCCTTTTAACAATCTCATCTCGATGCAAATTCTGGATTGATCGCGCTCCGCGTACAATTAGCCCGGAATTTAAGACTTAATCGTAGCTCAGTTAAGCCGCGATTAATTCCACGAGCACGCCATAAGGCGACCCGCTGAAGGCACCTAATTACCCGGCGAGAATTTAGACTGGTTCCCAAGAGTGCACGAAAAAGCGTGCAATTACTTAAGAGCTCATTAACCCTTTGACTGCTACGGCAGCGTATACGCGTTTGACGAAAGCTACTCGTGTGAACTATGGCCGAGTATATGTATAGGAAATTTCTTAGTTTTATTTGGTAGAACGAATAGTAGGGCTCAGGTGTGGATAAAAATAAAGTGAAGTTCTTAGATAATATATAATATATTTAAAATAATTTAATAGTAACAACTTTGATGGCATATAAACGATTTTTCAATTTAGCGACTTCGACGTTCTTACTTCTTTCTAATTGTCAACTTTTCTGACTCGATTCGGTCACGTTCACCCAAAATTCCTCAGTCGCGACGTTTCCTCAGGTGTTCATCTTTCGCGGCTTAGAAACACTCGAGTCCAAACATTCTACGCTCAACTGAACCACTCTTCAGGTTTTCCCACTCCATCGCATTCCTACATATGCGTCTGACGAAAACTATTCTGAACTATGGACGCGTATATGCGTTTGTCAATTTTTTCGACGTTCCATTTAGACCAACACAACTGCTAATAGAGCGCAGTTCACGGGGACCACTTAGATTGAAAGTATTTAACACTGAAGGAGTTAACGTCGTAAAGCTCCCCCGTTCGATGTTCAACGTGTTCGTAACGGAAGCGAGGATGCGTCGTCGAATCGCAAATTCCCTTCTATCGTGGCGCACGCTTTCAGTTGCACGACTTCTCGTTCGATTTCTTCTTCGTACCGGTAGACAAGCGTCGCGGAACTTCCGCGAGCACGGAAACGAGAAAACTAAGCTGAGCCGGAAGTCACGGATCCGCGAACCTACAGTAGCGGACAAAAGTTTAAGACCAAAGGGTGAAAAAAAAAATAAAGTAATTAATAAGAAATAACAGTATAAATAAAATTTGTATTATATGCTAATCAACAAATAGTGTTCGACCATAATGGCGATAAAAATTAATAGATAAATCATATTTGTATTCTATGCTAATCAATAAATAGTGTTCTGCCATAATGACAATAAAAATGGATATATAAACAATATTTGTATTCTATGCTGATCAATAAATAGTGTTCTACCATAATGTCGATAAAAATGAATAGATAAACAATATTAGCGAATCCTAACATTGTGTTTCACATTGTCCTGACGTCTTAAACTTTTGTCCGCTACTGTACGTCTGTTCGCTTAACCCGGGATGCACCGTGACATTCGAGTGCCCCTTTCCTGAAATTGCTTCGCCCTTTCCTTTCCCGACGCTCGCGAGGAATCGGCTTAAAGCTGGAAATTCAACTTTAATCGCAGGGTGGAGAGCGAGGGCGCTTGTGGTGGCCGCCTGGAGCCTGTCCGCGTTGTTCAGCGTGCCGATCATTTTCCTGTACGAGGAGAAACGCATTCAGGTACGTCGAAGAATTTGTCGTGCACACGATGCATGTAACAGAACCGAATTTCCACGCTCGAGGCCAAAGATTTTGATCGCTTCGGGGCACTTTACTAATTACGCCAGAAATCGTACGCTTCTCCGCGTTCCCGATACGTGCCCCTGTTCCTTTGTAAGCCTGTTCAACATTTTGCCGGCGTTCGTTGCATTTACGAGGCATTCATCGAGAGGGGAACAAATAAGTGCCATTGACAGATTCGAAGTTTGCATGGTAATTCGATCGGGGGTATTCGTGGCTTTTTGAAATTCAACAATGCGCCCTGTTCGATTCTGAAGTTTCTAAGAGAATGCTACAAGAAATTGAGATCATAGAATACCCTAACAGCATTAAGAGAATAATCAAATACAGTAACGGACAAAAGTATAAGACTAAAGGGTGAAAGTAAATTAATTAATTAATTAATACGAAATAGCACGATAAATAAAATTCGTATTCTAGGCTAATCAATAAATAGTTTTCTATCATAATGACGGTAAAAATATGTATATGAACAATATTTGCATACCACAAGATTATGTTTTAAACTTTTGTCCGCTACTGTATAAAGCGGATCGCATTTGTTAGACAACTACTCTGTTGTACTCTCGTCTCTCTAATTCGATCGGCCATTTTGTCGGCCGAAATCCGTATGGTGCGTCTACAGTCGGTACCGGAAGCTTCCATACCGGAAGGATCTCCGTCGAAGAAGCAAAATTGTGACGTTCAATTTCTCGGCACTAAACAAATAAGTAATGTCCTTAAGCGATCCAGGTCTGTGGGCCCGATTACGTTTAACGTTCCGCGAAAACAATCGATTCTTCCCGATATCAGCGTGCAAGTTCTTCCGTGCCGTTTAACCATGAATTACGCGAATCGTTTAAACGAGCACCGTTGGCCTAAATTTGTTAAATCGGTGGTACTACGAGTATAATCGGCAGGATCGTTTACCAGGGGAAGACGCAATGCTGGATAGACCTGGGCTCTCCGGTGCAGTGGAGGATCTACATGAGCCTGGTCAGCTTCACCCTCTTTATAGCCCCTACTCTGATAATAGGCGGCTGTTATGCCGTGATCGTAGCCACTATATGGTCGCAAGGGGGCGCATTACGCCAGGGACCTACCAGGGACACCAGGAGGGCGTCGTCCCGAGGACTTATTCCTAGAGCCAAAGTTAAGACGGTCAAGATGACCCTCGTCATAGTGTTCGGTGAGTAAACCATGTCCACGGCTTGATACCGTAAACCGAACCACGAAGCTGGTTGGTAAACTCTCGTTACAAATTCGTGGCGATCAACGAAACTTCGAAGGGCGAGAAGATCGGAATAGCTCGTTTGCATTACAAGCCAACATAGATCAGACTAGCTGGATACGGGTTTATGTTCCGTGAATTAACGACAATTGCAGACATTGTAGCTATGACTGTGCTTACTGGCATACGTTTGTACTTAATACTATGATTATCGAAAGTTAAAATACCTTACCAATTTGCATCAAAGAAATCAGTAAAAGATTTATATAAAAGATTACTTTTAGTATAAAGGGAACAGACAATTATTTGTATAGATACACACCTGGATCATAAAACATTTCTGTCTTATTTTACTTTATTTTTATTTTGACGGATCAAACTCTTTAAATACAATATTAACGAAAAGAAAAGAAAACAATAATATGTATATAATTTCTTAAAGCTATGGTACGTTACGATTTCTAAAAGTGAACGAATGTTACAAAACTTCTGAGAAATATTATAAATTGATCGTTTTGATCGTTTTAATAGTTTTGTACTGTTAATCTATTCAAGGACGAAATCTGTAGGTTGTACGAATATTATTGCTGTTCTTAGGTTATAACGCAAAATCATGTATTAAGCTTGAGTTAAGAATGCCATTTCACCAGCGTTCGCATAAAATTAGATCATTAAAACCGTAATAATGTAAGTTACGTCACGTGTAGTTGAACGCATAAGACGAAAATCATGGCCTCGTCCCTGAAACGTTAGCGATTTAATTGGCCAAACGGAGAAGCCATTAAAAACCCGTATCAAAGTTTCTGACATCGTAAAGTACAAAAATTTCTCGATCCGTGGACCCGCAACAGGCATACAGGTGATAAACAATTTAAAGTTCCCGATAGGGGGAACCCGTTAGTCGGGCAAATCTTACGATAAAAATTTAATGAGCATAGGTGGCTGACGCTCGGAACGTGGAAAGTTGTCCGACGATTGAAACCTCGTTTATCGGGGACAGTAAAACCCTAACAACACACTTTCCACCCCTGTCCCCCTCCCTGCACGGCGCGATTATATTTGCACGGCATAAAAAAAGGCTACGCCCGGCCAAGAGATAAACGAAAATGGTCCTCGACCTCGATCTCGTCTCTCTCTCTCTTTTTCTCCCCTTCTTTCTCTCTCAAACTTTTCTCCCACGAATCACTTCGCAGAGATACGCGAGACCGAGAAAAGTGGTGCTCGGGAAAAGATCTCTTTCCCTTAGGAAAATTGAATTTTCTTTCGCGGTCGTAACCGGTGTCCTTTTTTGTCCCGTTAACTATTGCTGGTTTCCGAATCGTTTCGCAGTGATTCCCAGTGTTTCCCAGCGATTCCCAGTGATTCTCAGTGATTCGCGGCAGCGCTGGTTCCTCGTTAGTAAAACGGGACGCACGAAACTGTGTGTGGCACGGTGTTGTATGCCTGGCTATCATACTCGCATCTACTCAAACAATAGTCATCCTCTCAACAATCATCTCTTTCCAAATATTTTGCCGCTTACTAATAATTCAACCATATCCTTTGATCCCTAAGTCACTCGTATTCCTTGAATTCCAGATTTTCCTCGCCCTATCTCATCATTCATCAATCATTCTATTGTATGCCTGGCTATCATACTCGCATGTACTTAAACCAACAATTTTATCGTAATAGTCATCCTCTCAACAATCATCTCTTTCCAAATATTTTGCCGCTTACTAATAATTCAACCATATCCTTTGATCCCTAAGTCACTCGTACTCCTTGAATTTCAAATTTACTCATCACTATACTCCGTTTTACCGATCCTTAAAAGGACTAGAACGAAACCCAAAAAACAAACTTACCTAGAACAGCCATATCGTATAGTTGTATTAAATCTCATTAACCTCGCAGTACAAAACTCTTCTCTTAGAAATCCCTCACGTGTTGCACTCATTCCCGTTATCGGGATTGCAACAACGGGTTCCCAGGAAATCGAAAGACGCGAAGTCGTAGATGCCTTAATAGGAGCAAATAAGAGGGGAGATCGGACGGAATTATTTGCGTTGCAACTAATCCCGGGACATTAACGGAAGATGACAAGGCGGGGCCTGTATTTTCAAACAGAGCGCACAAGTTTCGAGTCCTTGGCTCGCTCAAAGCACCATCTTCTTCCCTTTATTCCTCCGGGGAACGGGTTACGTGCGCCAGGAATTGCTTGGTCTAATCAGATTCGCTTCTCGACGATGTCTCGGCTGAGATTTTTTTTTCCTTTTTCCTTCCTCTTTTTCCTGTTCCAGCTGACCAAGATCGTTCCGAATGAACGGATCAAAAGAGTACGGACTCCGTTCGAACGGCTCCCTTCGGTGCACCTTCAGTGTACCGGGAAGCTGTTGAAATAGATATGCAGCCTCTGTACATATTTCCTGTGAAACAGATCTTTCGACTTCTTAACCCTTGGACTGCTATGCACGCATATATGCGTGTGACGAAAGCTACTCGTGTGAACTATGGACGCGTATATGCGCCTCTGACGAAAGCTACTCGTGTGAACTATGGACGCGTATATGCGTCTCTGACGAAAGCTACTCGTGTGAACTATGGACGCGTATATGCGTCTCTGACGAAAGCTACTCGTGTGACCTATGGACGCGTATATGCGTCTCTGACGAAAGCTACTCGTGTGAACTATGGACGCGTATATGCGTCTGACGAAAGCTACTCATGTGAACTATGGACGCGTATATACGTCTTTGGCAAAAGTTACTCACGTGGATTATTGACGCGTATATGCGTCTCTGGCGAAAGTTACTCGTGTAAACTATGGTCGTATATATGAATCTTTGGCAATAGTTATTCTCGTGGATTATGGACGCGTATATGCGTTTGTCAATTTTTCCAACTTCCCATTTAGAGCAACACAATTGCTAATAGAGCGCCATCCACGCGGACCAGTTCGATCGGGAGCATTTAGTACTCAAAGGGTTTACGTGACGTTTCGTCTCGTTTTCCTCCACTTATTCCTGTGCACCGTGTCGCGATGACGCCGATGCTATTCGTGCCACGCAAAGATAAGTAGAATGATTCCGAGTTCGATGTACCGTGCTCGAGCGGCGTTCAGCGAGTTCTTCTGAAAGCGACAATAAAAGCATTCATCAGCTACAACAAGCAGAACGCGCGGCACAATGCGGTCGTTCATTTGAATCATTCCAAGCTTTTACGCGCTCCGATCGGCCATTAACCAGCCGTGTGGCCGGCCCTCGGACAAACGGTCATTAAGAGGGCCTGTTTAGATCTCGTTTCGTGAGTGGAGAGCTCCGTCTTCGCAATTTCGCCCTCGGCCAAGCAACGTTGCTTCCAAATTTAGCAGAAAACGTTGAAGAGCTAACGTCTGACAGAACTCTACCAAGCAGGTTCGAGCAGAAAACAGACTAACTTAACACTAAATTGCCGGACTGAATCAATTCAACTCACTTATGAATCGTCAAGTTCAAGTATCATGTGAAAGGAATAAAAGTAAAAGCATTTGTGCTAAATGTAATACAAAAATCTGTGGAAACTGTATTTTAAAAATTATATGTAAAACTGGTTTTGAATAAACTTTCTTTAAAATGAAGTTTTATTTTTCTTTTAAATTTCAATTTTTATGTTTAAGTCAGATTGACTCGTTTCAGACAAAATAGTTATATACCCAACACCCGGCAATCTAGCGTTAAGAATGTCGAGCAGCGATCAATCGGGAGAAGCAGAAATGAAACGGATCCTCCGCGGAGGCTTTTATGTCCGTTAGAACAGAGGAATGTTAAAAGCATTCCGGGAACTGCTCGAGGACGTGCCGCGACAAAGAGTCGTAAAATTGCAAAGTCAGTTGACAACAAAGATGGATTCCCGTAAAACAGTCGGTCTAGCGACAATTCTAGCACGGCCTTCCGGTTGATTGAGTAGCCTCCTAGAGAAAATCAAAGTTCCGGCTGCTAGATTCGTGTCTTTACATTAGACTATTTCCAATTTTCGGGGATGTGCGAGTATCTCAAATTACGAGTCGATTTTGGCTCGAAAATTTGTGTTACTGGTGATATCTAAGAATCTCTGGTACTCAAGCGTGACAAAATCTTGAATTCCAACCCAACAGGACTCGATCCATAATTTCTGACACCCCGTCTACCGATTATTTCCTCGACAACGCTTTTCCTCTGGAGGGTTTACGCAACCATTAAAAAGTTTGAGATTAGTACGGCTTCAGAAAGCTCTTTGGCAAGAAATCCATGGAATCAAAAGAAGCTGCGACGATAATATTAACTTCAAACTGAGGAAAGATGAAACAGAGATTTGATATAGGACGCAACTGGTTGGAAAACGATTCCGAATCTTCCGACGACAGAATAAGAAATCCTTTCGTCCAATCCTCTAGTGTCCTGCTTAGTCGGTCGCTTTACGTTACCGATGTTCACTCGACGATGAAACAGCACGACTCTAGTTTTCCGGTTCTTCACATATTTGCATCCCTCTGGAGGAACACCTTGACCCCTGCAATTTTTCTCTCGTGCTCGATGTAAAGAAAGTTACGCAAGCATCGCGTTGAATTCGTTCTTTCTTTGCAGTTCGTTTCTTCGGGATATTGCTTTGGGAACAAGTTTTCCGTTAAAGTAATTTATTTCGCGCGATTACCAAGCCCTCCCACCGCCCCCCTCGAAAGTTCGTATCACCGAAGGGATCGAAGGAAGGGAAGGGTTTGGGGGGAGCGTGCTACGTTTCACGTTCGCGGGAAAATTAATTTACAGATTCTCGTTCACTAGCCGCGATAGATTTCCATTTCGGTGCTATCCCCGCACACTTTTCTCCATTCCGTCGGAAACACGATTTATCGAAGGGTTGCAACGCGGCGTTGCGGTCGACGAAGAAGCGCCACTGATTTACGTAAATGAAATCGGATCGCTTGGATCGTTCTCTCGATGTTTCAGTATTCATTCTGTGCTGGAGCCCGTACATAGTGTTCGACCTGCTGCAAGTGTACGGATACGTGCCGGAAACGCAGACCAACACGGCGGTGGCGACTTTCATTCAGAGCCTGACACCCTTGAACTCGGCCGCGAACCCGATTATATACTGTCTCTTCAGCACGTCCTTCTGTAAAACCGTACGGTGAGTATCCGATGAAGCATCGATCAGGTGCGATTCCAGTCCCTCTTTGAGCTTGCGGAATTCGATTGATACAGCTTTATCGAAAAGCGAAGAATGCGAGAGGAGAGAAGGACCGAGTTGCAGCGAAGGAAGAATTTTTGAAATATTTCAAGCTCGTACAAGGAACGATGGTAGAATTGAAAGGAAGCGTGATAATTTGAGATAACGGGAAATTAACAGAAACGATAACCGATTAAAAACACCGTGCCAGTACTTTAATAATTTTGTTAACCCTTTCGCTACGAGCGGTGACTATAGTCACTCAACGACTGATACTCGCTACATACAAACAGTGACTAAAGTTTATTATATATATATATTATATTAATATGTTATTACATATTTATATATTTATATTAATATATTATTACATGTATTATATATATTATATATTTATATTGATATATTATTATATATGTTATACATTATATTAATATATTATTATTATTTATATTATAATCATATATTATCATCTATATTATATATTTATATTAATATATTATTGCTCTATGCGATAATTTTTTTTAACCCTTTCTACGCCCGATTACAATCGCTCTGCCTAAGGTGCCATTGTATTGAACGTACGACGGGCAATTGCAGTTGTTCTTCAAGTACACACTTTTGGCACCGCGGCTTGTTCAGCGGGAGTAGCACGCCGACGAATCCGTCCGTAGCGAAAGGGTTAATTCAATCCGGTTGATGATCGAATGTTAACAATGACTATGATTCCATAGAAACATGCAGGCGATCACATGGGTTTCCGGATGGTGTGCGACGAATCCTCATCACTGTTTCGGCACCGGTGGTCCGAACAGCAGCACCAGGACGACAGTGACGACCTCGCTGACGGCGCAGTCCTCGCGGAGGAGCGGCCACATCGCGATGCTCCACTCCACCACCAGGAAACGAGTGATGGTGTCTTTGGTGTAACAAGCGGACGACGAAAACCGACATTCGTCGACGATACCGATACGCCTTGGATATTTACAGCGGCGAAACATCAATTTAAAACGAGAGTATAATAAAAAGTTTCACGGTAGCCTTCTGATTTGTAAACAGTTTTAATTTAGAACGTTTTAACGACACTTATCGACACAAATTTTATGGGTTTTATTATCCCGGTTAATTTAATTCACTCGTTTCCACCGAACATTTGCTCGGAAGCTTTCGTCCGCTCGTTTTCCGCTTTGATCACCAGCTAACATCACCAGCCTCCGAAATTACAGTAGCGGACAAAAATTTAAGACGAGAGGACAATGTAAAAGATAATTTTATGGTTTGCAAATATTGTCTGTACATTCAATTTTATCGTTATCATGGTAGAACACTATTAATTGATTATCACAGGATGCAAATTTTGTTTATCATCCTATTCCTCATAAATTAGTTACTTTGATTTCATTGACTCTTTGGTCTTAAACTTTTGTCCACTACTGTATATTCAACACCTAATCTTCACCTACTACGTTCCCTACGATCGAGGATCTCCGAAACGTCCTCGCGCACCCTGATTTCCTCCATCGTCGCGCCTTTCGCGATCCAAGAAAACTTCTCGAACGGAAGATTAAACAATTATAGTACAAAGCGCATGGCTACGATGTAACAAACGTTTTGAAGGATAATTTAAGAGACTGCACTCCTTAGGTGCGAGTAAGAATAGGTATTTTCTATACCCTCGTTTATGTGATCAGTATTTCAGGCCTGATCGTGTCGCCACGCATACGTGATCGTCTTTCGTTCTCCGATTGAAACGCGAGGCTCGCTCGAGAAACAGCGAGATTCCGATACGGAAGCCACGTGCATACGTTAACGATGGCATATAATTGGTGAAACTGAGATACGTACCGTGCGAATGCCAGCCGGTTAAACAGATCCCGTCCTAATGAAGCCGTTCTCATGAAACGTTCGCGAGGATTCGCGGGGATGAAAGAAACATTAGCCTGGCAATCGATCAGCCTACGTGGAAAATGATACGCTCAAAGTATACGTGTACATATACATATATAGGACGAACGGCAGCCTCGTGTACATATTACATAGGTATATTATACAAGCACACGATACACACGCGAAGACACACAGGCGAACACGTGAAAGCATAAATGTGTAATATATTCATGTATTCCGTTGGTTCGCGATCGTCGCGAAAACGATCTGCCCCTCAGGCAGGCAATTCGAACACACACTGTGAACACACACTTGTACAGTAAATCGAGCGACTGTCAGAAGCCCATCTCTATCGCGGAACTCTGTCGCCTGTCCATTGAAAAGCGCCGTGAACCAAGTACTTACGTCCTGCCTTCGTTATCGAGTAATAGAATATACAGGGTGTTCGGACAGCCCTGGGCTTAAATTGAAAGAGTAACTCCCTGAGACATTCTAAGACGAAAATCAAGAGTAACGATTTTGCGTTTGAGGCTTTGTTTACGAGTTATGACTAGTTAAAGATATCGTTTAATCCGGACCGTTCGACGCTTGAGCATCACTGTGGACTCAGCGACGTTACCGACCGAGTTGCCTCGGTTACCCGCTCTCAAGCGTCGAACGGTCCGGATTAAACGATATTTTTAACTAGTTATAACTCGTAAACAAAGCCTCAAACGCAAAATCGTTACTCTTGATTTTCGTCTTAGAATGTCTCAGGGAGTTTCTCTTTCAATTTAAGCCCAGGGCTGTCCGAACACCCTGTATATGTATGTCTATCGGCAACAATGAATTTCGTTATTGACTCAGGGCGTAAAAAGGGTGGAAAAGAGAGAGAGAGAGAGAGAGAGAGAGAGAAATATTTCGATGAAATGGAAAAAGTTCGTCGTTTCTCGGTCGACGGAAAATTTAATCGTTTAAGTTTTTGTATAGGCAACAGACACTCGAGCTTTCAACTTTTCTACTGTAACATGTAACCGTGGCTCGCGATTGAACCGCCCTTCTGTTAATCGAGCTGCGTTACACCGCGGGCGCTACGAGCAACGCGTTCCCCCGGAAGTTGTGCAAGCGTTCAGACAACGGTAGATGAAGCTATGTTTGTAACTCGTCCTCGTCTATTCATTATTTATTGTGCTCTATTTAAACCACGAGAAACAGAGAGAGAGAGAGAGCAAGATGTTCGAAACACAGATAGTTTCTAGCGACAATAGAAGTCGCGCTACGTCTTCTTGTTACGATACTCATATTTTCACCGGCAAACAATTTGTACATATTATCGAATAAACTCGTCCACGAACAAAACAGAACGTCCAGCGTAGCAAATTAATCTATATATATCTCTTATATGTATTTTATTTATATATATATCTTATACATGTAATTTTATATGTATAATATTATATATATATAATATTATATATCTGTTATATATATTATTTAAATATATATATGTATATCTCGGTTCCCTTTTTCGAATCCCAAAACTCACCACGTCCTTCGCAATTAATTTCCATCTCGACGTGTCCCCCTCCTCACGATTCGTCAACCTTTTTAAAACCTCGTAACGCCTCGGGTAATATCACTCGGAAAACGCTTCGACCGTGGCCAATCAGATTCCCCCGACTCGAAGCAAGATTACCTCTCACCTTTGATTGCTCGAAACGTTTAATTACCGTGTTCGGTTGTCGCAAGAGGCACACGATTGCGGGATATTAGCTCCTCCTGGTTCAGCGTAATTAACTCGCCACGATCGCGTGCTAATTTGCGGCGAAACATCCCTTTCCCCCGTTCCGTTCCCAACAGCGGCCTTTTCCGGTTTCATATAATCTTGGGTCGCGGATACGAGGAGCGCGTAAATTCTTTACGAGGCCCCCGACCAGGCACACGCGGACAAATCGGAGAACGAGACGGGACGCCTACCGTTGAAAGAAATAAAATTTCGTCGCGTTCCGCCGTTTCCTTTTACGGCCTACGCGCTCCCATTGCGGCTGTAAAATTCAGCGGCGCGGCGGCGCCATGATAAGTCGGCGATGGAACGATCGTAACGCCCTTTTCATTGCCGTTTATTTACTCCCTGCCTGGTCGGAACGATTTGCTACGGCGATTTCTGCTACCACTATTTCTGCTACCACGATTTTTGCTACCACGATTCTGTCTCCGATCCAACTTCGTGTAGATACAATATCAGAGGACATTTGTAGGAATGCGATCGAGCGGATGCGAGTTTGGGAAAGTCTGAAGAGTACTTGAGTTGGGCGATTGTCGTGCGAACTCAGAATGTTTGGGCTCGAATGTTTCTAAGGCGTGAAAGATGAGAACTTGAGAAAACAGTGCGACTGAGAAATTGTGGGTGGTCGTGACCGAATGCGTAGAGTGAGAAAGGTTGACAATTAGAATGATAGGAAACGAGTGTTTGGAAGAATATATGACGGGGAAAATGCGAGCGCGAGGCAGAAAGTATTGGACGGTGAAGGCGGAAGGTATTGGACGAAAGGTTTTGATTGTGAACGTAGAAAGAGTGTTAAAGTTGCTAAGTTGTAAAGTCGTTTAAGTTGTTTTTGTTAAATTGTTTTAAATATACTGTTATTAATATTTTAAGCGCTTCACTTTTATTTTTCACACCAGAATTCCGTCTTCCGTTCTACATTTTATAGAACTTTCCTATACATTTAACCCTTTGCGCTCGAGAGGTGATTGTTAGTCGCCAAATGATAGTTACGTGAATCTTCAAACTTTAATTATTTTTTTTAATAGCCAGAGTCAGAGATTAAATAGTCATACATGTTAGTATATCACTTAACTAAACTAAATTACGTTTTAATATATGCGAATCTTAGTAAATATTTCGAATTTGTAAATTTTTGAATTGTTAGTATCGTTAGACAACTAACAGTCACCTCTCGAGAGCAAAGGGTTAACCTTTTGAGTGTTATGGACTACGGTCTCTACGAAAGTTGCTCGTAGAGACTATAGACATATAACTTCGATTGTCAATTTTTGTCTTCGTCGTCTTATGACTTTTTCAGTGGTCACATATTTCGATGTTAATTATTTTGAGTGTTATGACTGCGTATATGCGTCTAACGGTTTAAAGTCGTATTCGAGCAGTGATTATAGATTTAAACCTTTGAAGTGGTTTTTCCAGTCAAATTTTCTACCTAAAATTTCTGATTCGAAGGCGTTATATTTCCAGATTTATAATCATCGCCAACTTCGATTTCAAGTACCAGTATTTCCCTATCAGACGTAAATTTGTGGCAAGGATATGTCATGAAACAGAATTTCAAGATTTGTAGATTACTATTTGTAATCTAGCTTCGTTAGATATTAATAGAAAAATGTTTCGCTTACTCGAATCTTTTACCATTCTCATGTTTGTGTCGATTGAAACATTTATTTTCAACGATCTTTCGTTCTTATACCTCCGACTGCTCCCGCACCTTCAAAGGAAACGTTTCACGCAACAAGCCGCAAACTTCTCTCTGGAGAATTTCAATCTAGATCGGTAAATCAGTGGGAGGAATGTAAAACTTCCGCAGTATCTTTCAGAGAGCACGTAGTTTTGTATTTAGCAATAAAGCAAGTAAAATATGGTATTTCGCTTTGGCGCAATTTGCCTCGTTCGAAAAGTTTCCATACGCTGCAGCATTTTCTTCCTGCTGAACATTCCTGCGAAACGTCAATATTTCGCATCCATGCACGGCTTCTGCGAGAGAGCGCAGAAACAATAGGATTCACCGTTACAGAATTTCTCGATCATATCAACCCCTCGATTTAATTAACTTCTGATACACTCGTGTTAATTAATGACTACTTCATAACACACATGTACGTCGGACATTTTTGCGGTGAACTGCTCGCGATCGGTAAAAGTAGCTTTTAACACGTTCGCGGACAGTAAAAAGCTCTGTGAGATGCAAAAGTAGACACGGGATTTTTTTGTAAATCAATTACGATATCCGATATGTGATTAGACGCATTTTGTAAGAGTAATCAGAATATCACATTTTAACAGTTGTATTCAATGGATGCTATAGCATCCACGACGATGTTTGAATCGAGGTTATATAAAATTAAATCAATAATAATTGGTTTTTAAATTTGAATGCTATAGCATTCACGTCCGCGAACGTGTTAAAATATGCAAAGAGCGCAAAGAACCGAAACATTCTATGTTGATCACAGCAAGATCGATCGAAAATTTCTAAAGATCCGACAGAATACCATCGTAAATAAATAAGATTAAATTTTTCACTGGCAAATTCTTTTGCATGTTCTGTAAAATTATCGATACACTCACTAAGGATGTCTGCTTCTATTTCGAGAAGAATTTTTCACGACTCACATAGGCGAAACAGACTGATGGACTGACACAACGAAGTTTGAAAATATGAAATTGTGGTAAGCAAAAGGGTAGAAGATTTATCGAGTATTCAGATCATCCAAATTTTTCGAAAATCTAAGGGCAATCCAAGAACCTAAAGGCTTCGCTAGGATCCATGAACAATCAAAGAATCTAAACCTTCTCTTAGAGTCTAGAAACACTCCAAAACCCAAAATTAACAGAGAATCTTAAATGTCCCGATCAATCGAAATATCTCCACTGACTCTATTCAGTTATCTCCTGTGTATTATTTATTTATTTATTTATTCTCAAGCAGATGGGATATTGCTCTTTGTACGTAATAAGAGCATCATCAGTCGAGCGGGAAAGATTGGGGACTGATCTATAATTAACTGCACGATATTTAATTGCTACGTTCTATTGATATATCCTCCAGTTATTACATTCTATTTTCTGTCCCTTTTCTTTTTTTATCATCCCCAGCATTACATCAAAGTGAACCTCGTAAACGTTATCCACAAATCGAACAAAAGACCGACGCCGAGCGATCGCTCGAGACTGTCGTAGAAAATTTCAGAGTGCTAAACCCCTGTCTAATGCTCGCGGAACCTTTTCGTTCTTTTATAAAACTTCGTTCGAGAGATTATGTGAAGACGCAAGGGGTGAAAAGAATTTCTCGTGATCCAGGTCACAAGCTGACCTGCCGATCAGTTTCAGCCATCCATAGTGGTCGCGACTCCGGCTACATCGACGGTAACAGCAATCTGAACTCGAGCCCGGGGAACTGAACACGTCACCGAGATGTCTTGCGTCCATTATCAACAGTCGAACGCTCCGAAGGAAAGAAATTATTTCGATGGCCAGTACACTAACTACGTGCAACACTCCTACTCGCCGCGGGTCGGAAGTCCTGAGACTTACAGAAACGGTAGTAATGAAAAATCGCGTTACATCCGTTCGACCGTCTGAAACTTGCTAAACATCAATTAACACGTTGAATGCCACGGGGGTCACCGGTGACCGGCGCGCTCAAATTGGTAGAAATACATAATTTAAATAAATGTCCATACTTATCAACTTTTATGGGGGTCACCGGTGACCGCCACGCTCAAATTGGTAGAAATACATAATATAGAAAAATGTCAACATTCATCAATTTTTATGGAGGTCACCAGTGACCAGCACGCTCAAATTGATATAAATACATAATTTGAATAAATGTCTATACTTATCAACTTTTATGGGGGTCACCGGTGACCGACGCGCTCAAATTTATAGAAATACATAATGTAGAAAAATGTCAATGCTTATCAATTTTTATAGGGGGTCACCGGTGACCGCCACGCTCAAATTGATATAAATACATAATTTGAATAAATGTCTATACTTATCATATTTATGGGGATCATCGGTGACCGGCGCGCTCAAATTTATAGAAATACATAATGTAGAAAAATGTCAATGCTTATCAATTTTTATGGGGGTCACCGGTGACCGCCGCGCTCAAATTGGTAGAAATACATAATTTGAATAAATGTCAATACTGATCAATTTTTCATCATTACCATCGTTAATACAATGGCGTAAAGAAATTAATGCAGTGAAAAATATCTAAAAGTAGTTACACTTATTTGTTGTAGGTAATATTTCAACACTGTACGTATCGTATAATAGAAAATTCATCGTAGCGCCACGGCCAAACCCTGTAAAACTGGCGTGGCATTCAACGCGTTAATATTATTCGTTCAAACACGCTCCGTTTCTAACAGATCCGGTCGGTGAAACGAAGAGAAAAATACAGGTTCTTTCCTTTACATAGCGTTGTGGCTCAGACACCATCAGACATTATCGAGACCAACGTTTTGGCTGATGCGATGCTGTTCCACCGAAGCGTTGTAAACGGAACATGTCTGAACGGATATTTTCTGTCTGAACCGGATCGTGTCGGATACAGAACGCGTCTGAAAGGATAATATAAATTGACCTTAACTCGTCAACGGCCGCCCCCTCGATTACCGTGCTCGGATTATAGAACGCGAAATTATTAACCCTTAGCGCTCCGTATATTTTTTATCTTTACATATGTAGGGTATGTTTATTTGCTGTACTGCGATTGATTACACTGTGATAGATTGACTGATAGATCGAATGTATGACTGTGATAGATCGAATGTATAACTGTGATAGATTGAATGTATAACTGTGTCGCGCCCAGGGAAGTTTGAGTTTTATATTCCCTGAACGCGTCGAGAAGGGGGAAATGTGGTGACATGGAAGGGACTCTCTGCGAGTGTTTCCCGGATTCTAATGAAGCTGCAATCAAATACCCGTGGTAATGACGATCGGCTGACCGTTTGGGCCTAATGACGGGCCGATGTTCAAGCCCTGTTGTAAAGTGTTTGATGCAGCCCCTTAGAACACCCCCAGAGATTCCGTGTCCCCACACATACAACAGTACCTTTCTCAAACAATTCTGATTACTTCGTACAAAATCCATCTTTATCATCGCTCAGTTTTACATTCTTAACTGTAACATTCTTCCATGCCGTTAGCTATAAAAATAGGTCGGAAAATAACTAATGACAAAGCATCTGGAATGTGATCGTATCAAATACAGAATGTCTGGAGCCAACGGACCGCTAAGGGTTAATTCAGACTTCACCTACAAATCGTTCTATTTCCGTGTATTTTGACTCGCAGGATGTTACGCCGGATGGAGAACGCTGGACTTTCAAGGGAACACCGTCGAACCTTCTACGGCAGGTAAAGTGGAACTCTCGAAAGATTGCTTGCTTCGTTGATCCCTTCGAGGGCGCCGCTTAAATCTCTCCGACGGTATGCGCGTGTACGCGCCGATAGAAAGGGGGATCATGCTCCTAGATCTCGAAACGTGTTTGCTCGGCGCGAATCGACGAGAGTATTACATACGGAGTAGTGGACAAAAGTTTAAGGCGACAGGCAAATTTGAAACACAATTTCATGGTATGCGAATATTGTTAATATGCTTATTTTTATCGTCATTGTGGTAGAACGCTATTTATCGATTAGCATAGTATTGGGAATGGGGTTTTATATTGCTAAATGAAATAAACTCTTATTTGTGAAATAATACTATGATAATTTATTGATACTTTTATATAGCACGAGGAAGGGCAATTTTGACCGCACCTAGCGAGTTTTGTCACAAGACTGGCAGAACGCAGTGGTCGAAATTCTTACAACCCCGTCCGGGTCCTTCAGCCCCATTGTTCTGTTTCTCGATGTTTTCGAACTTTCTAAAATGCCAGGTGTGGCTTAGCTTCTTGGAAGAAGCCCTTGAGAAAGTACGTTAAGAGAAAGCTGGTTTATCGTTAATTTTTGCTTCGTAGTATTTCTGTATTCAATTTCCAACACATAGAATACGAATTTTATTTATCATGCTGTTTCTTACTAATCAATTAATTTGTTTCCTCTGACCCTTTGTGGCCTTAAACTTTCGTCCGCTACTGTACCAACCCCATCGACTGACCATTACCGCGACGTTCTACTTTTGCCAGATACTTTTCGTGTATTTAACCTACACTTTCCATGCGAGTTATATTAATTCGTTCGGAGTATATATCAGTTCGAGCGATCTGCGGCAATTTCAACGAAAAATTTATTGTGACGCACACCCAGGGCAGTTCTTAACACTTTACTGACCGGAGGCCTATTAATCGGCTTTTACACGCTTACAATTAGTCTGTAAATTTTGTAATGTTTCCTTACACGAAGGTGACTGTTTCGAGCGATATCCTATGTATACTGTAAGGAGATATTAAACTATGAGTTACGCGAAAAAAATCATTGTAATCAATTCATTAGCAATGCATCCGCGCAAAAATGAGCCGATCGGGAGTGCGTATACAATAAGTTATGCGGTCGGTAAAATGTTAACCTTTTGACTGCGGCGCGATCTCGGACTAATCCATCAATACGGACGGCACGTTATTCGCGTGTCAGTCGCTGCGATTGGTTATCCACTGACTAGTATTCAATGACTAAACCAGTACCCGGAGATTCTTAACCATACTTAGAATTTAAAAGATAATAATTGCAAATAAATTAAAAATACCCATTTTTTATTTGTTTTTAGTAGCTTTTTAAGCTATTCTAAATTACTTAACTCAAAATAGTAAAGATGTTGTGGTACAAAAATGAGAGGGCGTATATATACGCCTTTCGCAGTCAAAGGGTTAACCAGAACGCATCGAACGGCAATACCCCGCTAGCTTTATTTTGATTTGTTACATTTTTAAAACAACAGGCATATATATGGAACGTAAACCGCGTGTATCCTGGTTTTCTTTTTAAACCATTGAAATCGATACCGTTTTCGGGACAAACGCTCAATATTCGTTCCATGCAGCTGGCCGGGTTATATCGCATTGTCGTAAAATTTAGTTAGGAGCTGGCGTTGACGCGCGACTCGTTCACGAGATCGTAATCGGAAGTTCGAGCGTCGGTAAACCATCTGCACAATACGTCCGGACGGTCTTCGATTCAATAAGATGGAAAAAAAATGAAAAAAAGTGCTTTCTACCGGGCGTGTCTGCATCTAATTTGCTTGAATTCGAGTTCAAACTGAGCGTTCGTTGTTCGTCTTGTCAGTGAGGAGTGATGCACTGTACGGGGATCCGACTCGTATTCAAACCGGAAGAGTGTCACAGGTAGGGTATAAGCAAGAGCCGATGAAACACGGGGATTCGTTCGCGATCGAGAAGCTGCAAACGAAAATGAAGTTCTTGGAGGACAGCAATATAGTGATGCAGTCACGCAATCAGAATCTTATCACCGAGAACAAAGCTCTCGCGACCCAGTGAGTATTGAATAGCGAACAATGCCGGTTCCTTATCCATTATTCTGCCGGCTTGCGAAGAATAGAAAAGAAACGTGATGAAAAGAACAGTAGAGAGACAAGAGACGTGTGTCTTCGACGATCTAAGACATCCGGTCGCGTCATCGATATCACTACGATCTTCATTTCAAACACAAAGTATCTGTCGAAATACAAGCGCCCCTCGACTTTCGCGCACAATTGGTTCCTGAAAGTGTGTGCGAATGTTGAATGTTCGAAAATAGAGGGATGTTAAAAAATATGCACCGAAAATTGTGTTTTAAGATATTGATCGGAACAACATTGTAGTCTGATGCCTAAAGGCTGATGTCCCTTGAGAGGGGGCAGCCCAGTAGCCTTCTCGACTCACGATCTCCCCTTAAAAGGGACAGTCGACCGTAAAGGCTTAAAAAGTTGAATTTTTAAAAATGCACAAAAGTTGAAGGACACCTGTAATTGGTTTGAAAGGGGTTTTATTATAATCTTACTAACTAACGACTATATTTTCTCTAATTTTTATATACAAACTTATTTTCTATTTTTTAATTAACTCGAGGTTCACGCATGATCTCAATAAAGAGGTACAATGAATACTACTAATACTATTACTTCTACGGAACGCTGCGCGTTTCTCGAACGCCGACGAGACACACCGATCAGAGACGACGCCACTGGCATCGAAAGTTGAAAAATTCACTCATTCCAACAGTATCATCCATCTTCGTATCATTCGATTTTCAACGTCACCACCGATCAACCCGATCCCATAGTTTCCTGTTCGAGGATCGCGTTCGCACGTGAAATTCGTTCGAAAATCGATCAGACCGAAGATCCGCTCTTGTCGCTCTATAACTTTTCAGAAACTCGTCTCGTTAAAGCTTCGCTTATTACGTAACTTTTTATTAAACCCGTATATGGCGGAACTTTAGAAAGGGAGTACGTAGTTTGAATGGAGATGCTGGATGTACAAAAAATCTCATTAACGACGCCCGCTCTTTGTTCGCGTTACACCCACAAACGACCGGTGTATCCGTGTGTTACAAGAAGAAGATCAACAGAGTCATGCCTCTCGATTACCATTACTTTATCCCGATCACTGTATCCGCGTTATCCCGTTCACGGATCATCTCGACGGGTCTCGGCCCGACCCCCGTTAACACGTTGAATGCCACGCCAATTTTACAGCGTTTGCCCGTGGTGCCACGATGAATTCTCTGTTGTACGATACATATACTGTTGAAATATTAGCTACAACAAATAAGTTATAGTGTGTAACTATTTTTAGATGTTGCATACTGCATTAATTTCGTCACACCATTCAATTAACGATGGTAATAATAAAAAATTGATAGGTATTGACATTTGTTCAAATTATGTATTTCTACCAATCTGAGCGCGACGGTCACCGGTGACCGCCACGGCATCACCGCCAAGTTGAGTGCCGGTCACCGGTGACTCCCATCAAAATTGATAAATATTGACATTTGACCGAGTTATGGATTTCTATCAATCTGAGCGCGACGGTCACCGGTGACCCCCACGGCGCTACCTACAAGTTGAGTGCCGGTCACCGGTGACTCCCGTCAAAATTGATAAATATTGACATTTGACCGAGTTATGAATTTCTGCCAATCTGAGCGCAACGGTCACCGGTGACCCCCACGGCGCTACCTACAAGTTGAATGCCGGTCACCGGTGACTTTCATAAAAATTGATAAATATTGACATTTGACCGAGTTACGGATTTCTACCAATCTGAGCGTGACGGTCACCGGTGACTCTCACGGC
>JAOPTO010001351.1:0-10990 GCA_033822845.1 Tetrapedia diversipes
CGAATGTGATGAAAAGGAAAAGAATAGTTTTACAACTAAATAATAATAATATATGACTAACGATAAAATGTAAGAATATGTAGAAATAAAAATGTTAGAGATGACATGTTGAAGGTATTAATAATAAGTAATAATAATAATGATGAACATAATACAAGTAATACAAAGTAATACAAAGATATAAGGATGTTAGTAATAATAATGAAGATGACATATGATGTTAAAAGAAAAACGATATAGAAGTTGAGAAATAATAATACTCATAATAACAATACACAGCGCATAAGATTGGAATATAATCTAATACATTAAAAAGAAATGGTAGCAAAAAAGGATTGCGTGGTAGCATCGAGCGATTGATCTAGATAAAATTTTGTTGTCAGAAAGAAAGCAATTGCACGATCTACCAATATCGAAATCTTTTAATTTGTTTTTTAATTTAGTTTAATTTTAATTTTAATTTCTTTTTTTATTTAATTTAATTTTCATTTTAATTTCTTTTCTTAAAACATAATTTAATTTTTATTTTAATCTCTTTGTAAATTTAATTTAATTTAATTTATATTTCTTTATTTAATTTAATTTTAATTAAAATATTTTTTAATTTCATTTAATTTTAACTTAACTTCAATTTTAATTTATAATAATTGAAAAACGTTGATCTATACTTATTACCCTAAAGTTTGGTATTATTATCTCCACATTACCTCTACAATGGCACACTGAGTCTTTCATGACATTTAAACAAGCAGCTAATATCACAAAATAATTGCAAATATGAAACTTCTTCAACTTTCTTCGAATATTCAAATTCTATACCTTTTCGTCACACGTTTGAGAGTAGTTCTTTGAATCTTTTTCAAAATTTTTTACTTATCCCAAACATGTGAAAAGTTCGGTTGAACTTCGTTTATACATTGTATTGTTATAAATTAAAACCGAGTCCATCGATTCACCTCAACAACAACACGAACCGTGCAATGATCTACAACCTGTCCGCTTAATGACATGGAGGACCTTTGTCGCGCGTAACGGGACCGCGTTCATTATCGACCCGCGATCGAAGTCAATGCCACTTCTAGCTGAAACTGGACGGTTGCCTCGATCAACATCACAAACGGCCGCTCGGCTAGAAACGGTCGTTGACGCTGAGTTTCAACGACGTTCTCCTCTCGGCTGTCCGGAAGGATCGTTTCGACGCGGGGATATCGAGTATCCGCGAGATCGCGAGTGAAATTTCCGCGCTGTTTATCGGCCCGGAGAAGACAAGTGGCGGCCACGATCTAGCCGTTCAACAATTTATACAGTTGGTCCCAAAAATATCCAGCCGCATCACGTATTAACAAGGAGAGTGCAAATCCTTTGGGTCATGGGTTTAGTTGAAACTTTGCACGTTTGTAGATTTAGTCATTCGGTTCAAGAAAATACAGCATTATAGGGGCAACTGCTCAATTGTTTTTGTGATATTTACGATTAAAGCTTTATTATTTTATTAACTATAGATCTTTCACTGCATCGCTCTTTAGTTCATTTGCATCACAGCTCTAAATACGTTACTAGAGGTATTCATTTGAGAATCAACGATACTTCTTGTGTCTTTGTTTAATTTTATTATTATTATTATTGTTACTAACATTATTCTTACTACTATATTGTTATTATTATTATTACTACTACTGTATTATTATTGTTATTATTATTATTATTATTAGTATTGTTATCATTATTATTATTATTACTAACATTATTATTACTACTATATTGTTATTATTATTATTACTACTACTGTATTATTATTATTAGTATTATTATCATTATTATTATTATTACTAACATTATTATTACTGCTATATTGTTATTATTATTAGTAGTATTATTAGTATTATTATTATTACTATATTGTTGTTGTTATTATTATTAATACTATATTTTTATTATTATAATTATTATTACTATAATATTGTTGTTGTTATTATTAATACTACACTGTTATTATTATACAGTAATTATTATTATTACTATAATATTATTGTTATTATCATTATTATTATTATTATTATATTCTTGTCGGTATTATTATTATTATTATTACTATATAATTATATAGATATTATTATTGATTTTATTTAAAACTTATGTATAGCGATTGAACAGAAAATAGTACTATAAATTTGTATAATAAACACATAGTTCGTTTAAATCTTGAAATCCTATATTGTTGATAAGACACTTACGAAATGTTTTACGACAACGAAAGAATATTACCGAGGGCGTATTATTCCGCGATTGATAATAATTGGCAATCATCGTGTGCGGATTATTTCGTTTATGGATGCAGAGGGGGTTAATCAGCAAAATATTTATGTCGTTATCGAGGCATATGAAAGATGCGTCGATGTTGTGTCGGTTTCAGTAAGTGGATACATTTCTATTAAAATACACGAAATGCTGTGAATTGATCGATGACTCTCTGATATTGCTTCAGCGATGACCTTAAGGAGGTCGAATACTTTTGTAACCAACACTGTATCTCGTTTCCTTCCTGTTCGTTTGCTTTACCCGTCTCCGTTAAATAAATCTTGCCATGGGCAAACCGGCGTGCCCGTGGATTTAATGCTAATCGCGTGATCTACAAAACTCGCTGGCTAAGTACCGTGTCTACGCGATTTATCATGCTTGGTTCAACGAGGGATATTATCATCGATGACTGGCAAATCTTTCAAGTATTTCGCACAATGAGACCCTTGGGGTAGCCGAGAGCGAACGCTTCGAATACCTTGGATAGCTCTTGCGCGTTACGTGGTATCGTTTGATCATCCTGAAGCAAGGCAACGGGCTGCTATCTGTTTTACAGAGTAGTTGCCGATGACTGTTGCTGATTAGCGAATTATGAATTATGATTCGTTCGATGAAGCGAATAGCTTCCTTACATTGTAATACTACCTGCTGTCCGCATTTTTTTCTTTTTGTAGCTCTTGTTTTATAATCGGCGGAATTTAAAACAAACTCTCATCCCTTATTTTACCCCCTTCGAGGTTGATTTTCCAAAAATGTTGAAATCCTCATTTCTATATTTCTAATCGAAAAGCTAAATACCAGTTTTCATAGTGCTTGTTTCAAAATCGGCGAATTTTCAAACAAACTTTCATCCCTTATTTTACCCCCTTCGAGGTTGATCTTCCAAAAACGTTGAAACAGATATTTCTTTATTTCTAATCGAAAAGCTAAATACCAGTTTTTATAGCACTTGCTTCAAAATTGGCGGATTTTCAAACATTCTTTCATCCCTTATTTTACCCCTCTAAGAGTTGATTTTTCAGAAACGTTGGAATACGTATTTTTTCATTTCTAACTGAAAAGCTAAATACCAATTTTCATAGTGCTTGTTTCAAAATCGGCGAATTTTCAAAGAAACTTCCATCCCTTATTTGGCCCCTTAGGGATGGAATATCAAAAAATCCTTCCTTAGTAAGCGGCTAAGTCATAAATGGAACCTATTGTCCAAATTTCATGTTTCTAGATTCAGCAGTTTAGACTCTGCGATGATGTATCAGCCAGTCAGTTAGGACGTCTTTTTATATGTATAGATCACACTTTCTTTTCACGGAACCTTGTGTAATATTTTTATAATTTTGCGGAAGATTTCAAAACATCTAGACGTCTCCAAGACGTCAAAGTCTACAATGACACGTGAAATGAATGACGTCTCCCAGATGAGAACGGCGAATTTTTGGGTAGGGATGCATTTTTGTAAAAACATATTTCAATAATTAAAAAACTGAATTTTTAACTAACTAACTAACTAAATTTAACTAAGACTTATGGGAATAAATATCGATATAATTTTCGCGGCGCCTATAGACACCCTCCGTGTCGGAAAGCCAAACTGCGTCAGACGCCTAAAGGCGCTCTCAGTATCACAAATGCAAAATTTCTAAGCGCCTATAGGTTCCCACAGTAGCCAAGGGGTTAAATTATTTTAAATATACAATTATTAACCCTTTGCGCTCGAAAGACGACTGTCTGTCTTCAAAAATTTCCAAGTGCAAAACACTGAAATTGGATAAATCAGAATTTACTTATCTTAACATTCGTTCAATTCAGACAAAGCCCACCGAAATCTTTAAACACGATTATTTGTATCCGGAATTTCGAGAAATTGCTATCGCTTGATTATCTGCAGTCACCTCTCGAATGCAAAGGGTTAATATTCTAATCCCTTCACTTTTATTTTATTCACACCTGAGGCCCATATCTTGCTCCACTAAAGTTACTAAAGTAGAATTTTCCTGTAATTATATCCTCAACCTAATTGTTTTAAATATACAATTATTAATATTCTAATCCCTTCATTTTTATTTTATTCACACCTGAGTCCCATCCCTCGCTCTACTGAATTTGTAAAAGCAGAATTTTCCTGTAATTGTTTCCTTAACCTCAATAAGACGGCAAAAATCCGAATATAGGTTAACGTTACCACCGTGCAAGGTAAGTAGCGCATTATCCTGAGCATCTAAGGCCGCCATATTTGCGTAATTCCGCGCGCGTCCTGCTCGCCGTAAAAATGGCGATCGTTCGCTAGGCTCGCTGGTACTCGATTTAATAAGCATCATCGCAAGCGATCGCCTCGCAACCGTGTTCAAAGGTTACAGCTTGGCCAGCACTCGGTCGCCGGTATAAAGTACTCGACATTATAGCGACTATATTTCACTGCCTGGTATTACACGCTGGCGCTGGTTTTAAGCCTCGCGATAAATAAGGGATACCTCGGGGAGGAAGAGGCTTATATTAATTATCCCAGCGGGGCAGGCGCATCAACCTCCCTCGGGATCGAGCTGGAAGCTCCCGAGGCACCGTGACCCCGACCCTTTCGACCGTGGCGAAAAGAACCTTCGCTTCGTAACTGTTGCATAATGTTATTAACCCTTTGCCTCACGCTCGCGAGACGAAGCTGCGTTTCGAACAGACGCTGTCGGCTGGAAAAACATTCGGGCCACCGGCGTTACCTCGACGTTTATGCTCTTTTATCCGAGACTAGCTGTTGCATGCGGCTATGCCCGCGCGGAAGTACTTTGATTTCAATCTTAACTATTTTCTAGAGATGTCCAATTTTGCAAGCCCTTAACTTTAATTTTAACCAGAAAAGTAGATACTTACTAATTTTTATAGTGCTTACTTCAAAATCGATGGATTTTTAAACAAACTTTCATCCATTATTTTAACCTCTTAGGAGTCGATTATCCAAAAACGTTGAAACACCTATTTCTTTATTTCTAACTAAGAAGTTAAGTACCAGTTTTCATAGTGCTTGCTTCAAAATCGACGGATTTTCAAACAAACTTTCATCCCTTATTTTACCCCATAAGGGGTCGATCTTCCAAAAACGTTGAAACACTTTTTTTTATTGTTGAAGTTTTTCCATTAAAGGAATTTTGTAATGATCGAAAAAGGTATATCTCGTTTGCTGCTTATGTGACATTTTTGCCTTTCCGGTGAAATAAAAATATTAAACATCTAAAATGCACTTTGTTTTCTTCCATATTCAAAGGTGTATAAAACTGTGTATAAAACACATATTATTTGTTCTCAATCATTCTAAAATATTTAGTAGACCTGTCCTTATGCCACCTATCAAAAATCGGCACGAACTCTCCGAACAACCCAATATTATGGCGAAGGGAAACAGTACTCCTTCGATTATGGGTCGAGAAAAGTCGAGGAGTGCGATTGCATTTGTTACAAATAAAAAATATTTACATATATGTACACTCCCGTTCATAAGTATCCGGACACCTATCAAATTCATGTAAATATTGCATTTATGCTACAATAATATACTTATTTCTCAATGAAAGCAATTTTTATTCAACATTTAGTTATAGTAGAAGATATAGAAAACATAGTATAAACAATTCTTCCCACCAAATAACATAAAATTGTTTAAATCTTCTTTTCATCGATATGTCCTCCCCGTTGCGAAATAACCACTTGCACTAATCGAGGTAGTCTTGCGACAAGTTTTTGCAGTGTTTCTGTTTTAATTTCTCCCCAAATTGTTTTCAACATTGTCCACAATTGTTTTTCACTTTTTGGGCACTTGTCTCTCACTTGTCTATCCAATTTGTCCCACAACTTCTCAATTGGATTAAGGTCCGGCGACTGTGGGGCCCACTGCATAATTTTCACTTCCTTTCTTTCTTCTAGTTCCTTTAAATAGTTTTTACATATTTTTGCACAGTGTTTTGGATCATTATCCGGCATAAACACAAAATTATTTCCAATAAGCCTTTTTCCTGAGGGAATCGCATTGTCTTTTAGAATATTCAAATATTGTTCTTTTCGCATTATTCCTTCCACTTTCACTATATCGTCCACATTATTAGCCCCAAAACAACCCCAAATCATAACTACACCACCACCATGCTTGATTGTAAGCACAACACAGTCTGGAAGAAATTTTTCGTTGACTCTTCGACGAACGAAAGTGCGCCGCTTGTTACCAAATACTTCAAATTTGGATTCGTCTGTCCAAAGAATTTTTTCCCATTGGGAAATGATCCAGTTGCATATGTTGTTTCACAGCAACATCAAGGTTAAAGGACAAAATAATAAAATTCACGAAAGAAACTAAATTTAAGAAATATTTATGCGAATTTCGCGAATACGTAAGTGTCCGGATACTTATGGACGGGAGTGTATATTAGAAATAGATATACAAGAAATGTCCGAAAATCTAGTGTTAAAATTTAGACCAACCACGCTACATTTTTAATTTCAATATTTTTCTGATTGTTCTGCTTAGTACAAAGTTATGCTAAACTTCAGCTAAATAGAAATTTTGCTTACGTTTGCAACTACTACATATAAAAAGACATGACCTGACTGACCGATTCATCATCGCAGAGCCTATTAATTCATAATAGATAACAATGAAATACAAAATGTATTACTTGGATTACCGATAGTAGTAGCGATGCATCTGAGAGGTTGAGCATGCTTCTGCGAATTGTGAACATGTTCTGCAAATTGTGAGCATGTTTCTGCAAATTGTGAGCATATTTCTGTAAATTGTGAGCATGTTTCTGTAAATTGTGGGCACGCAACTGCAAATTCCGAGCATGTTTCTGCAAATTGTGAACATGCGTCTGCAAGTTGTGAGCATGTTTCTGCAAATTGTGAGCATATTTCTGTAAATTGTGAGCATGTTTCTGTAAATTGTGGGCACGCAACTGCAAATTCCGAGCATGTTTCTGCAAATTGTGAACATGCGTCTGCAAGTTGTGAGCATGTTTCTGCAAATTGTGAGCATGCCGTCAGTTGTCTGTATCGTTTAAACGCGCTAGATCTTTTCGACAGGAAATTTGAAGTAGCGTTAAAGCGGCTCGTGGTACGCAACCTGTTAAAATATCGTTATCGCGTTGCTTGCGTTACCGTGGACGCCGACATTTATCAGACTGCACGGTAAATATTTTATCGCAAATTGGACCGGTGTACAGTAACACAGTATCGCGGGGCGGGACAATAAATTCCTTCGCGTGCAGCGGCGTCGGTAAACGACTGGTTAAGTAGGTGTCTACGCGCAGACCTTTAACGATCCTCTATTAGATCGCACAAAATTGCTTCGGCTGTTAAAACCCAATTGGTCGGCCCCTCTCGGTCCCTCTTATTAATAGTTCGTCCAGCGGGGAACTTATTCCTCGGGCGTACGAGCGTATCGCGATTGTCGGCGGGGCCGCTTTCGTTCGTGAACCTCGCCAGCCTGTGACCGGCCGAGAACCTTGACGAGGAAATAATTGGCGAAAATAAGGGAACGGGGAACGGTTTCCTATTCTCATTCGACGCGCAACAGGAAGGGGCTCCGTTTTCGATAAGCGTTCTAGCATATTAGAATGCAATTAAAATTTTTTTTAAATTCTTCATTTTTACAATGAGAATATCTACCCAATGATTTGAACGGAAATTTCAGCGTGGAGCGTATACGAAACGAACGCTTGTTGACATTTGGCGTAAGGGTGATGACATAAATAGCAAAAACTCTGCAGTTTTGAATTATATTATGAATAGTTTAACGTTATCGGAGGACGAGAAGGACACAACCTACCTACACATCAAGAGAATTGTGAATAATGTAAACAGCAATTTTGTTTTTAAATGGAAAAAATGTAACCGATCCTTGGATATATTTCTCAAGCGACACGAGATACAATTTTTTTCATCAGATCCGGTCATATCTTCCTTGTCGAGAAGTACCGCGTCAATTTAGAAAAAAAAAGAGGCACTTGACAAAGAAGTGATTAATTTATTGTCGGATTCACAATTACCAAAAGAGGAGCAGGATTCATTAACCAATGATACTGACCAGGATTCAGATACTGAATGAAATAATGCGTAATAACAATAATAATATCTCGATTGAACAATACGATACATTAATAATATATTATTATTATAAATATATTAATAATTCATTACCAATAAAAATGTACATAATATTTTACCTATACACCATATATTAAGTTACCTATACAGGGTGTTCGGACAGTCCTGGGCTTAAATTGAAAGAGTAACTCCCTGAGACATTCTAAGACGAAAATCAAGAGTAACGATTTTGCGTTTGAGGCTTTGTTTACGAGTTATAACTAATTAAAGATATCGTTTAATCCGGACCGTTCGACTCTTGAGAGCGGGTAACCGAGCCAACTCGGTCGGTAACGTCGCTGAGTCCACAGTGATGCTCAAGCGTCGAACGGTCCGGATTAAACGATATCTTCAACTAGTTATAACTCGTAAACAAAGCCTCAAACACAAAATCGTTACTCTTGATTTTCGTCTTAGAATGTCTCAGGGAGTTACTCTTTCAATTTAAGCCCAGGGTTGTCCGAACACCCTGTATACCAAGTAATACTAATACTATCATTTATATAATCCATTTCATAGTTTTTATCATTAGCATCTCAAAAAAGATGATATGTAAGTTAATTTCGATAAGTACGAATTTTTATTAGCTAGAATACTGATTTGGCCCACTGTGCGTCGTACGCAATCTGTGTTAACACATCTACCCCACACTTCAGGCGCTCGACGACAAAATTCCACACCAAGAACCCGTGTGTCCAAGTCTAACTGGAAGCACTCAACGTTCGCGGTACCCTTTAGCCGTGCAATTAATGTAATTCTCGCGGACCACGGCCGTGGACGGTATTCCTCGTACTCGGCGATAATAAATCGCGACAACGACACAGTTGGCTACATGGTAACCTGCCCGACTGTTCTTCAACGAAAGAAAAAAAAACCAGCGAGGCGCTCTGTAATTATCCAGGTAATCGTCCGGAAAATACGAGAGCCACAGTATCGGGGGAAGAGGGTGAGTCGGCGAGGGACACGCCGTACAGCAACTCATTCAAGGCGGGTCGAGAAAAGGGACAAGCAGATTTCCCCTCTGGAATGATCATAACGGCCTGGTTATATTGCCATCTAATCGGTCGCATAAAAAACGATCGTTTGCAGGCTTCTGTTGCCGACTCGAAGGCTGTCGGTGAGGCCGCGTATAATCAAAGGCTCGCGTTTGTCGTTAAGCCGAGTCGTTGCGCGAGTAATTATATGTATAAAGTTGCGAACAATAAAGGGGAAAGGTAAAGCGTAATTTGTTGCGTGCAAAATGAATCGGGGTTGCAGCGGAGAATAAAGGATCCTGCAGAACGACGCGAAATGTTCGCAGCGATAGCGGAAACGGCGAAATTCGCAGGTAAAGTGGCTCGCGACGAAACGTGAATTTCTTGCTGTTGATGAGGGGAGAAACGATTGTTTTTTGTTGTTCGGTTGTTTTTTACAAAGGAACAAATCAAGGTATTGTAGGGATTATTTATTGGCCGATGGGTTTTTACATAAACTACGAGCTAATGCAACGACTTCTAATAACGCACTGTGAACTATATCTTATAACGAACTCTGAACTCTGAACTATGAACTAACTCTAATTATCGCGAGGCTCCCTATTTATTTGCCTCGAGCCTGATAGGCGGTTCCTGTCCTTACCAATCAGGACCTTCGGAAAAAATGCTCGCCTTCGATATCCCCACGCGTTTGCATCTAGGATATCAGCCGTCTACATTTTGTTCGGGGATCAGGTTTACGGCCGCGACCGTTTATCCTTACAACGCAGGCGTTATTTAACCCCTTGACATACAATGACGAGTCTGACTCGTCATTCATTTTACGGGCCACTGTAGACTTTGACGAGTCAGATTCGTCAAGCGCTTTTTTCGGCGGACGCCGTGCAGTATACAATTAGATTACATAGTTGCTTCACTCGTGCGTCGATTATTATTTTTTAATATTATTTAGATGTTCTTTATTAACCCTTTGACTGCTACGGGCGCATATATGCGCCCAGCGCAAGCCGTCGATATAGACTATGGGCGCGCATTTGCGCCCAGCACAAGCCGTCGATATAGACTATGGGCGCACATGTGCGCTCGGCGACGGCTTTGATCATTTACTGCTGTCTTACTGAATGTCAAGAAATTATTTTATCATATCCGTGTAACACTCAGAAACAACATACTTTGTTGCTTATCAACAAGAAAAATCTCGTTTATTTCGTCAGTTTTCCCTATATCTTAAATTCGTTTCATCTGTTCATCTGCCATTTGACAAAAGTTATGTATGGTTCGGAGTTCGTTTTGTACATTTCATTTTATATATTTTATAATACATTATAATTATCAAATTATGGCGTTTTAAAACTTTACCCTTGACGAATAAATAATAAATATTGAAGATAAAAAATATTTAAAAAATTGAAAAATATTAATTTTGGAGTGGATAAAGTAACAGTAATTTGATTCTGTACAATATTACAATTGAATACACCGCCGAACAGATTCAGATTGCGTGAAAAAGTATTCAGTTCCCAGCGACAGTTAGTGCCGGCTGCACGCCGTCGACGCGAAGCGTTTCGGCTCAGAGTCTTCCGCAGTCAAAGGGTTAA
>JAOPTO010001352.1:0-137253 GCA_033822845.1 Tetrapedia diversipes
ATTCTTACGCACAGCGTGGTAAGGAAAACCACTTGACCCGTTCCCGGAACCTCCTCAGCCGATAGCTCGACCTTACATAACTATTTCTTCGAGGCGATTGATTTTTGTTTATTCGTTAAGATACGAATTTCCAACATTAACATTTGTTTCCCTTATATTAGGTATTTTTTCGTACAGTTTTCAATTTGATTTCTTTGTCTCCAATAAGTACACCCTAATCGTCGGTAATTCTAGCGTTAAGCATATTACTTGCAAACTGCTCGCAAACAGTTCCCTTCAGTGTGTGGACCTAGTATCAGCGAAACCTTCGCTCTTTCCAACGACTCTTTCACCAAAGAGTACCACGTACTCTTTGTATCAGGTATCGATTAATCGAAAGTGGCAAACTTACCGTGGTGTCCACGCATTTAAAAATTCACTATGATTTTTACTAAGATTGTTAAAATTTGTTTCCCTTATATTAGGTATTTTTTTCGTACAGTTTTCAATTTGATTTCTTTGTCTCCAATAAGTACATCCTAATCGTCGGTAATTCTAGCGTTAAGCATATTACTTGCAAACTGCTCGCAACAGTTTACTTCAGTGTGTGGACCTAGCATCAGCGAAACCTTCGCTCTTTCCAACGACTCTTTCACCAAAGAGTGTAGGAATGCGATCGAGTGGATGTGAGTCTGGAAAAGTCGGAAGAGTACTTGAGTTGGGCGATTGTCGTGCGAACGCAGAATGTTTGGGCTCGATTGTTTCTAAGGCGTGAAAGATGAGAACTTGAGAAAACAGTGCGACTGAGAAATTCTGGGTGGTCGTGACCGAACGCGTAGAGTGAGAAAGGTTGACGATTAGAATGAAAGGAAACGAGTGTTTGGAAGAATATATGACGGGGAAAATGCGAGCGCGGGGCAGAACGTATTAGACGGTGAAGTCAGAAAGAATTGAACGTAGAAAGAGTGTTGAAGTTGTCAAGTTGTAAAGTCGTTGAAGTTGTTTTTGTTAAATTGTTTTAAATATACTGTTATTATTATTTTAATCGCTTCACTTTTATTTTTCACACCTGAATTCCATCTTCCGTTCTACACTTTATAGAACATTTCCTATAAGAGTACCACGTACTCTTTGTATCAGGTATCGATTGATCGAAAGACGCCCGAGCGTACGTTTTGAGCGCAAAGGTGGCCCATAAATCGGGGCTGCTGGTAAGCCTGATTCGAGGCTCCCTGTTTCTATCGTCGAGATCGCGGCTCGTTCATCCGGTTTCAGTAATCCTTTCGTCCCGTGGCGAAGCATTTATTTATCGTCCCTGTTTTATATCGCTGGCCCACACCTGACCTTGGAAGTAGCCGGCAAAACCTCGTGTAAATTTTCTCCATCGCATACGGTTATCGACCGTTTCGAAGGTGGTGCTTGTACGAAGCTGTCGAAGCTTTCAGGGCAGATTCGATCTTCCTTCAGGTGCTTATTAAAGTAATCCGAACCGGTCGATATAAATAATCCTACGAATTGATAACGCATACCTTGGGTTCTCAACATCTTTGAGGCCAGAGGAACCGTGGAGTAATTTACTAGAGGGGTTCATCTTGCTTGTTTTTCGCGATTTTTAGCACCTCGCGTGGCGAGTCGGCAATATTTTATTAGCGATGTTAGTTCCGATCTATACATATTAAGACCTGTGCTGACTGACTGACTGATTCATCATCGCAGAGCCTAAACTAATGAAGCTAGAAAACTGGAAATTTGGACAATGCATTTCTTTTATGACATAGGCACCCACTAAGGAAGAATTTTTTGATATTCCACCCCTAAGGGGGTTAAATAGGGGTTAAATGGTTGTTTGAAAATCCGCCGATTTTAAAGCAAGCACTATAAAAAAAAAAAACGCGGGCAGAAGCTAGTCTTTTATAAATGAGAAAATGTCACTTTAATATATTGTCCTCTTGTCTTAAATTTTTATCTGCTACTCTATATTAGTGTAATACACGTGTATCCTCTCAAGAGTTTCGTATCGTTTACCGTTCCGTTGAACGTTCTTCTCGTCGAATTGGCTCTCCGTTCGTTCGATCACGTAATTCGTGGTTTCCGGCGCTTCCGGTGGCCATCGCCTATCGTATCCTTCGGCCGACTCGCTCGTCTTTTTTCCTCGACCAGAACGTTGGCCCGCCCCGAGCACATCTTTTCCACGGAGAGGAGGACACACGGTATTACAGCAGTGACTCGCCGTGAAAGACAGAAGGTTCGTTGAATTATTGAGAATGGCGTGTGCGCGCTGTTCGTTGTTGTTCTCGCGACAGTGCACCGCCTTTTCGTACTGTTGCCCATTTCTGGCGGCCCTCAACACTATTCCTACCACAACCGGTCAAATGACCGTTTTTAAAATTTCGATTAAAATTTCATAGATACAACGTAATTGAATCGCCTTTAAACTTTAGACTTTTCCTCAAATATACGTATAATACATTTTCCAATATTCACTTCTTTTTTCAATGTTTATTTTCTGAGAAGAATTTGTAGTCCCTCTTACGTGGGAATGTCGCGGTAGGAATAGGTATACGTGAACTGTCGGTAGGAATAGTGTTAACACTTAGCCATATGACGTATATCTATTTCTTAATATATGTACATGTTATGTTTTCTACAGAAGATTATTAATGGTTCTGTAAATAACCATACTTTCTTAGGTTGCGTCTATTTTAATATTCCGTGGTCTTCAATAAAATCGCCATTACTATTTCGACCGAAATTCCTTGCTTCGAGATTCACTAATTCAACAGTTCAAGACTAACTAATAACAAATGTAAATAGAATCAATGGTAGCGCTTTGTCGAAGAAAAAATGGGAGATCTCCTTATTTGGTTGATTAACACTATTGCTGCCGACACTTCACGTATACCTATTCCTACCGCAACATTCCCACGTAAGATAGACTACAAATTTTTTTCAAAAAATAAACAATGAAAAAAGAAGTGTATATTGAAAAATAGATTATACGTATATTTGAGAAAAAGTGTAAAGTTTAAAGGCGATTCAATCACGTTGCATCTATGAAATTCTAATCGAAATTTTAAAAACGGTCATTTGACCGATTGTGGTAGGAATAGTGTTAACCCTTAGCGCTCCGTTGGCTCCGCTACGGAGACACTCAGTATTTAATACGACTATATTCCAGATACTTTGTCATTAAACTATATTCTGACCTATTTTTGTACTTAAAGACATGGAAGAATGTTATATTGAGAAGGTAAAGCTCAGCGATGGTAAAGACGTATTTTCCACGAAGAAATCAAAATTGTCTGAAAAAGAGACTGTTGCATATGAAGAAAAGGAACGTACGGAGCGCTAGAATAAGGGTTAAGTATTAATACAGGTTAGAATGATCAGATTTTGTCGAAAGATTATCATCGTTTTTTTATAATTTTTCATCTGTTCAGTATTTGATCTTTCAGTCTCCTCTAGTCTATCAGTTAAAGTGAATTGCGAATGAAATGTTGCGTTAATCCTGTGTCGCGTTTTAAATGGGTCAACTTGTCAGTTGCTATGGATACCAGAATATTCTGTGCATAATTTTTCGCTAGCCGTTCGCGAGCAGCGATACAGACGCGCCTTCGGGTTGCGAAATGCTGTGAAACGTTCCGCGGAAAAATGATCGGCAGAATTGTGTTGCGTTGAAAATTCATCGCGTTAGGTAATCCCTGGTGCTCGAGATGAAAATGGGAATATGCGTGCCGTTGAAAGAATGTTTCGCTGTTAGGAATTTCATAATGGTAACGAGCGCTTTGCCGGTGAACGAGGCGATCTCTTGAGTAACAACGAACGGCGACGTGCCGTTGATTTACTCGATATTTATAGGCTGTTGCTTATTAATGAGCCCCGATGCGTGCTGAAACGGCCAAGATCTTGTTAGGAGATTTAATTCGATCGGGGGTAATCAAAGCGACCGTTACCGTTTAACCAGCATTCCCTCACCTATTCCCGTGTAACGTCGTTTAATTTTGAAATTACACATTCACCTGCAATATTTTTTATTTCTATTTTATTTCGCTCGTTGCCGCGATATCGCAATTTTATTCCTGCAACTATTCCCACCGATTGATATTAACCCTTCTACGGCCTTCTGGGACATTTTTTTGCCCCATATACAGGAAATTCTACTTTTATTTATTTAGTAGAGTGGCTGTTAGAGTTGAGGTGTGAGTAAAATAAAGTGAAGCTATTAGAATATTATTAATGTAATTAAAATAGTTTAATCGTAAGGATTTAAACGACTTTTCAACTTAGCAGTTACGATGTTCTTATTTCTTTCACTATTACAAGTTTTTGTTGGAAATTAAGTACAGAGATATTACGAAACAAAAGTTAACAGAAAACCAGCTTTCTCTTAACGTACTTTCTGAAGGGTTCTTTCCAAGAACCCAAGCCACATCTAGCAATTTAGAAAGTAGGAGAACGTTAAGAAACAGAACAAAGGGACTAAAGTACCCGGACGGGGTCGTAGGAATTTCGACCACTTTGCTTGCTAGTCTCATGACAAAGCTCGTGTGTTTCGATCAAAGTTGCACGTTCCTCGTATTACATAATAAAGTATTGAAATATTTTAAATAAGAGTGTATTTTATTTAGTAATATTGAAACTCCATTTCCAATAGTTTCTCTCGTCCAAAATTTTTTCACTTTGGTTAATACTGAAATAGTTAGCACGAAGTTCTTCAAGGGGTTAATCGAGTTGTTGCCCATAGTAATTGTTCGTTACATAAATTTCTGAAGACACATCGTAGGCGAAATTATAATCTTGTTTAGAACAAAAGCGACCGACGAGGCCGAAGGGAGCGAGAAGGATTCCGTTTGAACCGGCGGAGACGCAATTTTCCGCTCCATTCGCTTCGATTCCCAGCGAAAAGAAAATTAGCCGAAGTTTCCCTCGCGTTCTCCACCGAGTGAGACGCAACTCCCCTATGCGCAGGACCGTTCTCCGTACGTACCAATTACGCGATACACCGCTCTTTCCCGGCATTTACCCACGTCCACCACCCCCTCGCTGTACACCCCGTATAAAATTACACCCGATACATTTCTATAACTGCCCCCGGTCTCGGGGAGAATTTCGCGACAGCATGTCGAGGTCTTGAGACCGGTTGGATAATGCAGAGGTCTCCAAAGTGTGTGCGTGTGTGGGGGGAGGGGGGTAGGTACGCAGAGGAGGAGTACGCAGAAAATTCTAGGGGGTTACGCCACATTTCTCTTCAAAATGTTTTATGTCCTTTCGCGCAGGCAAAATTATAACTGAAAAACAAAATTTTGGGCGAAATTTTTTTTTAAACTGGTGACTATACATTGTAGAAACCTGGTAACTTTGCTTTCACGTCTAGTATTCTCATTAAATTGTAATGCTTAAAATTTGCCGCTATAATAATTGCAGTGATTAGAGTAATTAATAATTATACTTTTTTAAAACGTAACCCGAACCTAACTAATAAACGTAGTAGAGCAAGGAATCTCTTAAATACTGAGAATTCGAACTTAACCCGAATCTATCCCAAAACAACAAATGTAGCACAGCGAAGAATTCCTTAAATGCTAAAACCTAGCTTTCCCCGATTTTTAAGAGTAAAAATTTTTAATTAAAAGATCTCACAAGTGTATCTGAACTTCTGCGACCGTCTATATCTCGCACGTAGGAGAGCAGAGGGAGCGTTCGCCAGAATGCATGCGAGAGAGACGGGCGAAGTAAAAGACAGCCGAAGGGTTGCATAGAGGGGGTTGGAGGGGGTGGTAAAGAAAGAGGAGGCGGAGAAACAGGAGGCCAGAGCCGAAGGAGAGAGGGTGGATATCAAATATGCTCGGACAGATGCCTCGTCCCACACTAGTTTGCCATTCTTACTCGGCCGTTTCTCTCTTTCCTTTCCTCTCTTCCACCTCGTTCCGACGTTTCTTCACCCTCGCCACTGCCGCCGTCGCCGATTCCCTTCCTCCTCGATGTCCCTCGAGCCCTTGCGAGCACCGGACCTGCTGGCTCTCTCTCCATTTTTTCCCGCCGTGTAATTAGTTTCCAGCGTGTTGCATACCGTGCCGCACAAGAGTTCGCGTACTCTCTCCTCTCCTCTCTGTCGAGTGCAGGCCAGGCTTAGGGCAGCGCTTGGTCGTTCCGCCGCGACACCTGTGTTAGAACCGAAAGGTGGTAATCTAACGTCACGCGGGGACAGGTAGCCGTCGGACGATCCCTCTGTACTTCTTTTAATTTAACATCGAACCTTTTCCCTTCTTCGTCTCCCTTCTGTGGGAGGTTTTTTTTTTTAAGTACAAGTTGGTAGAGAAATTCTCCCCTTTTTGCGAAATACCACACGTGCTGCTACCCGTTTCGTGAGCGCGGGAGGAAATGAGAGGTACGTTGGGCGACCGTGTTGGTTAACGATGGGGGTCGTAAATGGAGTAATAACGAGGCGAAACGATGTGTGTTATTCGCGGAGATAGCTTCGAATGTTATAATTTTCTTTTTTTTTTTTTCTTCTTTTTCGAGGCAGTCCTCTATTATTTGGTACGCGTCGGAGAACGCAGGGGTAGATAAATTTTTTAGTTGGCACGATACGCGCTCGAAGCGGCGAACATTCGTGTGTTCGTTACTTAATTTTGTAAGAGTACGGCTGGTACTCGTGTAAATTAAGCGAAACGGAGAGTGTCTGGGTCAGAGGGATGAAGGATATTTGGGCTGGAACGATAGAGGTCTGCAAGTGGGAGTGCTTGAATCGCGATACGAACGAGGGATGCACGGGGCCACTCATGGTTTCGGTTGCACCCGACCGAATGCATCCAGTGAGAGAGATTGAAAAGTGGAAAGAGAATGTGTAAGCGTTATTTCTCTCGTCCAATTTTCCTTATTTCATTTAAACGTATGGACAATTTCTTTAAAAGAGCTTCTATTCTCTACTGTGTCACTATATTTTTCATGTATCATACTAATGGGACATTTTCCCGTATAAATAAATAAATAAAGTATCCGTTTCATACCAATATATTCATCATAGCATGAACATATGTCTAGCGGCTGGTTGAATTGTAATGCGATACAAAAAAAGATCGAACGACAATTTTGAAGAAGCTTAAAAAGAAGTGGACGAGATTCGACGGTCGCGCTAAAATATTCATTCTATCTTTTGCTCAGAAATTTATCCACAACCTAACATCCCTGCCGCCATTGTACAGGGACAATGACGGCTAGGTTTCTTTCACCGTCCTATCTATCGCGAACGATAGATACGAACAGTGGGAAGCATAGATAGGGGGGCTATTTGCAAGAGAAATCAACGTCGCAACGGTACAAAAGTAGAATCGCCTGTAGTAGTAGTAGTAGTCGTCGGATCGATCCGGTGTGCGCAGTCGAATCCTGGAATGATCGAAGCCGGGAATCCAATTTATTCATTGCTTTCCGTTCGGTAGCATCACTCCTCCAGGAAGACCTTTAGAGTCTCTGCATCCATTCCCCTTCGGGTTATCCGCGTTTAAATATTGAACTTCGGCTGGCGAAACGCCTTTCCCTACATCCTTTCGATCACCACTTTCTTCCTGTGTCACGTTTCCCGATCGACTTACGACTTCCTTCCTAATTCCGCCGTTTGTTTGATCTCTTTTTACATACGCGCCCGCCTTTTCTGGCAACTCTGTATTATTCAAGTTCCATGTGACGTGTGTGTTAATCCACATTCTTCAGTTTTGATGTTAACTTTTATTTCTTTCTCTTTAGAGTCGTTTTTTATCATTTTTATGAGAGTAACATAATTCTTTTTTTTTCTTTTTCTTTTACTAAAGCTATGAACGAAACTGTTAGGTAATTTTATTTATTAATCCATTAAAAAATTACAAGGAAATTATTACAGTGAGATATGAAATGTAATAATGGTAACAGAGAAAATTAAAGATATACAAAAAGAAGAGAAGTGTAGTATAGGGATAAGAAAATTTTACAATGAAGTGCGGTGTAGTAGCTGTTTTATAGAGCGAAGAGATTGGCTGAATAGACCTAGGGTAGGATAGGTATTGTTAACATTAATGATCATTTTATTGATACCTAAATGGTATGCAAAAGCAGTTTTATATGATTGTACATATATGAAAAAAGTTGTATCGTCTAAAATGAAAAGTTGGAATATTGATTTTATCTTCGAATTTAGAATAATCTTAGAATTTTTCTAAGATTTCAACGGAATTTATACGATCATTGAGCATTTTATAAACCAAAAGAATGTGTAAAGAATTTTAAGAACAAAGGCACCAAATTTATTCTTTTCAAAGGATATTCAATAATTTTAGCATAGCTGATCTTAGTATCTAAGAGAGCCTTGAAATTGTTAATAGTATATACCACAAGATTATTCGCGGATCTAATTCTAAACTCTTCGCTCTCATAAATATTCAAGACCCAAAGTTTCCACAAATCATCGCAGCTTCTAATAATTTTTCAGAAACACCGACTTCACCGTTACCCCAGCACTTATCATTTCCGTCGAAACCTTGTGCAAGGGCCCTCGTTCTATTTCCATCGACGATCAAGTGGAACTACTCCGACGAACTACTTTGACCACTTTACTTTACAATACTTGAGAGCGTTTTTTCCAAACCGCGCGACGCGTTTCCCACGGCCTGGCCGATAACTTATGCATTCGGAGCGACGCGACGCGAGGCGAATTAAGTTCCATAGAAACAGCGATCCGCGTTCCCTGTTTCGTCGAAAACCACCCATTCTCTCCTTCCCCCCCACTCCACCCCTTATCGCTGCACCCCTGCCGCGGGGTGGTGGTTGGGCCTCCCTAGGGTCCCTAGATTCGATCGAAATCCATTTAACTCCCGTCCGGTGGATTCGATTCGTAAGATTCGCCGCGGCGCGTGCCAAGGGAAAAAAGAAAAGGGAACTTCGGCGAACGGGTCGGTGGGGGTGGTTATAGGTGAGAGAGACGGCAGGGGTGAGCGGGGTGGGTTGAGCGTGGACGGATGAAGCGCGATTAATTATGCAGAGAAGCTGCGATCGATGGAGGAACGTGCTCCCGTAAAATATTGATACCACGAATAGACTCCACTACCATAACCGTTCTCTATTCTCCACCCTCGATCCAACAACTACGGTTGCGTTATTTCATAGAGACCGGGATCATGGAGGGGTGTGGGCGGGGGTCGTTGCACGTACCCGTGCGTTCGTGTGCATGGAGACTCACGATTGTTCTATGCTCGATGGCACGACGAAAAAAAAAAACAGGGAAAGTTGGGATTCGAGTCGACGGAAATTCGTTTATTTCAGGACGATTGTCTGTGTTTTTTTTCGTAGAGATCTGGAACGATGGATTGTGGAAGCGGCGGGGGTGGTTCGAGGGGTGGCGGGAGTTGCGAGAGTTTTGGGAAGACTAGGAGCTATACAAGTAATTAGAAATAATTTGAGATTCTTTATCGTAAAGGGTGTAAGGCATTCTGTTTTTATCGAAACTCCTATGTGATGTCTTGGAAGTACGAGAACGGGGTGATAGAGTTGGCTGTAGAATAATAATAATAATGTTTACTATATAAAACTCCTTCAAATACAACTCTTCTACATGACCTCTCTCAGAAACTCTCACAACATTGCGTGTTTTCCTCGCACTCTATATTCTTTTCCGCATTCGTTTCTCTTTCATTCAATCCTCAACCTTTCTAACTGATTGCGTTTATTCACCAAAATTCCTCGATACCGCCTCGTCTCAAGTGCTCCTCCCCTCATGTCTTAGAAACGTTCTACGTATTTCCTCGAAATCATACTGCTTCGATCGCTCCCTATATTACTTTCATAAAAATCGTCGTTCTTTAACCCCTTGGCTACTGTGGGCGCCTGTAGGCGCTTAGAAATTTTGCGTTTGTGATACTGAGAGCGCCTATAGGCGCTCGACACAGTTTGACTTTCTGACACTGAGAGCGCCTATAGGCGCTTCACACAGTTTGGCTTTCTGACATCAAAAATTCGCCGTTCTCGGCGCACATCGTAACTCAATCCCTGCCGTATGGTACGACCAGTACATATCAAAGTCTGCCGTAGTCAAGGGATTAAAAGGAGATCCACGAAAAACTTACTCGCATCAGAATGTTCGATCGCTTCGAAATTCGCGGTTAATGGTTTCTCGAGAGGGAGGGAAAAGGGTTAGAATCGGGAAAGAAAACGGGGGTTGGAGATGCTCAAGGGAAGAGCGAAAGATTTGGGGTGGCAGGGATCGCGGGAATCCGCAGGAAATTGACTTAAAATCTGTTCAGCGCTCCTTGCTGCTTGGTTGACTCCTCGAGCTCCATGGAAATGCGATTAATGAACGGTGCTTATCTTTTCGCTCTTTTTCCCCGTTGGACCAGTCGCAGGGAAGCGAGGGAAAAGAATTGATCGAAGTTTCGAGCGCTTCGCTGTGTAGTCAGTCGTTGATAAACGGTCCTACGAACGGCAAACGATAAGAGAACGGACTGCACCGCGATTTTTGCAGGTCGTTCGAGATATATCGGATTTTTGTTTTTGCGGTCACGGGGGGCGATAAAGCATTGCGGCACGCAACAAATACGATAAATTAACGGGCCGAGAAAAACAGTCTATCGAGCAAACAGCTTTATATCACTCGGCGAGTTCGAGTAATAAACTGTGAACGTTTCAGCATTAAAATATTCGCGTTACTTTTACACGGTCTTTGCGAACGTATTCTGCATAAGTGACACGCAAGATTCTTAAATTACCTACTGAAAGTTATTTCACAACTGGATTTGAAGGTGTAGCTACTGTTATGTTAATTTTGTCATCGTTTTATGAAGATTACATCACACATAATTTGAATGTTATGAGTTATCTGTTTGGGAAAGTATATTGACTGATTTCGAATAATTCAGGATGATGTAGTAGATTGTTTCTTATTTGGTTGTTAGCAGTTAGAAAAGCTAACATCGTTAAGTTTCGTAATATTTTATAGATATCAAGCAAATCTAACACAGTTCTAACGTTTTTCATCTGGTATTTAAATCAAGAATCTAATTATTTAAGAATTTTCAAAGACCGTTAAGAAACTAATAACACGGACAATCTAAGACTGTACCCACAGCGAATTCCTTTTAATCATTAACCTTCAAATCCCGTCAAATAGACTTAAGTGATTTCACAAGCACAATTCTTTAGTAGTATCGAAAGGCACGCAAAGTAAATACAATAAACCGGTAATAAAGGAGCAGTATCGCGGGAACAGAAACAGCGGCCTCACCCTGCTCCCCTCCTCTTTTCGCCTTTCCTTCACCGATAGTAGGATTCTGCGAAGGATGGTCTCAGGTCGTGAGAGAGATCCTCCGGATAGTTTTCCTTCGACTAGCCGGCGAGAGTAGCATAGTGCTAACCATGCGACTACTATTTTTCTCTCTTTCTCCCCTCCCCACTCAATTCTCATTCTCACTCTTTTTCACTCTCTCCTTTCTTTTCCTTCTCTCTCCCTCACTCTCACTCACTCAATTCTCATTCTCACCCTCCCCCCTCTTCCCCCCTCACTCCCTCTCCTTTTACTTTTTCACTCCCTCTCTCTTTCTCTCCCTCACTCTTTCCCCCCTCTTTCTCTCAGTCTCTCCTTCCTCTCTTTCCCCCTTTCACTCTTCCTGTGTTTCTCTTTTCTTTCTCTCTATCTCGATTTCCGCTTTCTCTCTTTCCTCTTTCTACCCCTGGCTCTTTCACTTTCTATCTCTTTGTCTGCCCCCCCCCCCCCCCCCCATCTATCCCATCCATCCATGTTTCTCTCTTTTTCACTCCTTTCTCTTTATTTTTCTCTCTCTCTCTCTCTCTCTCTCTTTGCGCGTACGCTGGAATTTTTTTGGCAGCGCAGAACCGGCTCCGGAGGATGACGACAACGACGACGATGGATTCCTCTGGTTCCGCGCCAGGACAATGGACCTGTTCGTCTTCCTGCTGCCGTAACTTCACGCTCCGTGCGAAAACCACTATCCCGCCGGCGATCTCGCTCATCCCCGCTCTCTTTGCTATTGTGTGTCGTTGTTGTATCATCGGCCGACAGCAATTTTCCCCGTCGCGGTTTCTTTTCTCGCGTTCTGCCCGCTACCACGGGCTCGGCAGGTGATCGCGATAGCATTCACTTTGGAACCATGACACTTGTTAAGGTCCTTAGAAGCTGGTGTCATTTCCAGTGACAAGCAGATGAAAAGATACTGTCGCGAGTTCTTAAACGTGGAATTTCCGCGGCACGAATATTAAATCGAGCCGCGAAAGTCTTGCATGCTTGTTCTGTTCTTAACTCGACATCATATAGTTCGTGAAGTCATTTTATCGGTATCGTTTCTTCGTTTCGATGTCGAAGGAATTCAGAAGTTGTGCTCTACCTTGTACATCACATTATTAAAACTCAAATAATAGGAATGGGAAGCATATACGCGCGATGCCGTATCAAGTTGGGATCAAAGTACTTCATCAAAGCATTACAAATTAACTCTCTCCGCTTGTATCTCGTTATATAGTCGCCATCCTACATTTTATTGTTATACATATATTTATATTAGTATTTCATTCTAGGGACCCTTGTTACAATATTTTTTTTTAGTTTCTGCTTAAATAATGCGTGAATATATAAAATAAAAAATAAAAGTTGATTGGTAGCCTTCTCAAATATAAATCCAAGTGCAAAGGGTTAAAATTCCTTGCTGTGAATTTTCATGTACCAACTTCCTTCTGTCTATTTATTCTCTGTTTGTTGTATCAGATCTCTAAGATCCAAATAACGGAAACGCGAAGAATTAATCAAAATTTGGTCCAGTCCGTTCCTCTTCTTCGACTACCACACGGATTGATGATCGTCCTCCTCCTCGTTCGACAACACGAGATCACGGCATTGTCCCTTCCGGTACAGCGAAGTGCTCGTCACTGACGTTTTTTTTTTTCGACGTTCTACACCTGCAGAGCGAAGTGACCGAACTAACGATAAATTCTTCCCGGCATTCTTCTCGACGTCTCTCTTTTTTCGTCCTCTTGTACCTCCACGCCTCCCTCCTCTCTCTTCACTCCCCTTTTGTTCTTTTCTATCTCTCTCAGCCCCTCTTTCGTTCCTTCCTCCTTGTCTCTCTCTCTCTCCGAGAAGAGTTACTCGTGATTTCCGTTCGTTCACCCTTTTCCGGTCATCAGCCTCTCTGGTCTGGCCGCCACCGCCGCTGCTTCATCGCATTGTTATCCCTTCGCGGTTCACTTCCGCGATTTCTTCTCAGGATCGTTTCCTGCCGGCTGAAAAATGTGCCGCTGAAAGCCGGGACCGCCGCTTTTACGGTCAACCCTGACCGCCCCGCGATTAATCTCCCGATTTTCCTCGCCCACACGCCCTCCACCCCGCCTCCTCCTGAACGCTGTAACACGATTTCGCGCGAGGGATGCAGAAGTGGGCGCGAAGAAAAGTTGTCGCGTTGCGGTTTGAGGTAAAAATACGAAAACGCCGGTTTTGTTGTTCGCGAGAGAGGAAAAGATCGTCGTGTTTGCTTGTCTTGTGCTATGTCTTCGTATTTACCTAAGGAGCGGTCGTATGTCTGATTTCAGCCACTAAAGCAAAGGATCAATCTGATAATTCTGATAATTAACACTAGATTTACGGACATTTCTTGTGCATCTATTTCTGATATACATATACTAAGAAATAGGTATGCAAAATGTGTAAATTGTTCGGTATGATTATGTTTTCGCTCGAGTAGTCGGGGATTTTTCGCGACAGATCTAAAATCTAGATTACGATTATTTATTTATACAAGATTAATCTATTATAGAAATGTAAGGTATGAAAATATAATAATGGTAACAAAGAAATGTAAAAATATACAAATGGAAGAGAAGTGTATAAAGATAAGATCATTCGATCGAACCACCTTGACGAACACATTTAGCGTGTTATACCTTTGTGCATTTAAAATAATTATTGTATAATTAGAGTTCGAATAAGCTTCTCAGGTTAATCGAGTTAAACGTCTAAAACGGGCGCGCCAAATTCCAGGCTTCGAGCATACACGCAGAATCCTTTTCCGCTGCTGTGCACAAACCACTGGCGCACAGTTTAATCGAATAATCTGTTTCTTCGCCCACGGCGAAAAATGATATTAGTTGATTAAAGAAGTCCGCTTCTCTGGCGGGTATCGAATTTCTCTGCACCGCAATTATTGGTAATTGGAATCTCATTCTCTGGTAATTGGGAATTCAATCGCCCAGCTTCGAGTTTGCGCTCGGCAAATAGATTCCGTCGCGGAGATTTCAGCGTTTGCGTTCGAAATAAGAATTCGTATTAATATCGCGAGAGGCGGCAACGGGGACGACCCGAAATGGTTGACGTTTTTAATTAAGCGTTTCGACGTAGCAGAACCAATTCTGAATTCGTGAAACATTCTAATTTTAACGGTTTTTAATCTCGCGCTTGAAGATTCAGCTCTTTCCAACTGCTTCGAAAATCAGTTGCTTTCTCGACGTTCGATTTTTAGATCGACGAGTATCGAACTCTGCCATAACTTCTCGAGTTTAGTTTTCAAACGAAGCTTAAAGCGAAGTTTCGTCTCTTTGAACAAGCAGTTCCACGATTATTTAGTATCTTTTATCTTTAGCATCTAGAAGATCAACAACTGGTTTAATATTTTTGTTTTTAATTTTTAATGGTTTAACTAAATGTCCATCTCTTTTTTATATAAATAAAAATAAACAGATTTACTGGGGAGCAACGGTTAAAACTGGAATCCCTGATGACAGTCCAATTCCACTTGCCAAATAAGGATTAACTTTATTTGCCCTAAGTTTAAATTTATTCGCCCAGAATTTAATTTCATTTGCCAAAAGTTTAACTTAATGTGACAATACTATAAATAAATGAATAGATTGATGAATCGAAAGATCGATCATTGTAGGAAGGATAACGAGGTGGCATCCACGAGTAAGAGATAAAGTTCTGAGTTCGGATTACGATGGAATCCTCGGCGATTTTCCGGCTGCTCAAAAAATCAATTTCCTGACGTTCGATTGAGATCGATGGATCGCAAACCCAGTCATCGTAGGAAGGATAACGAGGCAAGAGGCTCTGCCGTAAGTTCCGAGTGGATTTCGATGAAGCCTAGAACGAAACGCTTCTCCAATTCCTCATGACAAATGGCCCCCGTGGGGATTTTCGGGTCGCGGGTCGCAAGAACCGTGTCGGTAAAATCGTTCGAGCGATCGAAAATAGTCCACGCTGGGATCTAGAGCAAGCTGACGGATGGTTCATGGTCATGGATTCGGCTGACTACTAGCCGGCGATAATTTATCACGCGATCGTGGTCGAATTTTAATGCGCCTGATCGACGTCTACTGTCCGGGGATCCTTGGGTGCTTTTTGTTCGGTTTCCGGTGATCTCGAATGGGACACAGATACAGTGACGGACAAAAGTTTAAAACCAAAGGGTCAAAGAAAGCAAATAAATTAATTAATAAGAAATAACAGTATAAATAAAATTTGTATTCAATGCTAATCAATAAATAGTTGGAAATATTATTGAAAGTATTGCTCTATCCCAGCCACCGTATCGTTTCAGATACGATGGAAAATGAAGACATTGTACAAGCAGTCAAAAACTGACTTTGTCTAATCAAATACAATTTCCCAAGAAACACGATTTCTATACAGTATATGGATACATAACGTATCGGTGTCCCTTAAATTTCCCCCGAAATCTTTCAAAAACAGTATTCATTCTCGAAACAAGGTCCCAAGGAATCCTTCCAGTTACAAAGGATATCCCGTTGCCACGTTTCTGTTAGGGGGTTGTCGTCGACATCGTGGTCGTATCCAGAGTAGAAAAGAAGCGTAAGAAGAAGAAGTGGAAGAAGAAGAAGCGGTTGCTCCCGAGAATTCTCACCCGAGGTTTTATAGGCGCTAATCGCGGCGTGTGCGTGAAAAAGGGGCGGCAGGGGGTGAGGCAAGCCACGGCGGCCAGGTAACCAGCGTAAGGGAGAGAGAACGGTAACGCGCGCGGCGGCAGGGTAGCCAAGGTGGTGATATCGACCGTAGATATTGTTGAGGCAAACGGTAACCATGGGTGACTCGGGCCGATTGACCAATTACAGTGTTCACGGTGGCCGTAGCCGACCAATCGGCGTACGGTGTGCTGCCGGTTTTTTGATTGGGCGATACCAGGGATAAGAGACCAGTTCGAGGCCGCTCGGACCCACAAACCGACGTCGAGACATCGAGCAGACAGCATCGTCGTACGGCAGAGAGAAGGTGCCCAGGGGCTGCTTCGTCGGTCTGTCGCCGCCGATGCGTCCTCCTCTTCCTCTTCGTCCTCGTCTTCGTCTTCGCCATCCGCAACCTTGGATTTGGATTGTTTCCGTCAGGTCCTACCTGGCCGCGGTGTCTCCTCTGTAAGGACCTACTTTCACGTATTCCTCTTACGCACCCGGGCAGAACGCGTGAGCACCACTTGTGACGGTCGCCGCTGCTTTTCGGTTTTTCCGGGTGTTAACTCTGAATTCGCTGGGAATTTTATTTTCGACCGGTTTGGGAAGTTGTTGTCTGGGATAAATTAAGTAGGTTATAATTGTAGAGTCATTTTTATACGAATAATATTGGCTGGTTTAGATTCTTGCACACTTCAAGCCTTTCTCTCTGTTCACCAGCCTTTTCTGTCCATAACTTGTTGGATACTATTCTAAATTGTCCCAAGTGTAACGCGTTCTAAGTAAAATTCCTGGCAAACGCAATTATGACGATGAGATATACACGGAAAACCTGAAGCAGTAGCAATCGCTGCTAACATCTAATTCATCGCTGCTTCAAACTCTTCAGGAGTTTCACCTGGTCGCACTACGTGTTTGCGTAGATTCTTGCACACTTCAAGCCTTTCTCTCTGTTCACCAGCCTTCTCTGTCCAGTTTCTCGTTGTTGTCCTTCAACCGGCTCGCGCCTTGGGCTCTCTGGCCACTTTTAGCCACGGCTCAGCCGGGGGTTGGTACCAGTTTTCGCCTGGAAGTCGATCTTCCGTCGAGGAGCACACACGCGCTCCTCTTTGAGACCCGAACAGCTTTGTGTTCTAGACTTCCTTTGTTGTCCTGCGCCCATTGTTCCATCGGTCCCCGGGTTTCCACGGCACGCGGGGCTCTCTCTGGCCCACGGATTGTTCTCGGACGACGAATTTCTCCAACGAGTCGTCCAATTTCGCGGCTCGTACACCGGATAACCGGAGAGCCTGTCCGTTTTCTTTTCTCCGTTCACCAATACTACGTAGGCACCTCTTTCGTATCGGGAATGCTCGTTTCGTTGGTCGCTACTTACTCAATAGTTGATCGAATCACCTTGGATTTTGTGCGTTTAATCTCGTTTCAGGAACACTTTTTTTATGATTTTTGCCTTTGTGAGTAATATCGAGCTTTATCGCGATTTTTGGCTGTGGCGAATATTTGATTCCCTTTTTTGTGATTTTTTTCTTCTGCGGTTAACACTGATTATTGAATGATCTTTGAGTATTATTGTAGATTCTGTTATCAGTTTTATCTGTAATGGGAGGTAGGTAATTTCATTTATTAAACTCGAGTTTAACCCTGGATAACTAAACTTAACCCTTTGCACTCGAGAGGTGACCGTTAGTCGTTTAATGATACTAACTTCAAAAATTTTCAAATTCGAAATATTTACTATGATTCACGTATGTTAAACTTCATTTAGTTTAGTTAAGTCGTATATTAAAATTTACATATACGACTATTTAACGTCCGGGTCTGAACTAAAGTTTAAAAATTTGCGAAACTATCATATGCTAGGATTACGATGTCCCATGAGAGGGGACAGCCGAGTGCAAAGGGTTAAATTAGTGTTACTCTGTAACTAATCATTCGACTCATAGGCTACGAATTGAAACCATATATATTTCTATATTTCCCTTATTTATCTCAAACAAATTAACGCAACTTAATAGAAGTATTATAATATTTTAATTAAACGATAGAAAATCGATAAAAACTTAGCGTTTTCAAATCTTGGCAGACCTCGAATTCGTAAAACTACCAGGGATCGGTAGTTTATTAGACAAATATTTAGTTATCTACGGTTGAAAGCAATCGTTTAATTCTTTCGTTTATTTGATCAAGTGTTGCAGCTGTAACAGGTTCAAGAAAGTTTCAAGCGATTATTCGTATTTCCGTTCTTTTAGCATCGATCATAGAATCTACGCATCGTTGTACCGTCTCTAAGCCGCGCTCATTATACAAACTATTTAGCCTAGCCAACTGTTCTCCAAATTGGAGTCGTTAAGTCGCGAGGCCTTGGCGAGACCGTACATCGCTCTCGCATTGGTCGTGCATAGCTCATGCACCTTGCTAATTAATTCCTCAGCAAAAATACCTCGGCTGCTTGCGTCACAGTTCTAAGAGATAACTTGCGAAATCAGTTTCAATTTCAATTTTCCTACACAATAGTGCAACATTACCAATAACAAAGTAGGTAATCATAGCATACATAATAATTCTATCGATTCTACTATCAACTTCTACTGTAATCAAACGGATTTCTTTTCTGGATCGATCTCATCGTTTAACATAGTAACAAATTACTGTAACACCCCTGTGTACCACGTCCACTATCTACACTTCCGTCTCGCTTTTTTATTTCTACATATTTATTCATTTATTTATTCATTTAGTTTACATCAATCTATTATATAAAATATAATATGCCGTGATAAATAACATACATAAGATACATAAAATTTACTGAATCACAAAAGAAACATATGTGGAACAATTTAAATAAGTCTGATAACGCTGTTTTTAAACGAGACAGCAGTACTCACAAAAAAATTAAGTAGGCGTTTGCATATCTGCATAGTCGGTTTATTGGATCAGCTTCTCCCGTCCTAGTTTTGTTGACGTCAAAACGAAATAGACGTGAAAATCTTACAGTCCTTGGAGGAATATAAAAATTGGATGGCTCAAGAAGGCTTGGTTATAGGATTAAACTATTGCCTAGTTTATAGAGAAATGTCGTGTCGAAAAGTGTCCTCCTGGATTTCAAAGGCTAAAGATTTAAGAAAGTTATGATCCGATAAGTCCCATTTCCCATTCTTGTAACAAAAATTATAACAAGCATATCTATGTATTTTTATTTATTTATTTATTCATCTTCTACGGGTAATGACCCATTTGACAGGTTATAATAAATACTGTAAACATTGTAAATATTATTGTTTCGTTTCTGTTATCCTTCTAATTTTGCATTTGCTTGAAATTGTAAACAGGATATGTCCCGTTTATATAAATAAATGAACAATCCCTTTCTTTCGTCGTGCAACGGCCTTCGAATTCCTCCTTCGATGGAATCACGCGAGCTTCTATCCGCGAATCGAATCCAATCGAATCGATATCGACTAGCCGCGTCTCTTACTCGCTTCCTCGGCCTTTTTCGCGGCGTTCGAGCGGAAAAAAGGACGCGAAAATGTTATGTAAATGCAGAGTCTGCCGGAAGTCGTCGGGTCTGATTAACTATTCATCGATGTTTCGGGCAGGCACGCGAGCTGTCCCAGTCCTGATTGGTGGGAAGAGCATCGTGTACGCTCCACTCCTGTTCCCAGATCGGACTATCCCGGCAAAGTGAATTACAAGCTTTCCTCTTCTCCTCTTCCGGTTCGACGCGCCGCCTTCTCCTCTCACCGATCACCCGCGTATTTTACAACACCGGACAACCCCTACCGGGGAGGAGTCGCGTCCTGAGATCTATGTGTTTGCTCGAGGAAAATTAAGTTATCTCATTATCGCGCTCACCGCCGTCGCGGCCTTCCGGTTGCGTACGCTTGCCGATGTTTTGGCGCCAAGAAGTTTCGCGAGTCGAACGAACAACGACGCCAGCTGTATTTTTGCTTTTCCTTGTCGTGAGACGACGTGACACACTCGGTTTTTTCATGGGTAGTAGTTAGCTGTCTATGGTGAGGATCGATAGTGTTTTTTTTTCGAGGGGCCCATGTTTAACCCTTTGCACTTGAGAGGTGATCGTTAGTCGTTTAATGATACTAACTTCAAAAATTTTCAAACTCGAAATATTTACTATAATTCACGTATATTAAACTTCATTTAGTTTAATTAAGTCGTATATTAAACTTCACTTAGTTTAGTTAAGTCGTATATTAAACTTCATTTAGTTTAGTTAAGTCGTATATTAAAATTTACATATATGACTATTTAACGTCCGGGTCCGAAATAAAGTCTGAAAATTTGCGAAACTATATGCTAGGATTACGATGTCCCACGAGAGGGGACAGTCGAGTGCAAAGGGTTAACCCTTCGATTTCGAGAGGGGACTTTCAGTTGTCAAATGATAGTTTCGCAAATTTTCAGACTTTAGTTATTCTGTTTATTAGTCAGACCTAGAAGTTAAATAGTTATATATGTAAATTTTAGTACATAATTTAACTAAACTAAATGAAGTCTAATATAAGCGAATCTTAGTAAATATTTTACACTTGAAAATCTTTGAAGTTAATATTATTAGACGACTAACAGTCACCTCTCGAGTGCAAAGGGTTAAACGATGGAAATAATTCAGTATGATTCATTGAATTATTTTTGTATTGTTGTATAAGTTGAATTATTATAATTACTTTTTATTCTATTATGCACACTCTAGTGGAGGTTTATACTTGTAAATTGAATAAATTAAAATTAAAATTAAAATTAAAATTAAAAAGATTTATTAAATTTGTGGGGACGTTAGGGAAAATAAATTTACTCGTAGGTACTGTGTATAAACTTTAATAATATAATATTGCTATTGTCGCGTGAATCGTTTTACTAAGAGGCTCGAACAAGGAATGCTGGCCCAAATTTCGTTTTTCCGGTCTAACACCTCGTCGTCCTCCAAGGTTGGGGAAAATAAAAGAGGGCAGATAAGGTTCTTCCGAGTTCTATAGGAGAGGGAAGCGTGAAAAATCTTTGCAATTTGAAGTTTTGTTTTTTTTTTTATTAAGTGAACGAGCAAGGTAGCGGAATTTTATGACCATCTTTATTACCAAACACTCACCTTTCGAATGTATCTGGCTATAAAGAGTTTAGGATAAAACGTTCCATCGACGATACAGCAAAATAAATACTTTTTCGGTTATTTCTTCGTTGCTCCGCGTCCACTTTATTACACCTCGAAAAATGTTAAGTGGAAGAAGGCTTACGATATTAGCTTATCCATTTAATAAATTGACGATGCTCAAGACTGTGGTTTGTATCTAGAATATTAATGTTAAATCAACGGTGGAACGAAGTCTCATGTTTTCGTTCGTTTTTTTTGTTCCAGGAGGTTCAAGCTACAAGGAAGACGTCGCGAGAGCGAAGCGTAGGCGGTAGCTCAGACAGGTGAGTCCTGGCTTAAAATCATTTATAATTCATCGTGATAACAAGAGTAACCGTACATAATATGCTTGACACTAGAACTATCAAAGATGGTTAAAATGAACAATTGGTAATTTTTTATAAAAATTTGATCGATTTACCATAGTACCTGCGCTTATTATGCATATTTCCTATGATTTTTAATGTGATGATTAACGTTTGTGTTTCTGGCATTACATACTTTTCTTTTTTAATGTGGTTTTCAATTTGATTTCTCTGTCACAAATAAGTATACCCTAATCAACGGTAGTTCTATTGTTAATGCATACAATGCGACGTCTAAAAACCAGTCGCATGAGTTGCGTTCTACGCGAGTCAGTGCATCGAGTTGCAACACCGTTCGAAGTGGTTCCAGTTTTAGTGTTTCCGGTCATTACATTTACAAATAATTCAGAGTTGTTCTCGATCTATATATCGATTGATCTATCGATGTATCAAACATATCAACGCTTTCAGTGTGGGTCCTAAAAAGGCATCGCGTAAGTTTTATCCTACGTGTTAACGCGTCGAATCTGTGTTTCAAGCGTATGAAGTAGTTTCAGTTTCGCTTGGTCAATATTTTCCCAAATAATTCAGGGTTCTTCTAGATATCTAAATCTGTCGATATTGCATTAAGGGGTAACACCACTGTAGAATTTTCAAAAAATAATTTTTTTTTTTATTGTGTTAAAAAATACATTGAACCTTCTAAAATATGAGGTAAAAAGTCTAATCCCTAAAAAAAAGTTTTTTGTATGGAATTCCGAGCTCCTCCTCTAGCGTCTCGGATGATCCGCAACGGCCTATCTACGCCAACTTGATGCCCGCTGTGAAATCCCCACTTTTCGAATTTGTAACCTCTTCAATATCTCCATAGATATCGATAGTGTATTGTTTAGGTGCAATTAGAAGCATTTCAAAACAAAAAAAGTCTCGGTAAAATCCCCTACGTGATTCACTAGCTACACTCATGTAGATTAAGTGGATTTTTTTTCTTCTTTCCGAGTTCAAATTGGCACCAGTTATGCTGCGTGCCGCAGAGCTCCTCAGCTTCAACATGCCTCGAGAGAATTGCTACAGTGTCGCCATTTTGTAATATTTTCCTATGAAAATTTTTTGTAATATACTCAAATATATGCTCAACAGTTACCCTAAATATTATTTCTCTGTCACTTTTTCTTCTGCCCCCAAAAAATTGTCAAAAAAAACGCTTTATTTTAGGTTGTTACAGTGGTGTTACCCCTTAACACTATTCCTACCACAACCGGTCAAATGACCGTTTTTGACATTTCGATTAGAATTTCACAGATACAACGTAATTGAAACGCCTTTAAACTTTGGACTTTTTCTCAAATATACGTATAATACATGTTTCAATATTCACTTTTCTTTCCATTGTTTATTTTTTGAGAATAATTTGTAGTCTCTCTTACGTGGGAATGTCGCGTTAGTCATTGGTATACGTGAAACGTCGGTAGGAACAGTGTTAAATATGTCAACGAATTCGATACAGGGTGTAAACAGCCATCGATTAAGTTTCGTTCTACACCGTATTAACGCATCTGTTTCAAGCGTATGAAGTAGTTTCAGTTTCGCTTGGTCAATATTTTCCCAAATAATTCAGGGCCCTCCTCGATAGATCCACAGAGATCGTACCGAGCGCGTTAATGCGGGTGTTGGACTCTGTCGCGGGAGTCGAGTGTGAGAAATCTTAATTAACGAAACGACGTATCAAAGAAACCACCTCTCGTCTCTTTGTAGCGTTCGTTGAAAGGAAGATTGAATTACGTGGAAGTTGCGTGCAATTGAAAAACGAGGAATCACAGCAATTTGCCTCTCGGCGGATCGTTAATTAAAGCCCGTGCCTTAAAACGATTCACGAAAGGCCGTGTCTCTCTTCGGAGGTTGCAAATGAGCGGCAGTTGCAGCGATGCCGGAGACACGCGTATCTCTTTAATTGTTAATTACACGCCGGTTTCGCACTCTTCCTCGTCCACGTTGATCCCCCCTCCTGATAACAGAACGATTAACGTCTCCATTGTTTTGGCCAGAGGTTTTCAACTTTTATCACAGTTCCGCGAGAGCTCGACGGAGTGTCGGCTATTTGTTTCGGTACGAACGTTTGCGTAAATTCAGCGTCGAAGAGTTCCGTTCTTTTCGATGCTGCGAATAGAATAAAAAAATTGAGCGATAGCTATATGCTTAGAGCAGTGTTGAGCAATAACATTTAACCCTTTTCGCTCGAGACCGTTAGTCACTAAATGAAAGTTTCATAAATTTTCAGATTTTAGCTTATTTATTAGCCAGGCTCAGTGGTTGAATAGTCATATATGTAAATTTTAATATATCGCTTAACTAAACTAAATGTCATTTAATATAGGAGAATCTCAGTAAATATTTTGAATTTGAAAATTTTTCAAGTTAGTATCGTTAGACGACTAACAATCGCTTCTCGAGTGCAAAGGGTTAAAGTTTATTCTTCAAGTGTCAATTCCCTTTTACAATCCTTTCGTTACTAATCACTTTGGTTAAAATTTTGACCCAGTTTTCACACATCTTTTCACCTATCATTCCACCGCGTCTCTCCTTTCCTCATTCCGCCACGTGCTCCTTTCTTATCTCTAAGAGCCCATAGAAGCCTACAGAAAGAAACATAAATTATTCCTCGCACGGCACTGACTTCAGAAAAGAATATAAAAAATACATTGGAATCTCTATTCGACTCCAATCTAACTAACAAAATTTAACCCACTGTTGAACCTGTCGCTAATGACCTGGTTGTCGATGCAACGTTAAACGCTTACATAAAAAAAAAATGTCCGTCAATGTAGTGTTAACCCTTTGCACTCGAATTTAATATGACCATGAATTACCGCCAATTCGAAATTAATTTTTTTACTCAATCAAAACAAAACTTTTCCAATACGTTATTAGCATACTTAGCTGTAACATTTCATGAGTATAATTAAAAAAAAATGAAAATTCCACGGTAAAATTTGTGATGTCGCATACACTGAGACATACGAGTGCAAAGGGTTAACCCTTTGACTGCTAAAGGCGTATATATACGCCTTCATGAGTCCATAAATATATACGAAAGGCGTATATATACGCCCTCAGAAATCCATCAATATATACGAAAGGCGTAAATATACGCCCTCTGTATTTTGTTACTATAACACCTTTATTACTATTTTACCGATTAATTCAACATGGAATTTATTGTCCTATGCAACCTAGCAATTAAATATGCTATTATTATTTGCCATTATTATTTTTTAAACCCTAAGAGTGGTATCAAATTTCCGGGCACTGTTTTGGTCACTAGTCAGTGGACAAGTCACAGCGACTGACAAGCGAAAAACTCCAAGAGCGCTCCGCAGTCAAAGGGTTAAGTATACGAAAAAAAAGGAACGGAAACAGAAAATAACTATTCCCGATCGCGAGAACAAAGAGTTAAGCAAGGAGAAGGGTCTTCCTTGGAGAAGAGCCGCGCGCGCGTACACCGCCTTAAAAGATGCAAAAGTTGCAAATGAACTTTCTAACCATTCCATTCATTCGCCGGGGCCTCCGTGAGAATACGTTATTGCACGCGAAAGAAAGAGGAACAACGCTGAAGAAGAGGTGGCCGTTATCTCTCGACGTGGCTCTCATTTTTCTGTTCATTCGAATGCAGGTTGCGAGGCTCGGCTAACGGACACGTTATCTTTACGTGATCGGCGAACGAGCATTTCGAAACGAGCAGCGGCTCTCTCGCGTGGAAACCCGAGAAAGGAAAACCGCCGTGGAAAGCCGCGTGCGCACGCGCGACCCCGGGCCCGATCGCAAAAATTCCCCGATGGGAAAGTCGAAACGCATCGGCTGTCGACCAATTTCGTCGTCGCTTCAAGTTTGCGATCGTTTGTTAACACATTGTATGCCGGTGGCATCTAAGGCACGCTTGTTGACGACCAATGAGTAGGTGAAGAAAATGTTTAAAATTTTATACATTATTGTGAAACACTAAAATTGGTTTGCATATTCATTATATGCAATTTAACGATAACGAGAAATAGAAACAAACAAATCGCCAAACAAAAGAATGTATTATTGGCGCTAAAGCGACAGACTTCCAAACCCGCGTTTTCGCGGGGCCGGCATACAATGTGTTAACACGTTCCCTGGCGGACATTTTTTTAAAGACTTTCCGTTCTAGCCAGCGTGGGGCGTATACGCCCCACATTCGTTTTATGGTTGACACAAGCATGTTTTTTGTGGTTTTAATACACAATATTTCAGTAATTTAACCCTTTGCGGACGGGAGCAGTAAAGAAAATAGTTACGTCGCGCATTTGTGTTATAAAAACTAGAGTTGTATTTAAATACGTTTTTCATAAAATCTAACAAAATCATAAACAAACAAATTTAGGCCAACTTGACTTCTTAGGCTAGTATACCCATGCGTATTTTATACGTGTCGTTTACGACAGACAAACGCCAGCCGCAGCGCGAGAGTTGGACGGATATATCCGACACTCGTCCGCAAAGGGTTAAAACCATAAATTTAAAAGAAAGGCATATCTCTTTATAAATTTAAACCAGAAAAGCAATCATTTTTAGTTTATTTGACAAAATATTGTTAAAAATATACCTTTTTTAACCCTTTGCGGACGAGTGTTGGATATATCCGCCCAACTCTCGCGCTGCGGCTGGCGTTTGTCTGTCGTAAACGACACGTATAAGATACGCATGGTATACTAGCCTAAGAAGTCAAGTTGGCCTAAATTTGTTTGTTTATGATTTTGTTAGATTTTATGAAAAACTTATTTAAATACAGCTTTAGTTTTTATAACACAAATGCGGGACGTAACTATTTTCTTTACTGCTCCGTCCGCAAAGGATTAAAAGGCTTTTTTCGTTAAACGAAATCAAGGCACCGATGCGGTTCGTCGTAAGAAGTTTCTTTATCTTTTAAAACAATTTTTACTTTTTAACACTATTCCTACCACGACCGGTCAAATGTCCGTTTCAAAATTTCGATTACAATTTCCTATATACAACGTAATTGAATCGCCTGTAAATTTTACGACTTTTCCTCAAATATACGTATAATACATTTTTCAATATTCACTTCTTTTTTCATTGTTTATTTTCTGAGAAAAATTTGTAGCCCGTCTTACGTGGGAATGTCGCGGTAGGAATAGGTGTACGTGAAGTGTCGGTAGGAATAGCGTTAATTTTTTGAGTGCTATGGGCGTATATGTGCGTCTACCAGAAGTTGCTCGTAGGGACTATGAACGCATATATGCGTTTGACAAGCTATCTCACTATGTACCTAAGAATTAATATGCTACTTGTAATTAACACTATTCCTACCACAACCGGTGAAATGACCGTTTTTAAAATTTCGATTAGAATTTCATAGATACAATGTAATTGAATCGCCTTTAAACTTTAGACTTTTCCTCAAATATACGTATAATACATTTTTCAATATTAACTTCTTTCTTCATTGTTTATTTTCTGAGAAAAATTTGTAGCCTGTTTTACGTGGGAATGTCGCGGTAGTAATAGGTATACGTGAAGTGTCGGTAGGAATAGTGTTAAGGAGACCTAAGAACACTTACATTCCCATTACAAAGGAGTTATACAAATTTCATCATATTCGACTGATGAAACAATCGCTTGCCTATTTAGTTTCTTTTTGCTTTATTTTTATTCCATATTTTTAAGAAGCCTATTGGGTATGTTCTCGTCACGATTTCGATTCTAATTTTTGAATCACAAATAACCGTGTAAGTATTGTGCTTATTGCACGCGCACAAAAGAAGCTTCTTTTATTCGAAGAACCTCGGCTGCTCGAAGCTTCCTTTTCTTTTCTCGTTCGGATACAACACTCGAACGAACCATGGCCTCTCCTTTCGAGGCTCCCTAACGAGAGAATCGAGCCGCGTATTATAACGAAGGAAGGCGCGCGGAATTCAACGAAATTCGAGGGAGACCGCGCGATATCCAATTCGTCGTAACACGAAACGGGGCCGAACCAGTTTCGGCGCGAGAGTGAAACAATGCTTTCCGTTTCTTTCCCCGTGAATCAAGAGAGGCGAATCACTGCGCGTGACGACGGTGAATCCTAGGCGCGGGTCTCAACCATGAAATAACACAGCCGAGGCCTTCTCGCCGGTTGTTTTACGAGTTCGTTTCGTTTTGTCCCCGCTGTTCGTCGCGCCTCTGCCCGCGCGATGCGTTTCCACGAATCTTCTAACGATCCACCGTTACTCTGAACGCAGAAAACAACAGGAAAAGCAAATCCCTCGCGCTTGCCCGTATTTTAACTGGATACTCGGTGAATTATATACCAGGGGAATATTCTAACTTTTATTCGTCAACCGTTTCGGTCTGTTTGTTTGTTTCGTTGTGGCTGGAGCTTCGTTGTTTCTTATTTATGTAGGATCTCAGAAGTATGGATCATCGCGTTTAAAATGTAGGTATTAATTGAACGCGATCTAATTGTATCGGTTGGGGATCAAAGTCTTTCGATTTTCGTAAAATAGTGTACAGGCGTCCTTCGATTCTCGCACACGATTGGTTCCTGAAAGTGTGTGCGAATGTTGAATATTTGAAAGTTGGGGGATGTAAAAGAATATATACACCAAAAACTGTGTTTTATAGTATTGATCGGAACAAGATTGTAGTCTGATGGCTAAAGTCTGATGTCCCCTCAGATGGGACAATTATAGTGTACTTATTTGCATGGAAGAGATCAAATTAAAAATTACATGAAACGATATTGAACACATAGAAAGCAAATCTTTATTTATACTTGCTGCAGGAGATCATAGTAAATTTTGAAACCTTTACCATAGTGAATTTTACAAGGCTGCTATGAATAATCACCAATTGGTCATTTTAACTGTTGTGGTACTTCAGGTGTTAAAAAGTTGAATTTTTAAAAATGTGCGAAATTCGAGAGGCGTCTGTAAATGACCCTAAAATATCAGCCTTGGGTCAAAGTCCTTCGACTGTCATAACCAAAGAGTATAAGAATTCTCTCTTCGATTTCAGTTTTTGCCTCGTTTCCTTTATTCCGCCTCGCTCGCCTCGAACCATGGAGACCAACAATTTGTAAAAAGTCCGTTTCTTCCCGTTCCCGTTTGTTTTCTCAATAGAAACGAGCCTTCGGCAACCAAACAAACAAACGTCGGTTCTTCAATCGCACGAAAATTGTCCGTTCTTCGTGCGTTCGGCTCTTCCTTCTGCCCCTCGCGACTTGTCCTCCTCTTTTTCTCAGCACAATCCGCGGCCATTATTCAAACGGCACGCACGTAGACGACGAAAATGATTGCGGTAACGAAGCCTGGCCGTGGAGCGATTTGAATTTGAAAGGGAAACATAGGACGGTTAACACAATTCCGATCCTGCGGGCCCGAATATTCAGCGGGGACCGTGCACGTTCGTCGTTAACGAGGCTCTTTGATCCGTGGATTTGTGTGTCACAAGTTCGCGTTCGTCGAATGTTTCCACGGCAAACGAGCCGCGAAGGAAGCGAGAGCTTCTTTTCCTCTCGAGGATCATTGAACGCGCGGCGGACACGCTTTCTTCCGCGTCGCGTTGGACACTTTTAACTTGTTCTTATCCACCGTTGTTACATTCGAGGATCTCGCTAATTAGCGGCCGGTTTCCTGGTTGACCCTTTCGCCGTGGCCATTTCTACGGGCTGCGAGACGGTTGTTAGGATTCAGCTGCGAAAGACGCAGGTTTTGAGTTTGTTTATTAAACCTTTGTGCTCGAGAGGCGACTGTGTTGTTATACAAATTTTTGAGTGCAATATGTCGAATTTTTGATAGTACCAAAATATTGAAATGAAACGGTACCAGAATTTACTTGTATTACAATTTAAATTCAGTTTAGTTAAATAAGGCGAAAATTGACAACTGCAAAGTAGTGAAATTAAACGGTATTGGAATCTGCGTGTATTCAAATTTTTATTTAGTTTAGTTAAATAATAAGGCAAAAATTTTCAGTTACAAAATATTGAAATTAAATGGTACCAGAATCTACTTGTATTACAATTGTAATTCGGTTTAGGTAAATAAGGCGAAAATTGACAACTGCAAAGTAGTGAAATTAAACGGTATTGGAATCTGCGTGTATTCAAATTTTTATTTAGTTTAGTTAAATAATAATGCAAAAATTTTCAATGGCAAAGTATCGAAATGAAACGGTACTAGAATTTACTTGTATTACAGTTTAAATTCAGTTTAGTTAAATAAGGCGAAAATTGGCAACTGCAATGTAGTTAAATTAAACGGTATTGGAATCTGCGTGTATTCAAATTTTTATTTAGTTTAGTTAAATAATAAGGCAAAAATTTTCAGTGGCAAAGTATCGAAATTAAATGGTACTAGTATCTACTTGTATTACAATTTAAATTCGGTTTAGTTAAATAAGGCGAAAATTGGCAACTACAAAGTAGTGAAATTAAACGGTATTGAAATCTGCGTGTATTCAAATTTTTATTTAGTTTAGTTAAATAATAAGGCAAAAATTTTCAGTTGCAAAGTATCGAAATGAAACGGTACTAGAATTTACTTTTATTACAGTTTAAATTCAGTTTAGTTAAATAAGGCGAAAATTGGCAACTGCAAAGTAGTGAAATTAAACGGTATTGGAATCTGCGTGTATTCAAATTTTTATTTAGTTTAGTTAAATAATAATGCAAAAATTTTCAATGGCAAAGTATCGAAATGAAACGGTACTAGAATTTACTTGTATTACAGTTTAAATTCAGTTTAGTTAAATAAGGCGAAAATTGGCAACTGCAATGTAGTTAAATTAAACGGTATTGGAATCTGCGTGTATTCAAATTTTTATTTAGTTTAGTTAAATAATAAGGCAAAAATTTTCAGTTACAAAATATTGAAATTAAATGGTACCAGAATCTACTTGTATTACAATTGTAATTCGGTTTAGGTAAATAAGGCGAAAATTGACAACTGCAAAGTAGTGAAATTAAACGGTATTGGAATCTGCGTGTATTCAAATTTTTATTTAGTTTAGTTAAATAATAATGCAAAAATTTCCAGTTGCAAAGTATCGAAATGAAACGGTACTAGAATTTACTTGTATTACAATTAAAATTCAGTTTAGTCAAATAAGGCGAAAATTTGCAACTGCAAAATGTCGAATATCGGAATCTATGTATATTAAAATGTTTATTTATTTAGTTAAATAATAAGGCAAAAGTTTCTAATTAAATGGTACCAAAATTTACTTGTACTAAAATTTGTATTTAATTTAGTTAAACAATACTGAAACTTTCAAATATAACAGTTCGCGTTCGAAGATTTGTGACATAGGTATCACTTGATACGGAAAGTTTTCTGTCGAGTGCAATCGGTTAAATTATTTAACTTCATGTACCAGCGCACACCGAATAATATTTTTTACGTTACATATCCGTTATTTTAAAATATAAATGTAAATCGCTAGATTCCATTTCACAATATTTATCGAATTGATTCGTGGACTGTGCAGTTGCTCGTAGCAGCGAAAGGGTTAATAAATCATATACGAAAGACAAATTTAATTGGACGAGATAAATTTATCGGAGAGAGATAAAAGTGGTGGTGCATTCTCGTTACGAAACGTTCGGTTTTGCCTACGAATTGGTATATAAATTTTCTGAATGCATTTCCTAGACGCACGCCTGAGAAAGAGGGGTTAACATCAAACCAGATAAAGTGATTTCACTTTTACTTCGACCGGTATCATCGTTCTTGTTGATTCGTAGACGTATATCTGCTGTTCGACCTATAAACTGGGAGAGACGAGTTAATTCGTCACGCGGATTAATCGCATCTTTAGACGTAGCATATTATTTTCCCAGAGATAATTTGCCGTTCGATGCATCTTTATATTTCTATTAGAAATCTGTTATGTCATACTTGAAGCTACGAAGACTAAACTCGTTGTGAAACGAAAATTATTGTAATTATGATTCATTTATCACTTACTTTTTTATTTTGTGCACGAAAGAGTTGCTGATGTATTTAATTGATAAATTGAAAACAGATAAGTAATAAATATAGATATAATAGATAAATTAATAAGTTAGGGTTGAAACTTGTTTAACTAAATTGATTGATGGGATTGTTCAGGAAGTACTTAGCAATTATTAGATAATAAGTAAACATCTTTAATGCAATTAATGCAATTATTTTTTTTTTTTTATCTAACAAAATATTATTACTATCTTTCCGCACAACTTTTCATTATTTTTCACGTGACCTGCAAATTTAATTTTTCCAACGAATGCTTACACATGTTTTATCCATCAGTTCTAATTTGTTTTGCAAATGACAGTCACGTGAGTCTTGAACAAAATGTAGTCCGGTTAAACAGGAACTCGAAGTCACGGCGGAAGTGGGTTACGAACCCGCGTTGCATGGAAGTTCCACTGGCGTCGCGGAGGATTGAATTATTTCGTTAACCTTTCGGTTGCCACCGAGCAAGTATAATTCGCTTATCGAGCCGCGTCTACGGAAATTCTTCGCGAGCAGACGAAGCTTAAGCATGCGTAATCCCCCGAAGATGGAAGGGAACCGAACTTGACGAACGAACCGGTCGATCGAAAATACTTTCAGACTCCTTTGAATTCATGAGACTTCCCGTTAATATTTTCCACGAGGTAAAGTAATTTCGTGGGAAAGTGAAAGCCCGACGATTAGAAATTTTACCCCTGTAAATCCTATTTTAACTACGAAATGGCGGTCAAAGAATTATCGAGTTCTCAGTTAGGAATTTAATACGAACCATTCTGAATTAACCCTTTGCACTCTAAAGATGACTGACTAACAGTCACCAAGTGATAATTTTGTAAATTTTCAAACTCAAAGGGTTAAATAGTCGTGTGAGTAAGTTTTAGCAAATTGCTAAATTAAACGAAATGAAATTTAATATGAGTGAACCTTATTAAATATTTTACGCTTGAAAATTTTTAAAGTTAGTATGATTAGACGAGTACGAGTCATCTCTGGAGCGCAAAGGGTTAACACATTCCCTGTTGCGAAAATTTCCTCCCACGCCGGAAGAAAGCCTTTAAAAAAAGGTATATTTTTAACAATATTTTGTCAAATAAACTAAAAATGATTGCTTTTCTGGTTTAAATTTATAAAGAGATATGTCTTTCTTTTAAATTTATGGTTTTAAATTACTGAAATATTGTGTATTATACCACAAAAAACATGCTTGTGCCAACCATAAAATAAATGTGGGGCGTATACGCCCCACGCTGGTCTGAACGGAAAGTCTTAAAAAAAATGTCCGCCAGGGAACATGTTAACCCTTAACACTCCGTGCAATTCTTTTCTTTACATGCAACAGCCCCTTTTTCAGAAAATTCTGATTTTTTTCGTAAAAAATACGTCTCTACCACTGTTCAGCTTTACATCCTCGACATAACATTCTTCTATGTCTTTAACTATAAAAATAGGTCGGAAAATAAGTTAATGACAAAGCATCTGGAATGTAATCGTATTAAATACACAATGTCTCCGCAGCGGAGCGAACGGAGCGCAAAGGGTTAATATTAGAGTTGTAGAAATCTGTTTTCAATTCGTCAACGAGTTAAACACAGTCACGCATCCTCGAGAGAAAAAGTTCACCCTGTAGCCGTCGCGGAGAACGTGTAATTGCAGGGAATGGGGAAGCGAACGAGCTCCGGAGGAACAGTCGCATTAACTTCATAATGCGATTCGCTTCGGTCGAGGTGAAACTAGTCCTGCAGCGGTATCGAAGAGGTCTGCCTAACGAAATGAAAAGTCCCCGTTAGATAGTGGGGAATTAGACCCGGTCGGGTCGACGATCCGACTTTTCCGTGCCGAGAGACCGGGAACCGGAAGCAGCGGGGTTGTTCGGATGGAAACTTTTCAACGAAATATCGGGTAACAGCTTTCGCGTACAATTTCTGTTTTACTTAACGGAAAAAGAGGAGATCTTCGCGTTCTTCTTGCGCGAGTTATTACGCGAGTGTACTTAACCAATTGACGATGGTCAATATGCAAATATACAGGGTGTTCGGACAGCCCTGGGCTTAAATTGAAACAGTAACTCCCTGAGACATTCTAAGACGAAAATCAAGAGTAACGATTTTGCGTTTGAGGCTTTGTTTACGAGTTATAACTAGTTAAAGATATCGTTTAATCCGGACCGTTCGACTCTTGAGTGCGGGTAACCGAGGCAACTCGGTCGGTAACGTCGCTGAGTCCACAGTGATGCTCAAGCGTCGAACGGTCCGGATTAAACGATATCTTTAACTAGTTATAACTCGTAAACAAAGCCTCAAACGCAAAATCGTTACTCTTGATTTTCGTCTTAGAATGTCTCAGGGAGTTACTCTTTCAATTTAAGCCCAGGGCTGTCCGAACACCCTGTATATGCACAGTGGTTGGTAAAATTTGTCGAATGATTAAAGTTACGTTATTTTATTCGATTCAGTTGTATACTTGTTACTTGGTTATTTTTCTTTTTTCTTTCGATAAATGTTTTCCTTCTGCATCCTCTGCATTTTTTAATGACTTAGTATAATTAGATGATCATATTTTGGATTAAATAAAGTATAAAGTAGGAAATTACTTGTCTCTTTAATTTTTAAGTTGGTAGATTCAAAAATTGCTATACTTTGCCTGATTCTTCGATTTGTTTTATAAAAACAGACCACTATCATTTTATGAATGCTAACGCGGTTAGAGCATAATTTTCTAGGCGGTTCCTAATGGCGTAAAATACAGCCGACACCGAAGCTCTCGCACATTTAGAAAGCGTCGTGGATATGACACGGTACACACAATAAACTGCTGCCTTTCTCCGATAAGTTTCTGTTGGTTGAGTTTCACATCTCTAACCTTTACATATTTACGTGGAAAAACCTGTGCACGTGGGTTTACACATTCCTCCTAGGAAACCTAAACCATCTCTTTTTGTTTATTATACCGGTAAATATTCGTCTAAATCACATAAACGTTAATTCTCGCTTTCCCTTACTCAAACTTAATGAAACTCTAATTTCATACGCAATCGTTAGTCCACGACGTGTATGTACAACTAATCTTTTACCCAAGTATAATATTAGGTTTACAGGACCCGTCAATTTGCCAAAACAATTATTATTATTCCTAGCAATTTTTGCTGACCTTAACACTTAGCCATTCGAATGGGGAGATATCCCATTTTTTTTCACAATAAGGGCGCTGCCATTGAGACTATTCACTTTTGTTATTAGTTAGTCTTGAACTAGTGTTGTTCACAGTTCATAAAGTATATTTTTTGATTTTCCAAAGTATAATTTCTAATAAATTCTTAATACGCGATGGATAGTGCTCGGTTAGGTGTGGCGCCGTGCGGTTAGCTAAATGTTAATAGGTTTCCGGTCGATGAAGTGTTAATGGAGTGATACTAATACACCCAAATCTATTTCCCTCACAGCTCTGCAATTTCAAATTCTGCATAATATATACCTACTTCTTCGTATATGTATATCAGAAATAGATATACAAGAAATGTCCGTAAATCCAGTGATGAAACAGTACTACAGTGGATATAAAATACCCACTCTCTCACGCCTTTTCTAACCCCTTCTTTTCCCAACCCTAAACTCTCGTTAAAAATCTCTCCTCCCCGCGAAAAATTAACCTTACACGGATACGTATCCGTGGTCTCTAAATCGCCAATTTATCCCCCCCCTCTCCCCCATTATCCACATAGCTGCCCCGTTGACCCTCCCCGCGTTCCGTTCCTTTTTCTCGAGATTTTCCATCGAACGAGCGCGCGCAAGAAACGACGGCGTGCGACCGCCAACCCTCTCGCCAAAGGGTTGCAAACGGGGGCGGAGGGGGGTGGTGGTGGTGGACAAGAGGCGGTGTGTACATATATATATATTTGAGGCGCTCACGGGTAAGGGTGAGCGCGAAGGGACGGGAAGGAAGCGAGGGCTCGGCGCATGCGCGCTGACGCAACAATATGGTGAATTCTGCGAAGCAGCCCCCAGTATCCACCCGACCATCAGCTGATCAATATACTTCCGCACACACGCCACGTCATACGCGCGGCCACACGCATGTCACGCATCGCGCGAACCGTTACGCGTGTAACACTCCGTGGTGGTGAACGTGTGAACGTGCACGAACCGCTGTGCACGCGGTCGTCGGGCCCCGGACTGGTCCAGGAACGGGTCCAGGAACGGGACCAGGAACGGAGGAACTCGATCGGGAACACGGAAACTCGCGGTGGAGCGGTGTACGCAAGAGGTACGTCCCGGAGAACGGTTTTCTGCGGCTTTTCTCGCTGTACTCGCGTTTAGGGTGTTCTTGGCCGGTGTTCAGTGTGGAAGCTAGAGGTTAGGCAGATTTTTGGGGGTTCGAAACCCGTTTTGGTGATCATTCAACGAATTTTTCTTTTGATGGTTTTTCCTGTTGCTGGGGGGGTTCGTTTGCGCGTGAGTAGTTGATTTCATTCGTGTAGGTGTCCAGATGGTCCGATATCCAGGTCTGACAGATTGAGCAGAGGTTGACTCGTTTTGATGGTGGTTTTGATAAATCGTGAATATCGAAGAATGGTGATTACGCTGTTTGCTTAGCTTTTTTTTTCGTGTTATTTAGCAAATGAATATGTTGTTTCGTTCGTATCTAAGCGATTCGACGAATTGATATTTGAAAGACTAATCGGTAACTCTTTTTCCTTCTGTGTTATCTTTCCGAGCTGTTTTGTCAGCTGTAATTGCTACTTCAAGTGAATTAAGTTTCGCTTGCAATTTCGTTTTTAATCAATTTGAATTCAAGGATTCGTTTAATAATTTTCCGCAGTCTCTATGATGTCAAAATGTAACAATCGGTTATTTAGCTCGATTTGAAAGGAATCGCAAATAACACAGCGCTCTGTTTTGGGACGGTCAGTTCGGAATAGAGGTCAGTTCCGAAGAATAATAATGTTAATCCTGGATAACACATCAGGAGCGTTCCTCTTAGTTGTTCGTCACACACAGAAAAAATTTGTTTTCCGCCTATCGATCAGTTTGCTCGACCCTAACAGAGGTCAAGTCAAGTTTTGTTTGATCGATCGAGGGAAAGCGGATGTTGGGGGATTATAGCGTTCGAACGATTCTTGTCCTCTTCGTGTCGCTTTCAACCCAATCCAGGCTTTCTTTAATGAATTCCTCGCTGCGCAGAGACGAATTCTGGTATCGGAGTGGCGATTGCGAGAAAAAAGAAGCTTCGTAAGCAGACGAGAAAGTCCACACCGGTGGTAATGTTTGCTCGATAAGAAGTTGCGAGTCACGTTTCTCGTTTCGCGTGGCGGGCAAAGAGAGTCATATCGATGTAAGTCAGTCTTATGACAGTTTGCTGTTACTATTATTATCATAACACACAATATGTTAAAGTAGATATTTTTTGTCTCGCATATTTAACCGTTTGCATTCAAGAGGTGATTGTTAATCGTCTAATAATAATAACTTCAAAGATTTTCAAGTGCAAAGTATTTACTAAGATTCGTTTACATTGAACTTCATTTGGTTTAGTCAAATCATATACTACAATTTACACATACGACTATTTAACCTTCGGGTCTGACTAATAAATAAATTAACTAAAGTCTGAAGATTTGCGAAACTATTGTTTGGCGCCTAAGGGTTAACCCTTTTGCTACGAGCGACTTCTCTATCACAATACTCCCGCTGAACGAATCGCTGCGTCAAAAATGTGCATGGTGCTCGAAAAAGATCTTTATTATTGAGGAGTTTCGTGAGAAACAAATGATAAAAACAAAATATTGATGTTACATTTCCTGGAAAAGATACTCGATGTGCAATAACTCCAATCGCTCGTATTTCAATGTTTTTAGAAAATCAATTACCAAGGGGGTAAAATAAGGGATGAGGGTTTGAAAATCCGTCGATTTTGAAGCAAGCACTATGAAAATAAGAATTTAACTTTTTGGTTATCAATAAAGAAATAGGCGTTTCAACGTTTTTGGAAAATCAACTTCCAAGGGGGTAAAATAAGAGATGAGGGTTTGAAAATCCGTCGATTTTGAAGCATGCACTATCAAAATAAGAATTTAGCTTTTTGGTTATAAATAAAGAAATAGGCGTTTCAACGTGTTTGGAAAATCAACCTCCAAGGGGGTAAAATAATGGATGAAAGTTAGTTTGAAAATCCGCCGATTTTGAAACAAGTACTATAAAAGAAAAAACGCGGGCAACTAGTTCAATGTAAAAGTAACCAGGAAACACCTTCAGGAATTTCTCGCGATCCTCCTGTCAGGGTTGTGCGACCGAGCGATCGACTTGTCGCGAATTTCACTACGGCAAACCGCCTGCGATATCGTTTACGCGGCTTGCATTTTTCCGTACGGTGCCATGCGGTGGCCGCCACGGAACCGCAACAGCCCATCAACTTTTCCGCGTTTCGTTATCGGATATTCTCGCGTGTTGCTCGTCGTTTCACCGCAAACGGAGCAAGAATTTCCTCGACCAAGTAGAAGCGCCGGCAACGAACAAGTAGTTATTTATTTATTTATCTCTTTCATATAAATAATTCGGTAGTTCTAGGGTTAAACGGGAAGCTCCATATTAGTGAATACAAGTAGCAATTTAGTTACAAACGGTACAGAGAAGTTTATAAATATTTACATGACATCATAGAAACGTGATATAAGTTGATATAGGATTAAATATGAATGGGTTACAGAAGAGATAGTAAGGCTATTCTAAAATCATTTATACAGTCGGAGAAAAAAATCTAACGTTGATGAGAATGTATTAGCGTTAGTACAAATCGATCAACAATTTTTTGGCAATAGCATCACCTCGTTTAAAAACCAGATGTTCAACCTATGATCAATTTATGTATATCAGTACTTCATATATTATTTATTATTATACATTGTATTTGCGTAATCCCATTGTTTTTCTTGTATTAGTTTAGTTGTCTGCATTAGCTTCTTTTTTTCTATACTGCTTTTGTATAACAAACAGATGTAAAAATTGTAGTAAATAAGTAAGTAAATAAATGAATAAATAAATAAATAAATAAATATTGTAGGTAGTACACATTGTTAAGGGAACGAAGCACGTGTTGTTGCACTGTTCTCGGAAGCACGCGTTTCTCACATTCCCGTTCACGTTCCCTTTGTTTCGATAAGCAGAAGGGGTGGTGTACAGTAACTTACGCGAAACGTAATTAGCGAGCGACGTTAATGGCAGGGACGATTAATTCCCCTCCTCTTTCATGCGTTCACGCAAGTACAGTAGCTGACAAAGATTCAAGACGAGAGGACAATGTAGAACATAGTTTTATGATTTACAAATACTATCTGTGTAATCATTTTTATCATTATTATGGTAGAACACTATTTATTGATTAGCAACAGAATGCAAATTTTGTTTATACTGCAATTTATCTTATTAATTAATTTATTTTTCTTTTTGGTCCTATGGTCTTAAACTTTTGTCCGCTACTGTACTTATCCGAGGAATCTTGTGCTTGCAGTTTAATTTCCAAAACGGATCGTACAGTTTGGCAACCGAATCGTTAACAACCCGTGTTCAAGCGCAGGATTGTATGCGCCAGCAGGAAGAATGTTTTACTCGTTTGTACCGCGGTGGTATTCAAACATGGCAATTTAACGAATTCCCTGACTAATTCGGTGAACGTACACTTCTCAGACGTTGTTAAGCGAGTGAAAAAGTTTCGTTGGGTTTCTGTTTCATTTGCACGGGCAACTTTTTCATCTTTCACGGTCTTGTCTGGGTAACTCGTAATAGAGTTACAGAATAATCACAGATATCCTGTTTTACCAGCGTACAAGAGAACGTTTCAGCGGAGGCAAGATCGAAAAGTTTGTCGAGTTTTTTAAAAGCAACTAAATTGCTCGCTAAAACAGTACAATCGATAGTGGCTGAAAGCCGAAGTGGTCGATGCTAATTTAAATTGTTATCTGAAACGAAAAAGATTGCGACCCGAAACACGAAGCGAAGCGATGTTGGACAGTGGACAGCGGATAAAGAGAGCAGCCAGACTTCTTGTATTAATTACGTTTAACCCTTTGTGCTCGAAGATTCTTAAATGCAAAATATTTACTAAGATTCGCGTATATTAAACTTCATCTAGTTTAGTTTGTTTGTTTATTGATCAGACTCAGAGGTTAAATAGTCATATATGTAAATTTTAGTATATAATTTAATTAAAGCCTGAAAATTTGCGAAATTATCATTTGGCGACTAACAGTCGCCTCTCGAGTGCAAAGGGTTGATATATTGAAATTCACGACGGTTATGATTCTTCGATATACACTGAGAGAGAGGAGGGGAGGAGAGAGAGGGGGGGGGGACGTAGCGAAATAAAAATATTTATAAGGACAACAAAGTGACGTTATGCCATCGAGCTAATTAGTCATAACGTCTAAGTGGAGATATAGCGATTAGGACAATTTTTCTAACAAACGACAAAGAGATAGAAATTCTACGGCACCGAAAATAATTTTGCAATATTCTTGTTACTCAAACTCGACAAAACTTCCCCGACCACTTAACATCTTTCGCCTGTTCGGACGGTTTATTAGCGGTTCGTACGGTTAAATTCGTAAAAGCGCGCCGTTTAACCGGACGTAATTAAAAGTTGGCCGCGCCGGGCCGGGTCGATAGAGGCTGGCTAAATTATTCAGTGATCCTAAACACGGTTTCGGATCATTTCTGAACTCGTGTACGCCGGTGAGAACACACGCGTGTTTTAACTCTTTGAGGCACAGGATTTCAGAGAATAAATAAACTGGTTGCACAGAAATTTTGTTGTGTTTTAAATTAAACAAAATCGGTACATTTTTATTGACGAAGTACTGACACGTTGAAACTTGCCAACACAAACAAACATATTTGTAACATTTTTTTTTTTTATGGTATTACCAACTGCTTTACGTAAGCAAGACTAAATATAAACTTATGCGCATGCAAGCTATTGCAATATTTCGAGGTGGGTCTAAAAATGTCCCACCATGCATTATCGTGCATCAAAAAGGTGGGGCATTTTTAACCCTTAACACTCCTACTTTTAAATGTGAATATCGACTGGCAACTCCAACTTATTCTCGTTGTATTTTGACTTGCAAGTTTTTAAGTGTCAGACTTTAAATGCTACAATCACGTGTAAATAGTAGCATCAAAGTCATTCAAAACGATCTTCATTCATTTCAGAAGCAATATAATTTTAATTACAATATTTATATTATTAATTATATTGGTAGTGCTTGAGAGGCACACTTGAAGCCATACGGGTTAACCCTTTACACTCAAAAGGCGACTGTTAGTCACCAAATGATAGTTTCTCAAATTTTCAAACTTTAGTTACTTTGTTTATTAGTTAAACTCAAAGAGTAAGTAGTGATACATTTAAATTTTAAATTACTCAACTAAACTAAATGAAGTTTATTATTGGGGAATGTTGATAAACATTCTGGATTTGAAAATTTTTGAAATAAACCATCATTAGACGACTAACAGTAACCTCTCGAGTGCAAAGGGTTAATCCCACCGTGCCCCTCAAAGAGTTAGCGTGTGCGCTCTGGCCGAGGCGAGGGAGGAACAGCTCGAGAGCGTGCGTATTTTCGGAGCGGGCCGCCTCTGTTGCAACATCCAACGCGCGGATACTCTACGTATCTATGTATGTATGCACACGCACCGTCTGTGAAACGATAAAGTTGAATGAGATTTAAATTTAATTCTGAAATTTCGACCGAGTTCGTTCGGTAACGAGCTCCTCCTGTTTTTCGCCAGCGTGCTCACCACGGTCTCTCTCTCTCTCTCTCTCTCTCTCTCTCTTTGTGTATGTATGTGAGTGGGAGAGAGAGAGACTTCTCTCATCGTTGGGAAAAACGGCTCGCGTTATCCGTCATTATTCGTCGCACGTTTATTCGGGTCTAGGATCGCGAGGGGCGTGGTGGAGAGGGAAATGTTTCGGTTTCCGGTCGAACGATGTTCCGTGTGAATGCGGCGCGTGAAAAATGTGCTCGAACACTGTTAGGTCCGCTCTCTGCGTGCTTTGTTGTGTATTTCGTGAAATATTATCGGTGATTTTCGTGAGGGATCGCGACTACGTTTCGATCGATACACATGGGTAAAGGTGGAACGTAATGCGATGATAAATCAGTATTGTCGGTGGATCGTGGATTTCATGCGAATGTATATTTATACGGGGGCGGAAGGTATACAAAAATTTGTTTCCTCGTGTATAGGGGGGCGGGTAAGAGTATTTACGCGCAAATGCGTTTATCTTTGTATCGGCGTTACGATTAATACGAAATGACGGAACTCGTCAGTTTCACGGGTTTCGAACTTTATGAGAAAAATTTGCAAAAACAATTACTATTATACCCTAGTAATTTTTGCTGAGTTCTATCGATGATTTTTTTTTTTTAATTCTTAAGATTTTAGATTTGCACAATTTTTGAATCACACTGTTTTTGGTTATAATTAGTTTAAGTATCTCAAAACGTTTTAAAGTTTTAGATTTGCATAATTTTTGAATCACTGTGTTTGGCTATAATTTGTTTAAATATTTGAGAACGTTTTAAAGTTTTAGATTTGCACAATTTTTGAATCACTCTGTGTTTGGCTATAATTAGTTTAAATACTTCAAGACGTTTTAACCTTCGCCATCTTGAAAAAAAGGAAAATATTGTAGGTCCCTGAAGAGCGCGCGAAAGGTCAGGAAAAGTTCAATCGGTCTCGCAAAGAAAAGACGTAAGATGGAAAGAGAGAGGGTGTTAAGGCAATCAGTGTTGAAAAGAGTAACAACACAAGTGGCATTGAATGCCACACGCCTAATTCAAAGGCCACAACAGGAGCTTGTTTACTTCAATGTTCACAATGTGCCCGGATACAACCATAACGATAATAACAGGAATAACCTTAAGCATGATGAATACATTACAAGAATATACAGTTCAACAATCGGCGTTATCAAGTTCTGTCTCCTTTCTCTCACAATTTTCATCAATAGGTATACAATAAATTTCCGTAAATCTAGTCTAAAAATCTCTCGAAATATCCTTACGCTAGAAATTTCTTTCTCTTTAAAACTGTTCACCCTGGAACATTCGAAAATTTCATTCCACCCAGAATTTCGCAAGCGCTCGTCTAGACTGCGCGCAATCGACCTCGTTTCCATGCAACCATCTAACAGACACACCGTCGTTAAACATATTTTCTCATTAATTCGGTAATTAACAATTTGTTACCCCTGTGTTCGAACCCACGCCACGGAAAGAGGAACGAAGAAACGGTAAAAACGCCAGCGTAAAGAGTTCCAAGCGTTTCCTTTTTTTTTCTATACATTTTCCTGCTTCGATATCAGGCCACGGTCCGTCGATCGGCGGACAATTAAATAAATAAACGAACATTCCGTCGAAGCGAAGAGAAGAGCGAGTAGAAGCACAGAGAGGAGCTCGCAACCGTGAAATTCCCTCGCCGCGTGGCGATTGCAGCGAAGTCGTTCATTGACTTCGCTCTCCTCCCCCTCCTCTCCAACCCCTCCCACCGCGGGATGCATCCGGATTATTCGTTCACGTCGTAGCCTCGCCAGCCGAGTGCACTCTTACGCTTCTAATACACGTACACGCGTGTATGCGTTTTCGTTCTCCTCTACCACCCCCCTGCACCCCCTCCAACTCTTTCACGCTGGTTCTCCACCCGCCTCCGCCCCTTGGCCGTCTCTTTCATCCCTCTGTATCGTTCTCTCTGTATGCGTCGAGCCTGCTCCCCCTCCGTCCCTCTCGCGATCCCCGCGGATCCCCACCAGACCTGGCTCGCGCCTTCTCGGCGATGAAGGAAGAAGCAGAGAAGGAGAGGACGGTGGAAGGCGGAAGAGGGAGAAGGAGGAGGTAGAGGAGGAGGAGGAGGAGAAGTAGACGACGACTACTCGTTGGATGAACCGGGCACCTCACCACTTCGCAAAGTTACTCGTGTTCTGCCTTCCGTCTAGTGTGTCGGTTGTTGCCCGTGGTAGCGACTCTCCAACACGCATTCCCGTTTCCCTTCGACGGAACCTCTCTTTCTCTCCCTCTCCCTCTGACTGTCTCTCACTCTCTTTCTCTTGGTGGTTGTCGTTGTGCATACGGGGTCGTGCAGCAGCAATAGCAACAGCAGATCGAAGGATATTCAAGGTACGGCCAACTCTGGCCATGACCTAGCTCTTTCTCTCTCTCTCTCTCTCACTCTCTTACTTTCCTCTTTCTCTTTTCTCTCGCTCTCCTCACTCCTCTCTTCACACTCTTTTCTCTCTCTTCTGACTTTCCTCACTCTCTTTTCTCTCTCTTCTGACTTTCCTCACTCTCTTTTCTCTCTCTTCTGACTTTCCTCACTCTGTCCTCCCTCAGTTTTCCTCTCTCTCTCTTCTCTCAGTTTTTCTTACTCTTTCATCTCTCTCAGTTTTCCTCATTCTTCTCTGTCTCTCTCTCTCAGTCTCTCTTTCATCGTCTCTTCCTCTCCGCGCCCCTCTGTCTGCCCGTTTGGTATTTCGACCCTGTCGGTGTCGCGGTTTGGACCTTGAAATTGGGACACGCACACGGTTTCTCAGTTGGTCGAGTCTCGAGGAGAGACGATTAATTGGTCGGCGTTGACGAGGGAAACGAGCAGAGAAGAACACGCATGGGTCGACCTTGTTGCTCGTTCGGTGTCTTGTCGGATCGGCCGGTTAATTAAGCCGCCCGTGCACGTGGCTTCGCTAGTGTTTTGTTGACGGAGAACAGTGAACAGTGTGTTGTTACGCGTTAACGCGCGCGCGCGTTCCGAAATCTTTTAGGTAACCGGGTGGTGGATTCGTTTTGATAGAATAGGCGTTTAGTATACCGTCGAACAGCTACGAGGAACTTATTGCGTAACGCGAGAGATGCATGGGGTCTTCGAACGCTTTGCTGACTTACCAGCGTGGTATTCGCGTTGGAGGACCGATTGTTTGATTTCAGTGACGTGGAAAAAAATAGTATGTAGTGGTCAGTGAACGTTTTCGTCGTCGAATTCAACACAGTGACACATGCAGGTCGATATAAATAATACATTATGGGCCATAAGTTTGGAATCACTCAGTGGTATTAAGAAACATTTGAATTTAGAAGAAAAGAAGTTTAGAATGATGGCATTCCAGGAAACTCTCACATGAAAAATCTACCACTATAAAAGAAATTGCTGTTAAAATTAACAATATTAATTTCAAACGAAGGAAATAAATTGTCACAGAAGATTCGATGTGGCTACAATTCTGAAAGTGATTCTAAACTTTTGACTGGTAGTGTGTATACGTTCAATGCACGAAACGTGGTGGCAATAAAGCGTATAATTAACCTCTTCAGAGATGATTTCTTCTAGTTTCCATTTATCTTGCACAAGTAACAATTAAACAGAGTGGAAGAAACGTGAATTTGTATTTTGTTAATTCGTTTCCCCCAAATACTCTATCAATTCACTTCCTCTCGATTGCACTTAATAACCCAAGAAGAATGGTAAAGGTATTAAACAATCTGAATTATCGCTAAACGGTACAAAAGACTGAACGATACGCATCGTTGCCACTGCAGAGGTTAATTACCACCAATTAATTTCGATTATCTCACACAAAAGAGCCTGGACGCGCAGAGCAGGTCCAACGGTCAGCAAAGCGTTGCGCACGAAAACTCGTTGCACTTGGAACCGCTTCGCGAGTGAACCGTTTCGCTTCGTCAACAAACTGGGAATTCTTCCGAATCCTCCATGCGAAGGGAGACGTACTACTACGTCGTGAAATCGCCACTTTCACTCGATGAAAGAACGTAGTATTACGTCAGAGTATAGGAACACAAAGAGAGAGGAGTTCCTCGCGTAGAAGTGTGGCCTGTGCACAGTTCGTTTGAATAAGAGGAGGTTTAATGATTCGCGTGTACAGTGCGTTCTAATCGGGCAACGAAGAGAAGAGTGTGTCTTGTTGTGTACGGTGGATTAAAACGACGCTTGTTTTCTGTTTCTGTCTGTGCAGGGTTTACTGCCGATCCATACCGGAGGCAACTGCGACGAACATCGTTATCGGTGAGTAACAGTTTTGCATCGGCAAGAATGCAGCCGCGCTTCATTCCGCATGCGAGACACGCGGCCTGTTGGAATTTTCAGTGACGACAATCACCGACTACCGACCCCGTTCTCTTTCGACCAAGAGAATTCGACCGTGGCCCATGGTTTAACCCGTTTGCCTTATAATCAAAGTAGAGTCATTTTTACTAGGTCGTCGGGGGGTCTAGTCTCTGCATGAGAACCTCGAAGAAGTCTAAGAATTGAGGTAACTTTCGAGGGAATTGAATTTTAGGATTCTTTTTTTTTTCGAGGATTGAGAAACATGAAATATAAAGCTTGGTTATTTATTTAAAAGTTACTTAATCCCTTGACAGACAATGACGTCTTTCATTTCATGTGTCATTGAAGACTTTGACGTCTCTGAGACGTCAAGATGTTTTGAAATGTTTCATACTTTACAGAACTACTAATTTTTTATTTTATAACGTTACATAATTATTATTAGTCGTTATTTATTTAAAAGTTACATAAGCAATTTGCTGAAGTATGTTGCAACGATTTTTTTTTTTCATTCGTTTATTTTTGTTTGCTTCGTACGGTAACTTTTTACTCGTCCATTAATATTTAGGTTCCTTTCTTATTACGATGTATCTTTTCATTTAGTTCTTCTGAAATGTCTGCATTACTTACACACTTGGCGACCCGATAGCACAGTTGAAAGAAACGCGTTTCCCATGGTCGGTTTATCTCTGTCCTAAGTTTAGACTCGATTGTATGCTACATCCTGTGCGTTATCTTCGCCAGTCTGCGATACTACTGTTTGTTATGTGTTTCGCGATACAGTCCCAAGCTGTACCGTCCCATGATGCAATACGGTAGAATTTCCTTTGAAATCTATCAACTTCAACGAAATCGTAATTACTGCTCCATTAACCGAACTCTTAAAGGATGGAGTCCACGTATGCGCATAGAGATAAACAGAACCGAGTAAAATAGGTATTTTACAGAAATACAGTCATACACGAGCGAAAAATTTCAATTCTCAGTTTGCTAATACAATACTAACATGATTTCAATGTTTGCTGCATACTTATTTCAAACGAAAATCCTAGGAATCTGACATTTGAATATTTTTATAACCAACCATTTAACCCTTTGACTGCTGAATACTCCACATCGAAATGATTTGATTTCTATAGTATTATTGTTACTCGTGCACTCGTAATTGTGTTGCAGTTAGTGAAAGATAAAAAAAATAAACGCATACAAATACTGAATATTCCAAAACACCAATACCTCGCTTTGCGTCGTTTCTTTTTTGCGTTTTTTCGATGTTGCGTCGCTGCTCAATTAGTACTAATTTTCATTGCGTGTCGTTAGGTTTTCGAGGTTGCGTTGTTTTGGATTTGAGTCTTGAATTTTCTTCTCGTTTTCTAACAGATCGCTCTACTTTTGTTTCTAATTGCGCCATGCCAAAAGAAAACACGGTAATTCCTCTTCTAACCGAAAATCAACGTAATTTTAATACAGTTTTATTTTCACTTTGTTTTGCTAATTTTAGAGTTCAGTTTCAATCCTCGATTTTTACATGGTTTGCTATAGAAAATCTTAATTCAATTTGCGTCGTGTTTTTTTGGAACGTAACCCCGACGCAAAGTGGGGTATTGGTGTATACTAAGCAAAAAAAAAAACTCGGTAATTCCTCTTCTAACCGAAAATCAACGTAATTTTAATACAGTTTTATTTTCACTTTGTTTTGCTAATTTTAGAGTTCAGTTTCAATCCTCGATCTTTACATGATTTGCTATAGAAAATCTTAATTCACTTTGCGTCGTTTCAATTTGCGTCGTGTTTTTTTGGAACGTAACCCCGACGCAAAGTGGGGTATTGGTGTATACTAATTAGGGAGTAGCAACAAACTGCCACATAGAGGGACAATACTATAGTAAATTTTATCAGACGCATATATGCGTCCATAGCATTCAAAGGGTTAAACAAATGTTTCATATTATTTTATTCAACCGTGGTAGTAGAATTTCTATTACGCAGATTGCTTTCGTTATTTGAATTGAATCGTCTCTTGACAGAGTCGTGTAAACGTTTCCCGTTGTAATCGTGAAATATCCCGTGCGCTGGGACGAATCGGACGCCTCGACCGCGAAAGGGTTAGGCTTCGCTGCGTTGGCCGGGCGACTCGACGCAGAAACTCGTTCCTCGTGAACGGCCGCGGCTCTGTGTGTTACGTGTCGCGGCCGTTTCTCGTGCTATACGCGAACGCAAACAAACGTGACCGAGGTCGAAGCTGAATGAAATTCAAATCAGCCGCGAGCTCAACCCACCCGTGGTATTTTTGTAACGCGCCACTTTTTCACCCGTCTGCCGTCGTGCTTTGCTTCGCGCTATTGTTGGCCAGCGAACGAAACTCGACGTCGTATCGTTGGTCCCTACTGGCTTTGCCTAAATTTACGTTTAGACTTCGACGAATCTTAGACGTTTTGATAGCGCTGGGCGCGTCGCATGGAACTTAACACTTTACCGACCGTTAGTGATTCAACATACGCACTACGGAAGGGAGAAAAGTAGAGATAAGGGGATGACTTTCATGGTTAAGGCTCTGCATCCCACTTTTTTACAAGCTTTTTATAGTTGAAGGTTCTTTAAACGAGAACAATTTAAATTGAAACTTCCCTTCTATCGATGGCAATACAACGATTATTCTTTCACCACAAAATTGGTTAGTTTTGTGGTAATTTAAATTTTGTAAGGTTTAATCTTAATTTCTGTGTAAACCACACGATGAATAGTATAAATCTTCTTCATTTAGAAATAGAGATTTTTGGACAATCTCCTTAATATTACTGTTACTCCAAATTCTATATTAATCTCTCTTGATAATATATCCACTATATTTTTCTTTTCTTCTTTGATATTACACTATTGTTCCCCCCTATTTACTTCTCTCTATATATCAAAAAATGAATTACCCCTGAGCAAATAAATAAATAAATAAATAAATAAATAATCCCACCCCTGTTAGCGAATTTTCCCCCTAAAATTTTCAATTACTTAAAACTACCATCCCCATCGTCGAAATTAGCCTGAAAGTTAGCCTCGAAGTTTCGCGAATAGCCAAGGAGAGACGGCGCGCTCTCCAAGGTAGGCTCGCTGCAAGGTTCGTTGTAAGGCTCGAGGAAGGGGCAGCAAGGACACGGAGGGCGAAGGGGGCAGGGAAGAGTGGTCAGACTGGTGTATCAGGACGTTACACCTTGATGGCAAGGGCATGCTCGCGGCTCGAACGCTCGCCGATCCGCCGTGTCTCCTCTTCCGATCCTCTTCTCAGAGTCTAAGGCTAAGCGCGGAATGCCGCTGGTGGGGGAAGGGTTAGCGCACGGATAAAAGACCCTTCCCGGCGTGCTACACGCTCGAGGGTTCTCGTCGCGCAGGGTCAAGGAACGCGAGTGATAGCGCACTCGACGCGGTTTCGCGGCGCTGTTTATGCTAGTCGATCGTACCGTTAGCGTGTAACCTCTCTCTGGTGCGTCGACTCGATAAAGTCTGGCAAGATTTTTCTAGCTGGCCGAGAAACCCTCCCACTGGTGGATTTTAACCCTTTGCGCTCAAGAAGTGTTTTGTTAGTCACCAAATTATATAATAGTTTCGCAAATTTTCAAACTTTAGTTAGTTTGTTTATTAGTTAGACTTAAAGGATAAGTAGTGATACATGTAAATTTTATTAATTATTTGACTAAACTAAATGAAGTTTAGTATGGACAATTGTTGGTAAATATTCTGAATTTGAAAATTTTTGAAGTTAGCATCATTAGACGACTAACAATCACCTCTCGAGTGCAAAGAGTTAACATTAGGTTTACGGGACGGTTATATCAATTTGATGAGTTTCGAACTTCATGAGCAAAATTTGCAAAAATATTAAATATATTATTCCTAATAATTTTTGGTAACTTTTATCGATGGAGCGATACAAATATACCCAAATCTATATTTTTATTGTCTGGTTTTATCGGATGTAGTATAGCGGAGAGACAATTTGTATTTTTACGAACAGATATCGTCTTACCCCTTGTATATTAACGAAAAATTTCGTTGCACGAAGAATTTAATGAAGAATGTATTAACGGAAAATTTCTTTGCGTAGACCGTAGATTTTCATAGGCGTTTAAATTAGAGAAGTAAAGAATTAAAAATATTCCCGTTGAAGTTATCCGAAGAAGTCGAAGACAAGGAAGTTCTGCTTCTTTAATTGCATTCGTAAACGCAGGAATTCGCGTAAAACTTTACAGCATGCTTGTCGCTGTCGTTCGCTATTGCAGTTCATGTAAAATTTATGCGCTTGATGTGTTCTAAATTAATCGTGAATTCTACACACTCGCTACAGGAGGATATGGCATCTGTTGCTGGGTGATATTCAGCTCGAATATTAGATTATTCACCTAACGGACGTTCGGATAAGGGAGGCTCTGGCGTGGCCGGTGTCTCTTTTTTTTTTAAGGACGGCTTCGTCGTTGAAAGGTTTCTTCCTCTGATCGAGCTTCGCCGTTGTTGCTCACCACCTTCTGTTTGTCCGTCATTGGCTTTTCCCTGTTTCGTGTTGCGTGGTATTTTCGGTGCTATTGAATTGAACGCAGAAATATAGAGTGATACAAATTTGGTGTAGTTTATAGATTTTACTTCGTAATTCTGAACTGAAAGAAGTGTCCCCATCCAAATACTGTAGAATATTAAATTATTTCGCTAAAAAGTTGTTGAAGGTTCTCTAAAGAAAAATCTTAGAAAATACTAGTTATTTTAAATTAGTCTTATAAAATATTAATTCTTTTTTAACCCTTTGCACTCGAAAAGCTACTGTCAGTCACCAAACGATAATTTTGCAAATTTTCGAACTCAAAGGGTTAAATAGTCGTATAAATAAATGTTAGTATATTGCTTAACTGAACAAAATGAAATCCAATACGAGTGAATCTAATCAAACATTTTTCACGTTAGTATTGTTGGATGACTACGAGTGCAGAGGGTTAAATTAATTAGTGTTTTTAAAAATTTAATGCTTTCTAAGAAAAAAAGAAGAATAAAAACGACGAAGTAAAATAATAGTGACAGCATATAAATATTGTTTGCGAAGTAGCAAAGCATTTCTTTTGGTCACGTGATCTAAGATCGATACAATGGTGCTGATGCAAGTAACAAGGGAAATCATACTCTTTCGAGCATCGAAACTCAGAAGTTGTCTTAGTTTTATAACATCTTGCATGCTTTCTTCATCGTACTCCTATGTCTTTTTACGTCCACGGTCTCTCGTACAACGCAAAACTGAGATGCTGTTACGTGTCGAGAGGGAACCCGGAGTCCTTGGGGTCTTTTCACGAGATAAATCTCAGAACCTTTGACGTAATAAGACGTTTCTTTTTTATCACGTCGAAACACCAAGTACTCGGTGTATCAGGCTGCAGAGGCGACCGAAGGTTACGTAAACTGTTTTTCTCTATGCTGTATCTGTCTTCTCGGATTCCTTCCTCTTTTTACGCGGCGTCTGAGATTTTTTCCAAAGGCAACTGCAATTAGAACGCGCGAGCTTTCTGTGGATGGAGGCTGTGTGAAATCATGCGAGGGGAATTCATCGGACTGCAGAAATTACTGCATCCATGACGCGGCCGCGCAATGCATCATGAGTTGACGCATCATCGAGTATTTAAAGACCCGTGATCCACAAATTTGCATCCAACTCATCTCAGAGTTCGTTTTGCATACATTTCTCAGACGATAATCATTATTTCACAATTGTTTATCTGTTCTTTTTCTTTTTTCTTTTTCTTTTTTTTTTTAAATAGTACATTTTAAGCAATGCACTTAATATTCAGTGAACAAGCGTTTATTTTCTCGTATGTGATAACCCTTCACTTTACCATTATTTTTCAGTAGCAAGCAATATCATATTTATACGTTTATAAGATAAAATTACAGTTTAAATAGAAAACAAATTTTATTACAATTATAGTGTGTTTATCGCGTTCGTGATGTATTCTGTGCTGCGGGTATGACTCGTGATTGTAGGCAAAGGGTTAATTATGTTCTGTGTTTTTCAAAATATACCTCTACTGGGTATCGGACACAACGCTACCTGCAAATTAATGAGATCGTAATTCTAAATGAAACGAGGTTACAAATACACATACGACCATTTAAATGTTTATTTATTTGTTTATTTAGTATACGGGTGAAACCCTTTAAATATACATAGGTAATAAATTACAAATTACAAATTACAAATTACAAATTACAAATTACAAATTACAAATTACAAATCACAAATTATGAATTTCAGATTACTAATTACTAATTACTAATTACTAATTACAAATTTTAAATTACTAATTACAAATTATAAATTATAAATTACAAATTATAAACTACAAATTATAAATTATAAATTGCAAATTACAAATTACAAATTAAAAGTTAAAAATTAGTCATAGGTGAACAAGCAGTTGAAGGACGAAACAATATCCACTTCTTTACAACTATTATTTACATCGATAATTACACGATTAATACAATTTTGTTCTCCACTCACTGTACGATGATTTTCTCGCAAAAGCAGGGTGTGATTTCTAACAGATGCAAGTGACGAATCAACACCAATATTATAACATCGCGTAGGATCGAGGCGACAAAAATTGCGCGCGTCACACAGCTCTCGTGCCCTGAATTTCACCGTGGCCCTGGTCGTCGCTTCCGGTCCAGTTCGTTCCGCGGCATCTAATTTTGAAGCCGACCAATCGGTCGTACCAAGCGGCGGACGCTGATGTACGCGAGGGATCCACATCGGAGACGGCCGTCTTATGGAAATAATTGAACCGTCAAACGCAGAGTACGCGCGAATATCGATTCTCTCGTGTTGCCGGCGAAGGACCGTTTCAGCGATGCCCGGAATTAGAGTGGCAGCCGTATAACCCCGGTTGATGGTTACGGGAACGTACTCGGGGAATTCTCAAAGGAAACCTTCTGTATCGTTGTCACCCTGTGCGCCTATTCCATTCTTTCACGGATTCACGGCGGAATTTTCGCCTCTTCTCCATTGTTCGCGTCGCAACGATTGTCTCGATGGCCACTGTTGGCGACAGGGATATTTGGTTACGAGAATTTTCGTGCGTTATTCAATGCTGGAATCGACGTACGCTCGGTGGCTCTATTTCCGTCATCGCTGAGATTTTGAGAATTGTTCTGTGTCTTTGTTGGGTAACGGTGCTTGTATCGAGTGATTGACAAATTTTCGGAGCCGCGAAAGGGAAGGGTTCATTGGAAAACGATGATTAACCTTTTGTGCATGAGAGGCGACTGTCAGTCATCGAATGATAATTTATTTGTGCAAATTTTCAGACTTTATTTAGTTTGTTTATTAGTTAGACTCAGAGATTAAATAGTCATATATGTAAATTTTAGTATATCACTTAACACGTTGAACGCCACGTCACCCATATCTGGGTGACGGTTATGTTTCTTGTAAACGGTTGACACTTTTCTAATTAAAACAAAATTTTTGAGGCAATTTATACTAATTTTATTTGTAACACAATTATGATAAGTATATACGATATAAAGTAACAATAAATTATATATAGTAAATATAACATTGCGCTGTTTACACTCCGAGTCTCGGGTTTAGGTCTTGGGAGAAACTCCACCGATTTACGCTGGGCGTTCAACGTGTTAACTAAACTTAACCCTTTGCGGACGGAGCAGTAAAGAAAATAGTTACGTCGCGCATTTGTGTTATAAAAACTAAAGCTGTATTTAAATAAGTCTTTCATAAAATCTAACAAAATCATAAACAAACAAATTTAGGCCAACTTGACTTCTTAGGCTAGTATACCCATGTGTGTCTTATACGTGTCGTTTAGGACAGACAAACACCAGCCGCAGCGCGAAAGTTGGGCGGATATATCCGACACTCGTCCGCAAAGGGTTAAATGGCGTTTAATATAGAAAAATCTTAGGAAATAATTCAAATTTGAAAATTTTTGAAGTTAGTATCGTTAGACGACTAACAGTCACCTCTCAAGTGAAAGGGGTGAACCCAAAAGGGTTGATTTTTTAAAACTTTCTTTTTAACCCTCTGACTCTTACAATTGTAAGTAGTTGAAGCGCTCCGGTCACCAATGACCACCGAGGTAGTCAAAGTGTTAAGTAGCAATTGGGTGTTTCGATCTGTTTCGCGATCGTAAGTCTACCAGTCTTTCAGAAGGATAACCGCCAGCTAATTACTAATTACAGACACTTTATGACAATTGGGTGTATCTGTTTAACTTTCTTCGAAAAGGACACCGTGTTCAATAAATTATTAAAAAGGAAATTTTTCAAGAAATATTCCACGGCGATTTTTTATCAACGGCGATCTTCCACTTCGAAGGCGTGAAAATAAGAAGTAAACATAAGTGTCGCGAATTATAGTTAGTGGTGTTCTGTACAAATTCCATAGCTTTCCATTGTATCATTTGGGTCGCATTGACTGGACGAGCAAAGATGTAATTAATGCTGATCATTATGCGCAAGAGAGTTAATATTTATTCATCGAATGCGTATAATATCTATTGAAACCTCGAAGGTCTTCGTTTCAAGCGATAGAGAGACTCCCGACGAGGATAACGGGGTTAAGCTCTGCGTAATTTATTCAGCAGGTGTATACGCTTTATCCGGCATGCGCTGATCGAGAGTTGTTTCATTCCTCTGAGAAACGCTGTTTGCAGTCGGTGAACGTGTTGAATCTGTCGAACCTACACATCATCGATCGCTCCTTTTTTCCACGTTTCGTCATCGGCCGCAGATATACCTGTTTACTTACAGCGGCCTTGCGCCCATGCGATTAAAGGCGCGATAGCGTCGACGGTGTTTGATCTACATAGCTTCGCCGGTGACATTATTAGCGTTCGGATATAACTGTAACTGTGGTGTTCGCACAAGCGTCGAAACCAGTATCAGCATCGAAGCTTGAAAGATTGCAATGATTTAACCCTTTGCACTCGAGAGGTGACGACTGTTAGTCGTCTAATGATACTAACCTTAAAAATTTGCGAATTCAAAATATTTACTAACATTTGCCAATATTAAACTTCATTTAGTTTAGTTAAATAATATACTAAAATTTACATGTGTCACTATTTTACTTTAGAGTCTAACTAATAAAGAAACTAACTAAAGTCTGCAAATTTGAGAAACTATCATTTGGTGACTGACAGTCACCTCTCGAGCGCAAAGGGTTAATTTATACGTAGGATTCTTCCAAAAAATGAGATCCCTAATCTTCCTAAATGAGCTTTATTTAGATCCCTAAGAACCTAATTTTCAAGTGTAGCGAATTAACCACTTTGATATGAGCGTCGCCTATAATCGATAGCCAAGAACCTTTACCTTATCTCTGCAATTGCAGTGTGTACGTTCACTTAATAAGTTATTTTGGATTATTGCATACCAGGATGATACCTGTATGTATATTTAACACTACCGATCGTTAGTACTGATTCAACATACGCACTCCCGATCGGTTCATTTTGGGGTGGATGCATCGCTAATGATTTTATTATTAAACATGTTACCTTCGTATAAGGGAACGTTATAAAATTTACAAGCAAAGCACGCAAAAAGCCGATTAACACTATTCCTACCGACACTTAACGTATACCTATTTCTACCGCGACATTCCCACATTAGCCAGACTACAAATTCTTCTCAGAAAATAAACAATGAAAAAAGAAGTGAATATTGGAAAATGTATTATACGTATATTTGAGGAAAAGTCCAAAATTTAAAGGCGATTCAATTGCATTGTATATATATAAAATTCTAATCGAAATTTTAAAAACGGTCATTTGACCGGTCGTGGTAGGAATAGTGTTAACAGGCTCCCTGTCGTTAAAGTGTTAATCAGCAGCAGTGCCGTCCTTTTCGCGAGTTACCATTGCCGGTCAGGCTTCGACCACGGATATATACACTCCATTCAGAAGTAATCGATCCTGTAGGCGGCTGGACGGGGAAAAGTACGAAATAATCCTGCTTCTGCTCGGTCAGAAAGACGGAGGAGTTGGTTGGAGAAGTAAGGGGGGGAAGGTAGGCCAGAATATCTGAAGGAGCGCGGGAAGAATCGGCGTATTACTTGCTCGCTCGGCTGTAAATTGCTGGCTCGCTGAACAATCCCATTTACACGAACAATCTGAGCGAGGACGTCGAGTGGCTGTGCCTGATGTTCAGGCAGCGACGACTGTGTTACATCGGCTCGCTGTGTGTACAGTACCGTGCAAAAGTGTAGTCCGTGGCGAGACTGCGAATGAGGTGAACTGCACGCGATCGACGCGTGAATGGGACAGAGTCGACGCACAATTTTAGGTCGCTAGAATTGTAAGGAAATATATACGAGTCTGTTGCAGATTATGAATGAAAAGGAAGAAGCAACGATAACTTTCTTTATAATGCAAGAAATAGAGGAGTTGATCGCAAAAGGAAACTGCCTATTCGAACGGTTTCGGAATAAGCGTCGAGGCTGTCGACTATGGTTGTCTTCCCAGAGGGCAACATAGCCCTCTCCACTCTGTGACCAGATCCTTTTGGGTAAAAAGCCCTATCTTTTAGCGACGTAACGTCGAGTTTGCCTGCCTTTTCTAGATTTTTCCACGCACCCTATAACAATTCATCCCTGGGCTCTCGATGGCTAAGTGTTTTCAAAACAATACCCATTAAGTGACGTCTTTGGACATTTCCTTTGAATTTTCCTTTCATATTTATTTCAACTTCAAAATAGAAATTTTAACACGGTGCGATATGTCAAAGTTAAAAATGGAGAACGACTCCGTTTTCAAAATGTTTTCTTTAATTTTTTGTCGCTGTCGTAGCCAGAAAAAAGAACGGGAAAAATCTCGATAAAATTCATCCGAGCTTTTTCTTTTAATGAAATTCAGCGAATGAACGCTCGGTCTGTTTTCTATCCCGGAGGTATCGTTGAAAAAGCAAGTCAAATCCTGTTTAAAAAAAAAAGGGATTACCTTTTCGTTCCCTGCTGGCGTTTATATTTGTTCGAGAGTTCGATTGTAATTCAGTTGAGGTTAAATTCAGCGCGGCGCGGCTCGGCTGGATTTTCTCTATTCGGTTTACGTTTTTCGCGCAAAAGTTATCGATTCGTTCATTTCGCGTGGAAGTGAGTGGAGATTTCCATAGGCGGAGAAAATGTTGCTGTGAAAAAAAGACTGTACATCCATTGAAACCGCGAGGAGATTTTCGCGACACCCGCTCAAATTCATTCATACGTTTTGGAAAGCAGAGGCAGCTGCGTTGGTCATTTACGGATGTGTTTGTAGAGTATGTTTATTTGCTGTACTGTATAACTAGGCTTACCATACGTCCCGGTTTGACCGGGATAGTCCCGGTTTGAGATCCCAGTCCCGGCGTCCCGGTCAACCTTGAACAGCACCGACACCCCAACCAATCGTTCCCGTGCAAACTCAACTTGAACATGTCATGCAGTGAATTTTATGACAAAATTAAGCACCTACAAAACGATTCTGAAGAAAGTGCACTCTAGTGAAAAATATAAAGCAAGCGTGGGTGAATAATAAAATCGGGCAAATTTTTTGTGCTGTTTGTATTAATTGTACTTTGTCTCTTTTTCTTTTTAATAAAAAATATATTCACATTTATTAATATGTTTTCAATTCATAATAATTTTGATTGCATTTCAAATATGAAAAACACAAATTAAGCGAAAAGCAAAATGAAAATGAGCCTCTTTCTCTTCTGTGTTCCGGTTTGGCTCTTCGTAATTATGGTAAGCCTATGTATAACTGATACTGTATAACTATTAGATTGAATGTAACTGATAGATTGAATGCGATGGATCGAATGTATAACTGTGATTGTGACTGTTAACTGTGACTGTGTCGCGCCCAGGGAAGTTTGGGTTTTATATTCCCTGAACGCGTCGAGAAGGGGAAAATGTGGTGACATGGAAGGGACTCTCTGCGAGTGTTTTCCGGATTCTAATGAGGCTGCAATCAAACACCCGTGGTATGACGATCGACTGGCCGTTTGGGCCTAATGACGGGCCGATGTTCAGGCCCTGTTGTAAAGTGCTTGATGCAGCCCCTTAGAACAACCGCAGAGATTCCGTGTCCCCACATGTTTAACACTAGAACTATCGGAGCAGTCGAAATGATCAATAATAGCAACCTTATAAATTCACTGTGGTAAAGCTTTTAAAATTTACTATGGTTTTCTGCAAAAGGTGTGAATAAATATTTGTTTTTTATGTATTCGGTATTTTTTCATGTAATTTTCAATTTCTGTGTATTTATTTGCACGAAAAAGAAGAAATTGAAAATTACATGATAAAATAGGAAACAAATCTTTATTTATACCTTTTGCAGAAAACCATAGTAAATTTTGGAAGCTTTACGACAGTGAATTTGTAAGGTTGCTATGAGTAATCACCAATTAATCATTTCGACAGTTCTGGTAGTTCTAGTGTTAATCGTCGGTAGTTCTAGCATTAACATTTGAGATACTCGAACAAACGAAGAAACCGAAAATCTCGATTCGAAAGCTGATTTATATTTCAATCGTTGCCCTAGTTTGCAGCTGATATAAATTTTTAATTCTTCGCCGCTTCATTCTGTTAACCATCAAAATTCATTATGAAAACTCGAGTTGAGATATCCAGACGACATAATCTGGAAGCGCTTTATTTTCATATTCAAACACGAGATCATCCTATTTACATCTTTTTCATATCACACTATTAACCACGTCCACCATTCTTAAACGTTTATGTTTTATGATTTGTTCTTCGAGATACGTTTTCTTGATTTTACGATGAATCTGATTTTCGCGGCTCAAGGTAGACCCACGGTTCGTTCGTCGGGAATTGATTAATTAACGAATTATCGATGCGGCGACGCGTGTTCTGCATAACGGGCGATGTTTTGCAAATGAGTAGGCTAATTTCAGAACGTGAAGGAGACAAGAGCGATTCAACGGACGTCTTTATACTTGACCACGACAAATGAACGAGAGAGCGCAGCGAAATGTCTTCTCTTGGACGCAGAAATTAACGGGGGACCACACAAAGCATAGTTTGCCACGAGTCTTGTCTTGTAGTTGTTCACTGAACCGGGGCTCGTTAACGCGTTGAATAGCCTCCTCTGCGTTGATATTAATGAACGCTTCCGCGGGGATCCTAGTAGTCTAATCGTGGAATTTACTCGGTTCAATCTTTCTTTCTTTTTTTTTTCATTTTGTTCCGTTGCCCTCCGAATCAGACGCGTTGCCAACGATAACGTCACCGTTTAGTTATCGATAAGCTCGATAATGCAGCTGTAAATCGAATTTAACACAGACCGTCATTATTTCATGTTTAACTTTAACCTTTTCGCTCGAGAGATGATTGCCGATAATCAAACGATAGCGATTTTGAAAACTTTCGGATGCAAATAGTCACGTTAAAAAAATTTCAGCAGCCTTTATCTGGATTAAACGAGTATTAAGATATGTAAATCTTGATTTCTTTAATTTCTCCAAGTATATATCTCCAAGTACACAAATTTTTGAAGACAGAGAGTTGCCTCAAAACTCTCGAATTGTCTACATCTCAGCCGATTCATTTCAACTCCGGACACTCCTTATATACACATCACAAAACCTACTAAATACGACACTCCCTTTATTAGAACATATAACACCATAAACTATCTAACGATACACTAGACAAAGGACTCGTATACGTCAAATTCACTCTTCCTCTCTTATTCATAAAACCAACCCTCCTCACACCTTCGACCTGTTCTCTGTTCACCGAAACGAATCCTCAGGCGACCCGCACAGAACTGGTTTTTCTCAAGCTCCAGAGGTCGTAGACCTCTTTTCTTTCATTTCCATTTAACCAGAAGCTGACCAGAATCGATCGGATTCCGCCAGAGGGTCGTTTCGCTGGTTCACGGTTTCACTGCTGTTGGTCGTGGCGGTAGCCTTTCGCACGCGTCGTTTATCATCGATGCACCGGTGCAACCGGTTCGCCATTTTATTACCCGGCTGCACGAGCGAACGTTGTCAAACATTTAACAGACGTTAACGCTCGTCCGCCCTCGCTACTCCCCCCAACTGTTTGCATAAGCGTCGTTGTTTGCCTGGAACACGCAGAGTTTCTCTGCCGGATCCGCTTTCGAAACCCTTCCGCTTAAGATTTAACCCTTAATGCCCTAACTTTTAATTGTGAATATCGATCGACAACTTCAACTTATTCTCGTCGTATTTTGACTTGCAAGTTTTTAAGTGTTAGACTTTAAATTCTACAATGATGTGTAAATAATAATATTAAAGTCGTTCAAAACAATCTTTATTCCTTTCAGAAGTAATATAATTTTGATTACAATATTTATATTATTAATTATATCGGTGGTGATTGAGAGGCACACTTTGAGCCATAAGGGTTAAATTTTACAATGACCTGTAAATAATAATATTATAGTCGTTCAAAACTTAAAACTCTTTATTCCTTTCAGAAGTAATATAATTTTGATTACAATACCTATATTATTAATTATATTGGTGGTGATTGAGAGGCACACTTTGAGCCATTAGGGTTAAATTCTACAATGATGTGTAAATAATAATATTAAAGTCGTTCAAAACTTAAAACTCTTTATTCCTTTCAGAAGTAATATAATTTCGATTACAATATTTATATTATTAATTATATCGGTGGTGATTGAGAGGCACACTTTGAGCCATAAGGGTTAAATTCTACAATGACGTGTAAATAATAATATTATAGTCGTTCAAAACAATCTTTATTCCTTTCAGGAGTAATATAATTTTGATTACAATATTTATATTATTAATTATATCGGTGGTGCTTGAGAGGCATCCTTGAAGCCTTAAGGGTTATCAAGAAATCCCGTTGATTCGACCGATTTCAACTGTTTTACCACATTTCCGTGTCACCTCTTGGCCTCTCATCTTTTTCTCTGCCTTTTCGTCTTGGGTGTTCACGGATCCTCCTCCTTCGATCATCTATCATTCCGGGCGGGGAGGGAGGATCTCCACAAAGTTGCCACCATTAGAGATTTTTCTTCGTACTTTTCTTCCTGACTGGGAAAAGGAACGAGATTAGTTCGCCAGGGTGATGGATTCTTTCTAACGTTTTGCTGGATTGAAATTATTCGAGGTTGCATAGTTTTGGCGATTTCTTGCTGCTCTTGTGCTTTAATCAAGGAGGAGAGAAGTGTGAAAACTTCCATAAATCCGATAAAGCAATATTAATTATGCAGTTTTTCTCGTTTTGGAAATAAAGCAATTAATTTCTTAAAAATCTGTCGATCTATTGGTCATTGTTCTAGAAAAATGCGCTTGTTCGTTAAGGATTAAAAAATTGCTGTTCTTTATTCTTTGCTTTTGAAGTTATTTAGTTCGTAGAAGATTAAAAATTCTAACTTTCATAAATTACCAAATATTTTGATCGAATTGAGAAAACAAATTATTACAACCATTACAAATATCTTTGTTCGGTTTTTTTCCCTTTAAACCGGAAAAAGGAACAAAGTTACAAGAACCGCGATGGATTCTCTTTAAAAATTGGTTTCGATCGATACAAATTTTTCCGTTCCTCGAAGATTGAAGCGAATCTTCAATTTTATCGTTTCCCGACAAAGTTACTTCATAAACGGGGAAGATGGAAGCACACAGCGTTGTTCACGGTTGCACGAGATAGACACGTGGCGGTGCGCAGCTCGCGATTCCTTATCAACGCTGACATAAGTCTCGAAAGAGCAGACGTTGAATGGATTTAAAGTTCCTCGAAACGAATGAGATTCGACGTGGTTCGTTTATCGCCGAGCAAATGTTTCCTCATCGTATCTGAAGTGTTTGCAGATAAGCAGGAATGGCCTGCTTCGCTATGTGTTTTCCGTTTACGTGTCTCGTTTCATACATCTTTCGATTCATTTTCTAACAGAAATGAAGTTTAATTTTGGAAAATCCTATGAATTACTTTAAAGTACACTTTAGTAATTAATTATGACTGTACAAATAGTAATAAACGTTTGTTCCTTACTGCTCGACTGCTCTGGTAGTTCTAGTGTTAAAAAGTTGAATTTTTAAAAATGTGCGAAAATCGGGGAACGTCTGTATATGTTTAATCTTGATATATATGTTGTCATAGATACGTTTGATTTTAAGCCTTACAGTTTCACAGTTTGCTGTACTTGTCAAGTTTGAAATATTAGGAATAGGTGGGCTTTATTATTAATTTCAATTAAAAGTGAATCAAGATTTCTTTTTTCTTAAATATTTATTAGGTATATGTAAACCTTCGTAATTGTATGTAATTGTATACTGTGAATGACGCAATCAAACACGAAGAGTAGGAAAGCTTATCAAGCCCAACAAAATTCGTCTTATCTGTCGAAGAGTCATTGTTAACCAAATAATATTTCATCGTTGCTGGCAACTATTGCACCATTACGGGTTGCGCAATTATCAAAGAAGTATCATCGTGTATAGCACATTCTTTGCATTTCTCATTAACGAGTAAGCGAAATTCGAAATACGCAGCTAAATTCGAAATGAACAGAAGAGGCTAAAAAATGCAGTTAGTTTGTGTTCTCTAATTTTTATACACAGTGTGGTGTAAACACTTGATCGTTCTTAGAACCTCTTCAGCGCACAGCTCGACCTCACACATATGTTTCTTCTAAGAGATTAATTTTTGTTTATACGTTAGGACGTATTTTATTTCCAAAAAAAAATTTTAAATAAAATCGATGCAGACCATTGAACGAAATTCGAGTTGGTTTCATGGTCTACGAAGCGGAAGGCTCGTCGATATCATTGATCACGGTGTTTAAAGAAGCCGATGGAAAGCGCGACGTCGAGCGTCGAATTTCTAAGCCAGCTCCGTTTAGTCTCAACCAAAGCTGGTAAGCTCGCAGCAGGCAAGAGTCCCTTCGATTTTGCGCCCTCCGTCATCTCGAATATTATGCACGCCCGTGAGTGTGTGTGTATATTCGTCCTCTTATTCTCCCTTTGCCATGGAAATCCGCTTTGCGAGCAACTCGCGCGCCGAATCGCGTTGATGGAGCGGTTCTGATGTTATTTTGATGCAGATCGCGGGATTTCAGGGCTAAAATCGACGAATATCCAGCGCTTAAGCGTAACTAAGCAGGTATTCCGTGTTTCCTCAATGCGTTGCCTTTAGACAATACTAATCGCGATACAAATTGCAGTTCAAGCGTTAAATCGTTTAAGGAAAAATGGAATTCATGGTTCATCTTTATAGAGTTCTTTATTTTTAGCTGCCGGTCCGAGTCCTTTTGCTCCTTTCTTCTGTATCTTAACGTTATCCTACTTTCTAAATTGCCAGATGTGGCTTGAGTTCTTGGAAAAAGACCCTTCAGAAAGTACGTTAAGAGAAAGCTGGTTTTCGATTAATGTTTGCTTCGTAATATTTATGTATTGCAATTTCTAACACACGCGTTTCATTCCTATGTATAACGTTATTGCTTACGCCAAACCAAAATCATCGATTCCCATCTTTCAAATCGAACCTAGTGTTGTATTCCCGGTGAGAAGAAATACCGTAACACGAGGTTTATTTAAAAAGTTTATTCTTAAGAGTGAGGTCGAGCGGGGACTGTCGTGGACTGAACTCTAAGTGCTGGTGATCTGGAATCTGGTACCTTTAAATGTTAGGAAAAGTAGAGTGGTAGGGATGAGATAGGATGAGGAAAATTTGGAGTTCAAGGGGTACGGATGAGTTAGTGGCCAAAGGACGTGGATGAGTCAGTAGAAAGTGAGGGTTCAAGCAGTACAATGTTTGGAATAGGATGACTATTGGACGGATGACTGTGTTGCGATAGGATAGTTGATAGGAAGGAACGATAGGAATCCAACACTAGGAACTAAAATCAAACAAAATTCCGTTCAAAGCAAACCCGACCAGCAACGATCACCTTTATCTCCCCTCGTGCCCACCCAAAAAACGAAGAAAGTATGTCAACGTTGCTCCACTGTACGACGTGTAAACGACGTCGACCTCGGCTTATTAGATAACCAGGATAGACCCGTTTAATCCTTATCACGGCGGCGAACGAGAGTCTGACGCCAGAGGAAGCTCGTAACGCGAGCGAAATTACGGTTCCTCGAGTGGCCGGGGCAAGGATAAATCAATTGCGTGGTATAATGGACGGACTGGTTTACGGAATTACAAGGAAAACTCCGTGAGAACCGCAGACTAGCAGCTTGGGGGGTGGACATCAGACAGATGAGAGGGACCGTGGTAAAAACGGTAAACAAGCTTCTTCCGTCGCCGGAGACGACTTGAATTTATAGCCCCTGCCCCTTTCGATGTATGGCCACTGTGTCTGCTCGTGATTCCCACATTTTCCACCCTTCTAACCCCTCCACGCGGTTTTCCGTGGTTTTCTGTTAGTCGTGGCGTTGGTTCGTACACGTCGTCGTGGGACGTTTGTCTCTGGCCTTCGCTCGTTTCCACGGGCGGGGTTCCTCGTGTATCACACCCGCTTTAATGTCCGTTGTCCACACCTGTTCTCGGAACTGAGATCACCCGGTGAATTTATCAAGCGTCCCGTTTTATCCGCGACGAACGACATTACCATCGATCGCGATGTAACACGTAACATCGTACGCGAACTTGTCGCGAAAGGTTTCGTTTGATTGGGTGTTATTAGCACGTGGAGCGGTTTCATGGAACGATTTGTGGTGTTTGAGAAGTTGAAAATAAGGAATGTGATCAATAGATAAAAAAATATAATGAAGAGGAAAAAATAATGTAGCATTGTAGTTTTAGAATACTTGGAGGAACGTAGTTTCAAGGACTGTGAGCGGAAAAATAAAAGTGAGGGAGGATGACTAGACGAAAGCTAGGCCCATCGAAAAATGTGCTTTTTGAAGAAGTGGGCATTTCCCTATTTACCATATTTTAAGAATAATAAAAGAACCATATTAAAGCAGCACATAGAACACGTAACAGTTAGAAAATTAATATACTTAAGAAATTCGATTGAGAACACGGTTTAATAGCAATTTGTCGTCATGGAGGCAATAGATGGATAATGTTCGGTAGTGTACAGTGAGTATCAAAATTCGGATGATTATTGGATGCCGGAGCGAAAGGGTTAAACGTAGAATTCGCGTCGGTGGTTGCACCTAGGAAGATTTGCGCGCAATTAGAGCTACCTTTACAGGGAAATTGTCAGGAAGGTAATAAGTTTAGCACACTCGGTTTGCCCGACCAAGACAAACGTCCAGGGGAGCGTAATTGCGGTTACGCTAACAACAGCCGCGCTATTTCGAACAGATTCAGCGGGAAAATCCGTCACTCGTTGGAATGACGTGGAATGGCGTCGCTCAGGCACGGATGACGTGGCGTCTGCATGATGCGTAACGTTTAACGGAGAATCGAATTCGATAACGGCCAGCCAGCTCTTCGCTTCTTACTCGTCAACTCGTTCACCGCCAACTACGAGATATCTCGTAGTTTGTGCTACAAGCTTAGATCGATTGCAATTTATTAAAAATGGAGTTTTACATTGCTTTTAACCCTAGATAACTAAACATGTTTCGAAATTGAAAATTTTTGAAGTTAGTGTCGTTAGACGACTAACAATCACCTTTCGAATGCAAAGGTTTAACATATTGAGATTGGACAGAATAGTTCTATAATCATGATTAGGGAAGGACATCGGGCATCCCAATTTCCAAGACATTAAACGAAGAAGCTTGCGTTGAACATTTTCAAGAGCGTAAGAGTGAATTTTTTGATACGGTGAGCAGATTATAGAGCAATATTTTAGTTTTGAACGCACAAACGAAGAATGAAGGATCTTTAATGTGTTAAATTGTTTAAAATATTTTGAAAGTTTAACGATAAGACACAGAGTACGCGATGCCTCGCAAAAATGAAATCTTGGCGCCCAGGATAAGATGTTCTAAGTTTGTCTAGCAGTGAATGGGTTAAGGAGGAAAGAAACGTGTAAACGCTTCACTGGTGGTTACACAAATAACGTAACGGGCCGTCGTAACAGTGCCAATTAGGTTTATTCGTTTAATTGGCATTAATACGATCCCGTCCGCTCGTCGTTGTTCGCTGACCTAATTAAAGTCGGCCTGGAATCGCGAAAAGAGTCGTCCTCTCTTCGACTTCGCCTCGGTAAATCATTTGCCATCGACCCTGTTTTTTTTTTATCGTCGAACCTTTTATCGTAATTGCCTGCAAGCTCTGAAAGGTTCCATTGTCGAGAACATGTTACGATACCCCCCTTCGAGCTGCACGTTTTCATCGCTAGCTGCGATAGTTCTGCATTTTTCCGTCCTCCTTTCATTTTATAAGATCAAGACTTAATCCTTTACACTCGAAAGGCAACTGTTAGCCGTCCAACAATATTAATTTCTCACTGAGATTCACTTATATTAAATTTCATTTGATTTAGTTACGTCGTATACTAAAATTTACATATACGACTGTTTAACTTCTAGGCCTGATTAATAAACAAACGAACTAAAGTCTGAAAAGTTGTGAAACTATCACTTGGCAACTAACCTCTCGAGCGCACAGGGTTAAGAAGCGAAGTTAATTAACACTATTCCTACCGACACTACACGTGTACCTATTCCTACCATGACATTTCCACGTAAGACAGACTACAAACTTTGTTCAGAAAATAAACAATGGAAAAAGAAGTGAATATTGAAAAATGTATTATACATATATTTTAGGAAAAGTTTAAAGTTTAAAGGCGACTCAATTACGTTGTATATTTGAAATTCTAATCGAAATTTTAAAAACGGTCATTTGACCGGTCGTGGTAGGAATAGTGTCAGTAAAAGTGATAGATAAAGACCATTCGCTCCTCGAAACGATTGTGGTGTATACGTTTTTTTAACACATTGTATGCCGGCCCCGCGAAAACGCGGGTTTGGAAGTCTGTTGCTTTAGCGCCGGGTTTGCGATAATACAACATTCTTTTGTTTGGCGATTTGTTTGTTTCTATTTTTCGTTATCGTTAAATTGCATATAATGAATATGCAAACCAATTTTAGTGTTTTACAATAATGTATAAAATTTTAAATATTTTCTTCACCTACAGTTTTAAATGCCTCAGATGCCACCGGCATACAATGTGTTAACATTCAAAAATAGAGGAAAAGAGGGTAGCTAGCTGGCTAGTCTAAAAAGAGGGTAGTTGGTATTTGTCAGGGGTTAGTCCCGTGGCGCGCAAAGTTCACGCAGTGGCTGGTGGGGCAAGGGTGCGAAGGGGGAGACAGATAGGACATGCAAACATCATATTTCGCCGACACCGAGCAATTTCTGGGACGCCGGGGCATCATTGTCGCGCTCGCTGCAATTATCCCGGATATCCGTCGTCTGCGCGACGCAGAAATAATTACTTGGACCGCGTAACTACGAGGAGCGCACAATTATCGCGACGAGAGGCGACTTTCCGTGCGTTCCAGGGATTCTCCCGACGCGGTCCAGCCTCTTCCATCGAACTTCTGGAGGTTGAAATACTTCGGCTGTTCTCGTTCGAGCAACGTTGCCTTCTACTTCCTCTGCTTTCAACCCCCCCAACACACTTGACTTCGTTCCTCGATAGATCTTGGCGAAGTTGCTGGTACTTGGGCGAAGCATGTGTTTTTGGGTCGACACCGTGTTCGACCTAAATCATTGGTTCTTGGTTGATCCACCAACTTTCGATGGTCACGTTTTTGAACGCAACTAATGCTAAACGGAAAGTTTCAGCACTGCTTAATTAAGTTAAGCGAATTTGGGTAATATTTGATTTCAGTGTTTTGGGTTAGGAAATTTTTGAACACAGAGTATCTCATCTTTCGAGCGCAGAAACTTAATATTGCGGTAATAAAAAAATTCCTTTCTATAACAACGCTATTAAAGATCATAATGGATTCGTTACAAAAATAACGACCAAAGGAGCAAAGAAAATAAATTAATTAATTAATAAGAAATAACGGTATAAATAAAATTTGTATTCTATGTTAATCAGTAAATAATATTCTACTATAATGACGATAATAATAAGTATAAAATTAATAATAAATAAGTATAATATTTGCGTACCATAAAACTATGCTGTACATTGTTCTGTCGTCTTAAACTTTTGTACACTACTGTACTTATTGTCGCACATATGTAGTTGCGCGTTCGACAGTTTATCAAGTTTAAATTCCCGCGTTAAGTTCAGCGAATAGTTCAAGCTGCCCCCGTCTCCTAATTGCGGCCTCCCCTTCGACCTGGCCCTTCGATGCCCTCCATCATATGTCCCTGTGTATATCAGCCTGGCGACCCTCTAGAGTGGCGTGCGTACTGGTTATGGACTGGTTAGTCGATGCACTGCTGCCAGCAGTGGACTCTTCGGCGCCTCACGCTACCCTCGTTGCAGACTCTGCGGCGCCCCTTTTCATCCCTCTCCTCCCTACCCACACACCCTCTTTCTCTCTCATTTCCCTCTCTCTCTCTACGCTTCTGTCTTCCTTTCTCTGCATGAATATATGTCCTTGTTTCCCACCCCTCTCTTTCTCTCCCTCTTTCTACCCCCTCTCCTTCTCTTTATCTCTTTACCTCAACCCCTTCCATCAACCCTTTCACGCTCGAACGGGTGACGCGCGTAGGTGAAACGAGACTGACAGATCGGGTTTTTTTGGTGAATAATTGATAGATGTACACCGATCGGATTCGTGTATAAATCTATCCGCCCTCTTGCTTTTTTCTCTCGATTTTATCTTATTTCACGTTATTTGTCGTGAAGTAGATGTCTTCGTTGAAATGTTGATATTTTGAATTGAGCATGTTAACGTTTACAGTGAACGATGTTACTGTTATTGGTGTGTTAAATTATTAACATTCTAAATGAGACTTGAGTATTATGGAGTATACAAAAATTAAGAGAATAACATTATTTTAATATTCTAACGGAATATAACGATGATATCGCGTGCTGGGAGCGTTATAAAGTATTCTTTGAAATATTTCCTATATCCATTCGACTATAAAATAATGCTTACTGTTGAAAATCAATAAATAATTATATAATCGCGACATCTGTGATGGTCCTGTGATATTCGGACTATCGTGCAATATTTCATAGATTGTATGTAATCTGCTCATGTTGACAATCGCGTTGCAATAAGCGAAAGATCCAAAAAAATTGGCAAACGCATATATGCGTCGATAGCACTTAAAAGGTTAAATATATTTCGGTTTCGTATTTACCATTGAAATTTATCACTGCCTTTTACCTGAATATTCCATCGATCGCGAGCAAAAATATTTCTCTCTCGCCGTAGTTCAATTTGCAGTTTCATTCCTTTAATATTCACCACCGCGGCTAATATTCGTTACGTGGAAAATATGAGTGTTCATAAACGCAGACGTGTCACGAAATCGATGTGCTACGCGGAAATTACCCACGACCCATTATTTTATCACTGGTTTCCCTCCTGCGAGCGCGACGATCGACTGATCCACCCCCGACCCCTCCAACCCTGGTTTCACCACCCCCTTTACCCCTGTAATGGTCGGACGACCAGAAACGTAGCAGTTCTTTTCGAGTTCGTGTCACGACACCGGTCTGGTCACGCACACGTTTTTGCTTGTTTGTTGAAAGACAGGACGGAGCTGGTAAAAATGAATCCCAGTGTAAGGAGAAACGGACGGTCCATGGTCAGCCACGTTCGACGCAGCCAGTGTCTCGTATCTCTTCCCGAGACGTTCACGGTAACGAGGATTTTAAATGTCGCTGCTGCATTTATCAAAAATTCACAGCAGAAGATAGAAAGAGATTTCTTAAAGGGGATGAACTACTTTGACGTGTTCCGAGAAAAGGGACTCCTTTTTCGTTTCTGTAAATCGTTACTCGGTCACTTTAACTCTTTGAGTCACACGATTTTAAAGAAAATAAAAAGCCAAGTTGCACTGATTTTTTTTTTAATATAAAAGAAAAAATGGAAAAGGACATTCGTTTTAATTATTAAAATATTAATGTGTTTGACCAAGTAACATCAACTTTTCGATGTGGGTTAAAATTTTTTTTAATAAATAAATCACTAAATTTCATTGTCAGCTTAATAATCTTTTGTAGTCTTGTTTAACGCACTCTGTATTTTTACCTCTGTAAATCAATGGGTTTATAGCCCGTGAGTAAATAAATAAGCAAAATAAAATATATCACATCGTTCATGAAAAACTAAGCGGAAGGTGGGATCAGTTTTAATCCACCTAACCTGAAAGAGTTAAAAGTGAGACATACATTTCTGGGGGTTCGATATTTTAATTGAAAATTATCCTAATTCCTTGAAAGTCTTTCAGTCTTCGTCAAAGTTACAAATTATGCAAATTTTACCTCAAAAGATACACATACATTTTTTTATTTACTTAATATTTAATTTACTAAGTTAGATAAAATTAAGTAAGTAGGTAACTTCTTAATTAATTAACTAAATGTATAAAAATGAGAGCTTAAAGTATTTTTTACGTATTGTTCGTATCCGCCTACAACGTTTGTGGAATTTTTTCCAAAAAGAATTTTTTTCCCGTTAACTTAACTTACCGACCGCTAGTGATTCAATATACACACTCCCGACCGGTTCATTTTGGCGTGAATGCATCGCTAACGATTTTATTATTAAACAATATTTCCTTCATCTAATTAATGGATTTCTTTACAGTATTCATATGATATCGTTCGGAAACGTGTTACTTTTGTACAAAGGAACGTTCGAAAATTTACAACCTAAGCATGCAAAAAGCCAATTAATGGGCTTCCTGTTGGTGCAACGTTAACCCGAGTTTCCGGCAAAAGCCAAGGTAGTCAGTCCAATCCCTTGAAAGAAAACGAGGAGCCATGCTTCGCGGTCGCGTTTCCCTCTGATCGTTTCTACGGTGGAATTGAAATCGTTTGATCGAATCGCCCGAATCGTCGATGGATCACGCGAGGCGGCGGGAATTGATCGAGTTATCGCGTGGACGAAAATGTTTCCGGCTGTTCGACAGCGCAGGAAATTGCTTCCGTGTTTTTAACGAAAAATCCACGCGGCAACGGGGGCCCGGGGCGGGTAAACAACATTGTCAAAGCAAACGAATTCGCCGCGAAAGAGCTCGAGCGACATTAATATTCATCGTTCCTCGAACACGGATTAAAAAACGAGAAAAAAACGCGATAAAAAGTACACCGACGTTTTCGTTCATCCGAAGTGTTTCGACGTCGCGAAACGATTTCAGTCAATCCAGTTTATAGTACACGCATAAATTTATTTATGCAATATTATTGCGCAACACGTTCTTGTAATTTGTTTGTATTCCTTCATCGTTTTTTCCCCGTTTTTATTTTCATTTTATGGATGATTCGTATAATTTGTGCTGTATGCGGTGTCTCTTTAAAAATGAACCATTTCGCTGTATTGGCACTGTGTGCATGCGTGTAGGAATGTTCCCTTTTTCTCTCTTTTTCGCTTTCTCTCTCTCTCTCTTCTCTTCTCTTCCGCCTCCCACCCTTCTTCTCTTCGCTCTCACTCCCCTTGTGTTTCTCTCTCTCTCTCTCTCTCTCTCTCTCTCTCTCTCTCGAAATAGTGGCAACCTCTACCCTATGTCTTCCCTAGCTAGGAAAGCGGATCACCACTCTCAACACAAACAGACATTTGTAATTCCGTATGAAATGTTGTAAGAAGTTTCACTTAATTTGTATTCGATCTCTGTTTGTAACGAAAATAAAATAAAAGTATGATTTACTACTGTTCTACAGTAGGTCGCGCAAATAAAAGACGGAAAAACAGTGCAAAAGTAATTGTTTCGTGGTATAGAAATACGCGTCCACCGAATTTCCCCCAATCTTTGATCTGAAACTTTTGCTCGTTGCTGTACGCGTGAATCTTAATCAAGATATCGGTATGTTTATTGAATGACGTTTGAAATTTTACACGGACACATAACAAAAGTTGTGTAATCCCGTTTCAGGCTCTACGATTAGAAAATTCTTTATTTGCGCGTGTACATACGTATCGTTACAATTGCGAAACGATGTTGCGTTCGTTCGAAGTTCGCTACTTTTCAGTAGCCTCGTAACTGTTATCCTAACTGTTGTTCGAGTGCCATCGTTCAACCATGTCCTCGTTTCAACCACAATATTTGCTCACCGTATTCACGCGATACTTATTAAAATTTAATGGAAATTTGCGTATAGAATTAACCCTTTGTGCCTCGGGTGCTTGTTCTCTTAACGACCTTATGATCTCTCTCCTTTCTTATTATACTAACGACAAACGAAAATCAACTTAGACGATGTTCAATTCATCGATAAGTAGTTCGTGGATTCGTGTAGTATGCAAATTCATACACGTAACGTGTTAACGTTGTAACATCTTCGAAAATTGATTATGATCTGTAGAAAGATTAGATTAGATTATCTTCTGTAGAAAGTACAGGAACACGTCCCTGGTGTTCTTCTCCCGCGTTTTCCTCGTCGCTGCGACGATATCGAAACGAGACAAATCGCTCGCGCAAAGGCCGACGGTCACCCTCTCTTCGTCTACGAATCGTGCACCCCCCGACCCCTGTGCCGCTAAATTATTAACGTCGCGTGTCGACCAACCCCCGAGTATCGATTCGTGCTGTCCACTCGCGTTCCTTTTTCCGGCCGCTTCTTCTGTCCCCTCGATTTCCGAGCTGTTTCAATCGTAAAAATTGCGCCGCTCGATTATTCGCCTCGGTTAACTGCACATGCTCGAGTGTGCCTAGCGCTTTCGCGCGGTATCGAGTTTGTTAAACGGTGTGTTGAATGCAGAGAGAGAGGGGGGGGGGGAGAGGCGTTACAATTAATTGGTTAAGACTAGAAGTACCGACGATTAAAGTGTACTTATTTGCATGGAAGAGATCAAATTGATAATTACATGAAAAAATACCGAATACACAGAAATTAAATCCAACCTATTTATATTTAACCCTATATCAACTCATATCACGTTTCTATGATATCATGTAAATGTTTATGGATTTTCTGTACTGTTTCTAACTAAATTACTATTTGTACTCACTAATGGGGCTTAAATAAGTAAATAAATAAATGAATAAAAAGCAAGTCATTCACCCCGAGACGAAGAATTTCGTTTGCCAGCGACTGAAACCAGACGGTCCTCCAATTGCCAGAATTGTTAGATTTTTCCGGTTTATCGTTGGTAAATGTCATGCTCGCGGCGGTCGGAAGGAAGCAATCTCGAGGGCCTAATTGCGCCATGAATCTCGGGAGGCCGCGCGTTTCGAAGATCCTTCGCGGTGCGCGCGAACGGGAAATATCGTTTGCTCTCCTTGAATTAATAGCACCGGTCGTGAATATAAATGCTGAAACGTGTGTTGGGAAAATATTCACGGTTTTCGGAACAAGCTCTGTACCCTGATGACCTTCCTTCGACCTTGTGAAAGTCGGATCGAATCGGGTTGTGCAGACTTACGTCTGTCTTTCTGCTTTTGTTTTCTTTTTCTTCAAATCGTGATAGTTTTAAGTAATGTTCATTTCTGTCATTACATTTCTAAGTATTTTGCTCAAAAATCTATTGATCTTTATCGATCCGGCATTGAGAATTTACACGCTAGATGGCGAAAGGTTGTTGATAATGAGGGTGATTGCGTCATTGATTAAAAATAAAAACTCGTTTGTAGGCAATTTACGGATCAGTAGGGCATTTGTATAGGGAAGAGTGGCAGAGATTAACCCTTTGCGGACGGAGCAGTAAAGAAAATAGTTACGTCGCGCATTTGTGTTATAATAACTAAAGCTGTATTTAAATAAATTTTTCATAAAATCTAACAAAATCATAAACAAACAAATTTAGGCCAACTTGACTTCTTAGGCTAGTATACCCATGCGTATTTTATACGTGTCGTTTACGGACAGACAAACGCCAGCCGCAGCGCGAGAGTTGGGCGGATATATCCGACACTCGTCCGCAAAGGGTTAATAACAAATGCCGATTGCCGTTGCTTTCTTTAGGCAGCCCGCGGATCAAACTTCAAGGTGTCGCCGCGTTATCTTTTCGGCGCCGCTTTAAACAACGCCTGCATTGTAAGGATAAACGGTCGTCACCGTAAACCTGATCGCCGAAGAAAATGCGGACAGCTGATATCCTAGATGCAAAAGCGTCTCCGAGGTTTGCACAGAGTGGGGATATCGAAGACGGGCATTTTTTTGAAGGTCCTGATTGGTAAAGACAGGAACCGCCTATCAGGCTAGATCCAAATAAATAGCGAGAGGTCTTATAGTTCGTTATTAGAAGTCGTTGTATTAGCTTGTCGTCATAATCGTCGTTGTAATAATCACAATCTTAGAAAGAATCCTGACAGTAGTTTATATATAAAACCCTTCGGCCAATAAATAATCCTACACGTTAAAAATTTAATATAAAAAGAAAAAAACGACATTACTTTCCATTACGTCTAATACAAACTTGTTGACCTGTTCTACACCGTGGGACACTCCGCGACGCGTAGAACTGTTTTATCCCGGCCTCGTGTTCGAGTTTCATCGGTTTCCCATGCCCTCTCCTCCACGTCGTTAAACCGAGCGAGCCGATTTAACGGACACTGAATTGCACGCAGCGTTCAGCCCCCGCAAATAGACGGTTACGCGAATACGAAACATGTTTATAGGTTTATTAAGAATTGCGGTGGTGCGCGTGCGTGGCTGGAATATTCGAGGGAGAAACCCTCGATTTCCCTCTTCGCTCCTTTCACACGGCGGTCGCTTCCAGCCACGTGACGCGGTTCTAGGCCTCGAATTACCGCGCCGGTTAAGTGTACGTCATTCCGTCAATGCGGTTGCGATTCGACGAGAGAAGAGGATTATGAGTCCCGGTAATGGGGTGCTAAAGGGTCGATTAATTATGCACCGGTGAAACAATTTGATAACGGGAATCGATGGAATAATAATTTCTTTGTTTTTATTCGGGTCCGTATACGCGGCTCGATATCGAAGGGTTGATTAACCCTTTGCACTCGAGAGGGGTGACTGTTAGTCGTCTGACTTTTAAGACTTCAAATGCAAAATACTTACTGATATTCTCATATATTAAATGTCATTTAGTTTAGTTAGGTGACATACTAAAATTTACATACATGACTATTTAACCTCTGAGCCTGACCAACAAACAAACTAACTAAGAGTGACAGTTTACGGAACCATCAGTTGCTTTTCGAGTGGAAAGGGTTAATTGTGTAATTAACGCTTAACCATCTAGCAATGCATTAACGTGTTCCTTTTCTAGTATTGATAACTGATCGGGGATATATTTTATATTTTGTAAGTTTCATGGATTCTTTCTTTAGATTTCTGGAAAATTTTGTTGAAAAATAATGTCTTTTACGAGAAATATAATAATTTTCCTTCTAAAATACACGCAATTTTGCCGGCTATACTCTTAAATTTTGCCACGAAAGAGCTGGATGGTTAAGCGTAAATAAAATAATATGATACACTTCGATGTATCGTGTAGAGATTGGTATTTATAGATCGATAAAGCAATAATTTTCTTTTTGTTTCCTTTTGTTACAGAAATAATGAAGAGAGAAGCTGATGCAGGCGCAATGACAGGCTCCGGAGGACCAACAAGTCCTCACAAGCGTTACAGACAGGGTGACGATGAACTTCGTCTTCTGATCCCCAGCAAGGTAAGATCCTATCACCGCGAAACCAGTTTTCCAAGTCGAAGCCGGAGACGATCTGCGAATCGATCGCAGAGTCTTTTAACTCCTTGACATACAATGACGTTTGGGAAACGTCATCCATTCCATGTGCCATTGTAGACTTTGACGTCTGGGAGACGTCAAGATGTTTCGAAATATCTCGTACTTTACAGAACTACTAATTTATTATTTTATAATGTTACTTAATTATTATCCATTAACAGTATATCTTTTAACACGTTGAACGCCACGTCACCCATATCTGGGTGACGGCTATGTTTCTTGTAAACGGTTGACACTTTTCTAATTAAAACAAGATTTTGGAGGTAATTTATACTAATTTTATTTGTAACGCAATTATGATAAGCATATACGATATAAAGTAACAATTATTATAAAGTAAATATAACATTGTGCTGTTTACAATCTGAGTCTCGGGTTTGGGTCCTGGGAGAAACTCCACCGATTTATGCTGGGCGTTCAACGTGTTAATTCTTATATAGCAATGCAAATTTCAAAATAAAATGTTCCGTTTTTAAGCTTGTTGAGTTGAGGCCAAATTAAATAGTACTTTTTGGACGCACCAAATTCCGTTTTATTTGTATGTCAAAGGGTTAAAAGAGCCAATGTTTGGCCGTCCGTGGATCGATGAGCGATTATGTAAATTATGTGATGTACTTTTTCTAATTCCTGGACAAACTGTTTCTGTATTTCTGTGGAATTTCATGGGACTCCAGCTTTTAGTAACGTCAGAGTGTAATAGATTAGTTCGAGATCTGTTGTTATCGAAAAATTAGAAATTATATCGAAATCTTTATCACATCTAGAATTTCTTTGATAGGATAAAAAGAGGAACAAGCTTCGAATTTTAAAGGGAACAGAGATTTCGAATTTCTTCAGTCAAAATAGACAAAGAAATGTATCGTTCTTAAATTTTCGATTTCAGTTTTTACAGTACCAAACGGAAAGCCTGTGCAATACCGTTTTCCTTCAAGTGTTTTCTGTCGTTGAATTTCCAAGCAATGTTTCGCGAGCATCTTCACTACGCCATGATTCAAACGAGATTTGCCAACGAATCCGTTTGCCCGCGTAGCTTTGCTCCTTTTTCCCACGCGCACGGTTTTCCAGCTGCTTTTTCCTGGTCGCGCAAGCACGTCGTCGTTTAAGCAAAAACGTAACACGTTGTTGTAAACTCGTGCAGGCACGTTTGCGACCACGGAACGCAACGTTCTTCCGGTCATTGTCGACGTACTCGGCAAACCGTTATCGGGTTTCCTTCCGCCTTCTTTTGTCGGGAAAAATTCCTGAAATCTACTTTGGATGATAATATACGACAAACCTCAATATCTTTGTGAAAACTTAATTTGTCCGTGCTTTGATATTTAACATTTTTAACATACACAATTAATGATAAATTTTTCTTTAAATTTTTCGAGTAGGTATATTAACACAAAATTTTGTGCAACTATCGTAAAGGTTTCATGAGCTAGCTTTTAGAAGTTCTATTACACCCGTTGGATGTAATTAAAAACTAGAATTTATCGAAATCATGATCTTTAACATTAGAACTACCAGAGCAGTCAGAATGATCAATTGGTGATTATTCATAGTGAATAACTTGTGAACCTTATAAGTGAACTTTATAAGTTCACCATGGTAAAGCTTCCAAAATTTACTGTGATTTTCTGCAGAAGGTATAAATAAAGATTTGTTTTCTATATATTCGGTATTTTTTTAATATAGTTTTCAATTTCATCTCTTTCAAGCAAATAAGTACACTTTAATTGTAAGTAGTTCTACTGTTAAATAAACACATCTGTTACACTCTCATTTCTGCCATAGCAAGAATGACCTGTGATATTTCATTCTACATTCAAACTTAGCAATTTATTCAGAGAAACTCGGTTCCAAATAAAATCACGCTTTCAATATCGCGATGCAATCAAAATTCACGGTACAATCGCCAAGTGTCTTGATAAATCTGTATCGAACAAAGGGCGGACAATGCTTGTTTGCATGCATCCGGCGCCCAGAGGGACACCTCCTTCGTTTGATTACATTTCTCTTATGTTGATTTCATACCCGTGATCGGTTCGACTTCATCCTCGTTGCGTTCGATCGCGACCTGGGATCGGTCGCGCACCAACGATCCAGCACAATGTTGATTGTGGTCGAGCCACGCAATCGGAGCCTCCGCGAAAACGGCTGTCGGTGTCAGGGTCGATCGATGGATCGTTCCTTTCGAGAGTGATCTCATTCACAGTCACGGAGAGAAAGAGAAGGTGATTATCGTGGTGCGTTTTTCGCCGCCTCTGTTGTGTTGCTGCAATTCATTTACGATTGTGACTTGCTAAAGCTGCAGCGTAGAAAAAGCTAGGATAAGCGTTGTAAATGTATCTTCTAAGGTACCCGAAGATCAATGGACAGTTCTTCTCAAGATCGAATTAGGATGTAGAGGGTTCCTAATGTTCAAGTACCTGAATTCGGATTTTTTCGGGTATCCAGACTTAGATTTATTCAGGTACCCGAACTTGCATTTATTCAAGCACCCGATTTCGGATTTATTCAGGTACTTGAATCTGAATTTCATCGGGTACCCAAACGTGGATTCTTTCGGGTACCACGATCTAAATTCGTTCAGGTATATAAGTTTAGGTTTGTTCGGGTAATTAAATTTTGATTCATTTAGGCAGTCGAACCTGAATTCAATCAGGTATCACAAATTGGATTCTTTCGAGTACCCGAACCTATATTCATTCAAGTACCTAAATTTAGATTCGTTGAGGTGCCCAAAATTTGATTCCATTTAGGTTAGTTGAATCTGAACTCACTCAGGTACCCGAATTAGTCAGCTGACCAAATCTGGGTTTATTCAGTCAAACCTGTATTCGAACGAGATCGAGATCCCAAACAAGGAGCCCACACTTGTCCATGTGTTACATCGAGGAATGATACTGAATTCATGTTTGGCTACTTGAGTATTGCAAGTTTTTTAAATGTCTGAATCGCTTCAACTTCCATCGAATCTAATTTGAATTTAATCCGAACCTTCTCTGTAAATTCGTGGTCGTTCCCACGAAAATCGAATAAGAGGAGCGAAATTGGAGCACGTTCCATTATCCCCTGGTGGTTGTACGCGTCGAGGTCGAGGTCGAGGTCTTAAATTTTATTTCGAGTCCGGATCGCGATGTGCAGACTTATGAAGGAATTAGTGGGTGTGAAGGAGAGTTAATGTTTAATTCACCTTGATTTACCTATATCCTTTATTCGATATCTTACACGAGATAAATCCTTTTGCTTTCAAGGAACTCTGCGTCCGCAATTTATACTAATACAATTTATACGCTGTGAATGTGTTTGCCGATTAAAATATTAAAATTGTAACTTTTATTAACTACTAATTATTCTGTTCTGTTGCAGGTAGCCGGTTCGATAATCGGCAAGGGTGGCCAGAATATCACCAAACTGCGGAGTCAGGTAAGCTGTTGCTTCTTTCGTTTTGATCGTTTCCGTGTCCCTCGATCTTGTTCCCTCTGCCGTTTTACCGTGTCCGGGGGAGACAAGGACGAGAGGCGCAGAAGAAGCCGAGAAACGATCGAGCAAACGAACGAACAAACAAAAAAGAAAGAAACAAAACGTTAGAGACAAGAAGATCGTGAGAACGAGCATGATATTATACCACCCCGTGTGTAACCTCGGCCCAACCTAAATCGGGGCGAAACGATCGATTTTCAATGCGGGATCCTCGCATTTTCACGAGCTTCTTGCTCCCGTTCTCACAGCTAATGTTTCGTGCGAGTTTCTAGAGGCGACCATGTTACTATTGTCGATCGATCATGCTCTGCGAGTAGCTGGAATGCTAGGGAAGCAGCTCCGATGAGTGTATTTCTGAAACGTGTGTGCAGACGAGAATCGTGTTAGCTCTACTCCGAAGAAAGTACATAGCGTTTTCTCTCTTTCCCTTTATTCTCTCACTCTCTTTCTCTCTCTCTCTCTATCTCTCTATCTCTCTCTTTATCTCTCTGTCTATCTGTCTCTCTTTCTCGAGTGCATAGTAGCCTGTATTTTAATTAATAGCCGATCTAGCAGACACTATTATATTGTTATTTATTATTGTTATATCGTTGTTTTGTTGTTAATTTCTAGAAAAGCTTTGAAACCGTTCCTTTTTACCACATACGAGTATATACATATATATACATACGCTGCGTATACATGTATATACATACTTACATACATACACACACGTACGAAATATCTTCATCACGCATTTGGTTTCTTGAACTGGGGAAGTTTCCTTCGTCTACCCGCAAAAATGATTTCCGTTCGCATGGACCGGCGCACACGATTTAATTCCCCGACTCTATCTCTCTTTCTCTCTCTCTCTCTCGGCTATATATAATCCGCCACCGATCTCTCGCGCGAACATGCTCGGTGCGTTACGCGTGGGCGTGAAACTGCAGCCGACCCTGAACGATTGATTAAAGACGCGGCTCGAGCGCAGACGAGTGAAGCCTGTTGCACGCGTGCCTGCCGATTATTCGGTTTGCGATCCTCTCTGCTGTTGCGTCGATTCCAGAGAAGAATTCATTATCGATGAAGGTGAATCGAAAGGATATAATAAAACGTTGCGACAACGCAAACTTGTCAAACGAGATTCAAACATGGATGTTGTTTAACACTTAGCTAACCGAATGGGAAGATCTCTCATTTTTTCCGCAACAAAGGCGCTGCCATTGATTCTATTTACTTTTGTTTTTAGTTAGTTTAGTTGTTGAACTAGTGTTGTTCACAGTAGTTTATCAAATGCATTTTCTGCTAGATATGCGGCCGTTAACCCTTTGCGCTCGAGAGGCGACTGTGTTAGTCACCAAATGATAATTTCGCAAATTTTCAGACTTTGGTTAGTTTGTTTATTAGAGGTTAAATAGTCATATATGTAAATTTTAGTATATCATTTAACTGAACTAAATGAAGTTTAATATAGGCAGATCTTAGTGAATATTTCAAATTTGAAAATTTTTGAAGTTAGTATCATTTAACGATTAACAGTCATCTCTCGAGTGCAAAGGGTTAACATGCGATGGACAGTGTTCGATTAGATGTGGCACCGTGCGGTTAGCTAAATGTTAATAAGCTCCCAGTCGGTAAACTGTTAATTTGTTATTATTGTTTAATTCTTTTTGTTCCAGTTTAGACCACCTCAAAAATTCACTGTTACCATTTAATTTTCTATGCTCGTCCCACAATTGTGGGCTATTTTCGTATCTTTTGTATTCGCCACGCGTTCCATTCTTCAATTTGACGATCGAAAACGCGAAACGCGTACAACACGGTCAGGTGTGTAACAGGCATTATGCTCGGGAGCTTCTCGATCGATATCGTTGCGCAACACACCGATTGTTCGCCTCGCCGGTGTTTTTTTGTCAGTTGTCCTTGAGACGTCGACGAGACTCACCCTGCACGATCCAAATGATCGAAGGGACAACCCACGAGACGAAGGTTCGCGACCTCGTGACACTTAGCGCGCTGTGAAACGAGGAAGTCAGGCCCGCAGCCGATATTTCTCGTTGGCCAGATATACGTGCATACGTGCGTCTGTTAGATAATTTCGTCATCCGTTAGACGACTCGAAGCCACTTCCAGCGGTCGTTCGAAAGGCAGGTTGCAGGTTGAACCGCGAGCTTAAGCCTCTTTTGGAGCTTTGTTTAACACTTAGTTAACCAAATGGGGAAATCTCCCATTTTTTCCTCTGCCATTGATTCTGTTTACTTTTGTTAGTTAGTTTTGAACTAGTGCTGTTTACAGCATATCAAATACATTTTCTGCTTTTCCACAGTATAATTTTAAATAATTTCAGTTCCAGTTCAAGACCGATTTCCTTCCTCTGCCATTGATTCTATTTACTTTTGTTGTTAGTTAGTCTTGAATTAGTGCTTTTTACATCACATCAAATATATTTTCTACTTTTCCAAAGTATAATTTTTAATAATTTCAATTCCAGTTGAAGACTGGCTAATAACAAAAGTAAATAGGATCAATGGCAGCGGTTTGTTGAGGAAAAAATGGGAGATCTCCCCATTCGGTCGGCTGAGTGTTAAGCTCGCGTCTCGATCAGCGATCGATCAGCGATCGATCATACCCATCGATCAGACAACGACCACGTCATCGTCGTATACACGATTGCATAGTGCGTGTATTTTCTTTTCATTTTTATTTCTTCATCTTTTTAATGAATAAACGGCTACGAATGCCAACGAAATAGCCAGTTTCGCACGATGAAACGCGAAAACGTGTTGAGATCTCGCGAACTCAGGGACAGAATAGAGTGGACTCGGCGCGATGCGAGTGCGTTCGATTAATCGATTTCCCAAGCATTATGCGCGCTTTCGATATCCCGAAGCGTTTGATTTTATTAACCTTTTAAATACGGTACGCCACTGTAGTGGCTTTCCATCTCTTGCTTTAAAGTATATCGTACACAAGCGAGCTTTTAATTAAAATGTAGCATATAATAATAATAATTAATTAATTAAAGTTTTTCAACGTCGTTACACGAATGTGTATAAAGAAATCCATAATTTGTTCGTTTAGAACTCTATTCCCACGTAACGTCATAAACAGTTTTTGTGTATCTAAAAGGTTAAGCGTTAACAGCGAAATACCTCGAGTCGCTTCGTTTTATTTATCAGATGACAGCGTTGCAAGATAAAAAGTTTTCGCGATAACATTTTTCTGCGAAAATGACCGCCAGGAAGGATTTTAGCTAGAAATTAATCTTGAGGTAAAACAGAAATTGCGTTATAACATTGATTTATCCTTGAAGCGGAGGAAACCGTGAAGGAATATCAATGGATAGTCGATACGCGTGTCCTCTACTCTAGTTTCGTCCTATTGTTCTTTGACATCTCGCAGGCATCGCGTTCCTTTCATTCCTGAACGCATCAAGCGAGCGACCATTAGCGTCATCTCCTGGTGAATTATCTTAACAGCCGTTCGCTAAACATGAAATTAACCGACCGCAAACCATAGTCGAGCCCACTCCATTTTGTCCCTGATCTTACACGCGTGTACAGTCGGTGGCGACAGTTAACCGTGCGTCTGTCAAACTTAAAATATTGAAGGGGATAAAACAAGGTTCTTTGGCATTTTATAAAATATCAATCGCGACCTGTTGGTGAAAGTTAAATCCATGCTGAAAAATAGTGACGTTCCTTAACCCTTTGACTACTTCAGGAATTCAGTCACGACCTACATTGAGAACGGCGAAATTTTTTGATAGACGTGCATTTCTGAGAACGTAGATTGAGATAATGAAAACATTGAATTCCACTAAAGTAAAGCGATATTATTCGCGCCTTTTGTATCAATCGATCAAAATAGGTTAACCGTCTACAGTATCTCATAAAAGCAATTTTTTAAGCGCCTTTAGGCGTTTATAGTATTGCAAGTGCAAATTTACTAAGCGCCCTTAGGCGCCAACAGTAGTCGAAGGGTTAGATTTGTTTACCAGAAACTCAAAATCGTAAGATCTATCATAAAGTTGCCACCCTATTTAAATTTTCCTAAGATTTCACCTTGTAAACAATCCCATTAGAAACATTGTAATCTCCTCCAGAATCTCACCCCTATCATCTAACAGAGATCAGCGTTCAGTAAACACTGAAATTCTGAAATCCTTGTTTCCATTCCATTTGTTATTTTTTTTTTTTTTGCTTCAAACGTTTAAAATTTGCCAAGCGTACAAACTTTTGTGACCGACTGTACACGCGTGCATAATCGTGCCCGAGGCGAGTCGCGTTCGCCTTTGTGCCCGTCGAGTTTATCGCGGGTGACGCACCTTTTTGCCGCGTGACCCGAAAGGTGGCAGGCCAACGCGTGCACACTCGCGTGTACACGTGTACGAATCGAGGAGCGAGAGAAAGAAAAATCTCGGGGGATAATCGTGTTTCGCCGGGTAACAAACATTTTTTCCGCCCGCCTCCTCGGCGCGCGTCCTCCGCCGCCTTGCCTCTGCGTCCCTTTTGCGGCGGCGACGACGACATTGACGACGACGACGAGCACCCAGCAGAGCGTGGTGCGCCCTGCCCTCGTTAAACGAACGGGGGAATCTCGTGCTCGAAGAATCGCGTCAGTCGGCTGACGAGAGGAATCCGAGGAGGGAAATTTCGCGGGGCTTGTGCGCGCGGTGAGATGTTTGCAAGCAAAACGTGTATGAGCGTCTTTGGGTGGTACGTCGATTTAATGTGATCCCGTTTGGGGATATAACTCTGATGTATACGTACGTTAGAGTTCGTTTGAGGGTAATATTAGTTTTCCCTCTGTCCTTAGTAAAATCAGTTAAATACGATAGAAATTTAAAACGATGGGACAATACAAAATACAGTTTTAGTTTTTGGATGGTACGTCGATTTAATGTGATCCCGTTTGGGGATATAACTCTGATGTATACGTACGTTAGAGTTCGTTTGAGGGTAATATTAGTTTTCCCTCTGTCCTTAGTAAAATCAGTTAAATACGATAGAAATTTAAAACGATGGGACAATACAAAATACAGTTTTAGTTTTTGGATGGTACGTCGATTTAATGTGATCCCGTTTGGGGATATAACTCTGATGTATACGTACGTTAGAGTTCGTTTGAGGGTAATATTAGTTTTCCCTCTGTCCTTAGTAAAATCAGTTAAATACGATAGAAATTTAAAACGATGGGACAATACAAAATACAGTTTTAGTTTTTGGATGGTACGTCGATTTAATGTGATCCCGTTTGGGGATATAACTCTGATGTATACGTACGTTAGAGTTCGTTTGAGGGTAATATTAGTTTTCCCTCTGTCCTTAGTAAAATCAGTTAAATACGATAGAAATTTAAAACGATGGGACAATACAAAATACAGTTTTAGTTTTTGGATGGTACGTCGATTTAATGTGATCCCGTTTGGGGATATAACTCTGATGTATACGTACGTTAGAGTTCGTTTGAGGGTAATATTAGTTTTCCCTCTGTCCTCAGTAAAATCAGTTAAATACGATAGAAATTTAAAACGACGGGACAATACAAAATATAGTTTTAGTCTTTGGATGGTACGTCGATTTGATATGATCTCGTTTGGAGATATAACTTGGATGTATACGTATCTTTGAGGGTAACACTAGTTTTCCCCCTGTTCTCAGTGAAATCAATTAAATACAGTAGTGGACAAAAGTTTGAGACGACAGGAAAAAGCAAAACATTGTTTTATTGTATGCAAATATTATTAATATACTTATTTTTATCGTGATTATGGTACAACACTATTTATTGATTAGCATAGGATACGAATGTTATTTATCATGCTATTTCTTATTAATCGATTATTTCGTTTTCCTTGAATTTTGGTCTTAAACTTTTGTCCCCTACTGTACGTCGTTCGTTCGTTAAGATATTTCTGTAATCGATAACCGGATAGATTAACCCTTTGACTGCTGTAGGCGCGTATATACGTCTGATGAAAGCTACTCGTGTGTACTGTGGGCGCGTATACGTGTCTCTGGCGAAAGTTACTTAGGCGTGAATCATGGACGTGTATATGCGTTTGTCAATGTTCCCAATTTCCCATTTAGAGCAACACAATTGCTAATAGAGCTCCGTCCAAGTGGAACACTTGTATTTAACACTTAAGGGGTTAAATGAATACAAGGGTGTCCAATTAGGGACGCGTAATATTCGTTAATTACTAAACATTAATTATATGAAAAATCGTAATTTTAACTATTTTAATTATTTTATTTTTCTGAAATTTTACTATCTCACATTATTAATATTTGATTCTATTCATTTATCCGAAGATATAGCCAAATAATAGTTTGGTATTTAATAGTGGGTCAGTGGGGGTTTGCTAAAACTTGAGAAACCCTTGAGACAATAATTCCCTTCTTCTTATCATAGTTGTAACCATTGCAAGGGGTTAACCCATTCACTGCCAGGTAAATTTAGATCGTGTTGCCCTGGGTGCCAAGAATTTATTTTAAAGGAAATATGAGTTATCATTTTGATAGTAAAAAGTGATATTAACACTATTCCTACCACAACCGGTCAAATGACCGTTTTTAAAATTTCGATTAGAATTTCATAGATACAATGTAATTGAATCGCATTTGAATTTTACACTTTTCCTCAAATATACGTATAATACATTTTTCAATATTCACTTCTTTCTTCATTGTTTATTTTTTGAAAGAAATTTGTAGTCTATCTTATGTGAAAATGTCGTGGTAGGAATAGGTATACGTGAAGTGTCGGTAGGAATAGTGTTAAACAAAAGTATTATTATACAGGGTGTTCGGACAGCCCTGGGCTTAAATTGAAAGAGTAACTCGCTGAGACATTCTAAGACGAAAATCAAGAGTAACGATTTTGCGTTTGAGGCTTTGTTTACGAGCTATAACTAGTTAAAGATATCGTTTAATCCGGACCGTTCGACTCTTGAGCATCACTGTGGACTCAGCGACGTTACCGACCGAGTTGCCTCGGTTACCCGCTCTCAAGAGTCGAACGGTCCGGATTAAACGATATCTTTAACTAGTTATAACTCGTAACAAAGCCTCAAACGCAAAATCGTTACTCTTGATTTTCGTCTTAGAATGTCTCAGGGAGTTACTCTTTCAATTTAAGCCCACGGCTGTCCGAACACCCTGTATAAAATATTCCTTCATCCTTCCAAATAATTCCCAACTCAAACGGTTATACATTTATTCCGTGACCAATTGCAATCAATCTAAACTTGTAGCACAAACTACGAGATATCTCGTAGCCGGTAGTGAATGGGTTAATGAATATCCAGAGAACGTCGTTTCGCCCCCAGCCACGTTTAAGTTCGTCGCGCAAGAGGAATTATCTGCAGTCAAAGGGTTAACACTTGTCGCGGACGCGATAAAACAGCACAAGGGACCGGCCTCGCTTCATAATTTGGACACGTAGGCGGCTTATAACCGCGCGAAGCTCAAAAGAAGGAAGACCGCGGGAGGCCTCGCGAAATTGCACGTTAATTATTAAAACTTCCTCTAATTAGCCACGCTTAAGCGAGTTCGTTAGCAATTGAAATGCCGCCGCGAATCGGCGCGGCGTCGGGGTTCACTCAATTAACCGTGGAAAGAGGAGAAAGAAGCGAAGGGGAAACGAGGGGGAGGGTCGTTGAATGGCCGTTTTTAGAATATTTACTGGAACCCTGGGATAATGGGGTTGATTCGCCGCGGACAATGCCGACTCTGTCTCTTTCTCCTCTGTTCTCTGCGGATAATTTTTCGAGTCGAGCTCTCGGCGTGGTTTCAATTATCGTTAGAATTTCGCTGATACCTTTCTCGTAACACCTTTGTTTTGCTTTCAAACGTCCACGGCATTATCTTGAAATCGTTCACGTGTTTCATAGACAGTGACACCTCGATCGATATTTACCGACATTGTTAACATTTTACCCTACCGGAAGCCTATTAATCGGCTTTGTGCGTGCTTCGTCTGTAAATTCTATAACGTCTCCTTACGCAAAGGTGACACGTTTCTGAGCAATATAATATGTATACCGTAAAGAAATATTAACCCTTTGCGCTCGAGAGGCGACTGTTATTCGCCGAATGATAGTTTCACAAATTTTCAAACTTTAGTTAGGTAGTTTATTAGTCAAGTTCAGAGGTTAAACAGTCGCATATGTAAATTTTAGTATATTACTTAACTAAACTAAATAAAGTTTAATATAAGCGAATCTTAGTAAATATTTGGCGCTTAAAAATTTGTGAAGTTAATAACGTTAAACGGCTAACAGTAACCTCTCGAGTGCAAAGGGTTAAACTATTAATTACGCGAAGAAAATATTGTTTAATAATAAAATTTTTAGCGATGCATTTACGCGAAAACGAGTCGGTCGGTAAAGTGTTAAAAAAATCGACAAACCTATTAGTAGTTTGCAATCTGTTTGAAAAGTATCGTCGACATTGTGTTCGTCGCGATTCACTGCTCACTCACCCCTATCACTGTATCGAAGAGCCTATTGAATAAACAAATATTAGTACCACCCATCGTAGCTTGCGAACATTTCTCCGCTCGGTCGCGTGACTCGTAAAAGTAAAGCAGCGAGATAGAACGGGAAGGAACAGGTTCTCTTAGGGGGTGGACAGGGGCGGGTTGCACGGAACGGGATCATCCCTGCAGCCCGCGAAACGAAAACCGAAAGAGAAAAAAAATGAATGAATAAAAATAGGAAGGAAACGAAAGGAAGCGAGGAAAGGAGACGAAAAAGAATAGGGGTTAGAAGATTAAGCCGCGAAAATTAATCCAGCCGTGAGAGACGTGATGTCTAACTTGGTTGATGATTTGTGCCCTGGCCCCGCCCCAACCCCGGCGTTGCCCCCCTGGTGTTGCCCTGCCGTTGCCCTGCCGTTGCCCTGCCCGGAACGACGGACCCTGACTCGATCGGCAAATGGACCACCCTACCAACAATCGACAACAACCACCAACCAACCACCAATGAACCAACCACCAACCACCACGGCCCGACAGTACAAAGCCTCAATCATTGTACCCGATTGCCCCGGACCCGAACGGTAATGACCAACACCACTACTTAATGTCTTATTTTTCTTTGTCTCTAATTACAAGAACGTACCTTAAAAATTGAGAAAGGCGACGCGTGGATCGCAGTTGCTGTTTTATTTTATTTGTTCTTTTTTAAGATCGAACGACAGCGACGTTCTCTCTCTTTCTCTCTCTTTGTCGATGATTCTTTCTCTCTGTTTTTCTCTCTTTCTCTGCCTATCTGTCTGTCTGTCTGTCTTCTCTCTACTTTACTGTGTATATTTATTCCTTTCCTTCTTTTGTTTTGTACACTCGTTGTCTACCTTGTTATATTCTACACCTTTTATCGGTACATCCGTTCACCTGTTTCACCCTTTTTCCTTTCGAACTTTGCCTTTTTCTTTTTCTTTTTTGCCTGACTCGCCTGTGTCTGTTCAGCTGTTAAGCTGCTCGTACACTATGTAACGGAAGCGTTTAACTCTTAATCTTTTGATTAAAGTGCATCCCAGATTTGCCAAGCTTCTCGCGTCGCGTTGCCAAATATATTTTTCCAGCCACCGTATGTAGATACTTGAATAACAAAAATCAAGCGACACTAATTAATCATACTAGGTTAACCTCTAGTTTCTCTACTTTATCCTTCATTCTACTCAGTTGATCGGTTTAGTTTCTAACTAATTTACAAACTGAAACTCAAATAAGAATAATTGATTTAACTTAATCTAATAGTTTATCTTAGAATAATTCTTGTAATAGTTCGCAAACATTGTCGACGGAGTTTCGTTACATAGTGTAACGATGATGAATCATCGTCGAGAGAGCCTTCTTACGATATCCTGGTTACACACGATGTTCGTGACTGCACCTGCTCTATCACCTTGCGGTTGCACGTCCTTTCTCTGTCGTTCTCCCTCGAAAGATCGACGTCCTCTCTCTTTCTATCTCTCCTCGTCCTGGATTCTGCCTCCATTCGTCGCTTCTTCTTTCACTAGCTCGCGTTCACGGTGTAACCCTCGAAGAAGCTTTCATTGTCGCAGCCGAGCGAGTAAATCGACGGTCCATCGAGGGGCGAGGGTGTGCCTCCCCTCGCGCTTGTTGCTTCTCTCTGTCCACGTCTCTCTTCCTCCTCCCTCTGCCTTCCTTCTACCTCGTTTTTCTTTTTCACATAGGGGAGTTAACCCTTTAGAATTAACCCCTTGCCTTATGGTTACGAGTCAAGCTTGCGCAGTAGACGATAGTTTAAGCGTAATAGAGACACGTATTCGTGACGAGGTTTCGTCTTGATCGATTAAATTCAGTTGACTTTATGCATTATTAATTTTAACTTTGATTTTTAGCTACGTAAGTTCCTGGCTCGCTTAAAATTCACACGCCAGGTTTAATTTGGTAATTGACATTTTTCTGTTCTAGCCACACTTTCGTTTTGTTCGTGATCACGCTCGATTTTCATTTTCGTCAATTTCAGCTATGTTCTTGATTTTTAAGTTCAACTGTAATTTCAGTTTATGACACGAGAGATTGGTAAATAACAGTTACACGTAACGTTGCGACAGGTTAAGCTAGTAAATTGTAAGAAAATAATAGTAAGGCAAGAGGTTAGCCATGAAGATCGATCCTTCCAACGCTAGGGAGTTTTAATAAACGATAAATCAGCCAGAGTGTCCGTATTCAGCTAATTCTGAATCAGCTTCGATTAACTTTCATGTTCACCAGATCGCAGTTTCCTTAATTGAGATGCTACATCCCATTCTACGAATAATTAGCCGTAGCAATTATCATAATCCCCATCGTTCAGCAAACGCAGAAACACAAACGATTGACTAACTGTCCCAACCCTCTCAACCCCCACATTTTTTCCCTCGTTTCTCTAACGCAGCCTCTGTCTCTCTTTGTGTATCTCTTTCTGACATCTCACCCTGTGTTCTGTTCGTTTCTGCCCGGAATCGTCTCGCGTACACGTGGGACAATCGACCACGCTAGATAGACACCATTGTACACACGCTCGACGAAGAGAACCACACTTGACGATCTCACGACGTCGGGGAAAATACGATGCTGTTGTACACCGTGTCGTGTCTCTCAGTCTCTTTCTCTGTCTCTTTCTCTGTCTCTCTCTTTCTCTTTCTCTTTACATGTCTACACCTTTGTTCCTCTCTCTTATTCTCTCTTTATCTCTAATTTTTGTGGCTAACACGGATGCTAATCCGTGGAACGAGGCGGTGCTCTGCCGATTCCACGCTTAACGTCGATATGTCACGCTTACTTTTTAGGTACGCCCCACTGATCAACGCACCACTGACCATCATCGTTGTGGCAGAGAGCTGCCGGCGTGATTAGAAACGAACTAAGTCCGCGCGAGTCGAAAATCGTGAACACTTTGACCGCCACGTTGATTATATATGACCAGTTGCGGTTTCTTGTGTGACACCACGGTGGTCAATTTTTCATTATTACCATCGTTAATGTAATGATTCGAAGAAATTAACCCTAAGAAATTAACCTTAGCGATCCGTGCGTTTCTTTTCTTCACATGCAACAGTTCCGTCTTCAGACAATTCTGATTTCTTCGTAAAAAGTGCGTTTTTACCATCGCTCAGCTTTACATTCTCAATATGACATTCTTCCATGTCTTTAACTATAAAAATAAGTCGGAAAATAACTTAATGACAAAGCATTAGAATGTCTTCACAGCGGAATCAACTGAGCGCTAAGGATTAATGCAGTATTAAACAGTTAAAAATAGTTACATACTGTAACTTATTTGTTAATATTTCAACAGTATACGTATCGTATAATAGAAAATTCATGGTGGCATCACCCTGTAAAATGGCGTGGTATTCAACGTGTTAATTTCTATGAAATATTAGATCTAGCAGTGTACTCTCGTGGCGTCCTGAGTGAAATATGGTGATTTCGGCGTGGCAGTCAAAGGGTTAACCGATCTCGCACCGCCGCGTGGCTCGGCCTCGTCCAACCCTTTCGTTGCTTGCTTCGTTTTGCCACAAGGGATTGACAACGGATCGTGGAATTTTATGAGAATGTAATATTTTTGAAACACATCGAAAGTTTTTCCCTATCGGTATGGAAAATATGTGTTCGCATAAAATCCGCGGTTTGTTCGTTAGATCTGTCTCGGAAATGAAATTCGAATAGTTCAGCCTTTCGATAGGCGTGATCTACGATCGCGTTCGCAGATTTCATTTGATAGAGTGTTCGATAAATCAGCAACGAAGGGGTTCCAAGGGTGTCGCTCCTTGACACCGGATTAGTTTTCATTCGTAATTAACACTTAACCATCCGAATGGGCAGATCTCTCATTTTTTCCTGGACAAAGCGCTGCCGTTAATTCTATTTACTTTTGTTATTAGTTTGTCTTGAATTAGTATTGTTCACAGTGGTTCATCAAATGCATTTTTTGCTTTTCCAAAGTACAATTATTAATGAATTCAACACTAGCTGAAGATCAACTAATAACAAAAGTAAACAGAATCAATGGCAGCGCTTTGTTTTGGAAAAAATGGGAGATCTCCCCATTCGGTCGGTTAAATGCTAAAAGTTATTTCGGATTCAGACTGAAGATCTCCCATTTTTTCTGCAACAAGGGGGTTGGATTGATTCTATTTGCATTTGTTATTAATTAATCTTAAACTAGTGCAGTTCACAGTTCGTCAACTGTATTTTTTGCTTTCCCAAAGTACAATTCTTAATGAATTCAACACTAACTTAAGATCAACTAATAACAAAAGTAAATAGTATCAATGACAGCGCTTTGTTTTGGAAAAAATGGGAGATCTCCCCATTCGGTCGGCTAAATGCTAAAAGTTATATCGGATTCAGACTGAAGATCTCCCATTTTTTCTGCAACAAGGGGGTTGGATTGATTCTATTTGCATTTGTTATTAATTAATCTTAAACTAGTGCAGTTCACAGTTCGTCAACTGTATTTTTTGATTTTCCAAAGTACAATTTTTAATCAATTCAACACTAACTTAAGATCAACTAATAACAAAAGTAAACAGAATCAATGGCAGTGCTTTGTCGAGGGAAAAATGGGAAAAAATTCGGTTGGCTGAGTGTTAACATACACTTGGCGGCGTGCGCCGTGAAATTCGAGGAGATTTACGAGGATGGTAGAGACACGTCCCGTGCATGTTCGAGGAGGAAATAAAAGAAGCTCGCTCCGGCGGCAATAAGGTTTAACGAACCTTTAATTAGAATTAGGGCTGGCCAAGGTAAAGCTAAGTGACTGCATTATTTCCGGCTGTAAATCGCATGCAATTAAGATGTCTGTTGCCAATTTCGTGAACACCATGCTCGCTACACGGCCCTCTTCCCGTTCGAGAGACCGTCGCACTCGGGCTGGATTGTAACGAGAATTTATCTCCGCGCTGGGCCGTCACGTTCCGCGGCAGTAAATTATTTTTATCGTCGGCTGTAAATGTCCTCGAGGCTGCCTTTAATGCGATTTCTATTCGCACACCTTAAGTATGCGCACAGGGTGTCTGAAGAAACTTGGATCGAACTGTCATGGTTTGGACCTGTCGAAGTTTGCGTTAACGCGTTCGCGTTTAATTTGCAGTTTGCAAATAAAATGTTTGGCTAACACAAAATTATGAATTGACAATTTCTAGGGATGCTACTATGATCACACTTTCGTCTCAGATGCGTTGAATATTTTCTATGTATAGTAGAAAAGCTGAACAATAGTTAGAAGTTGCTTTGAGCAGTTTAACGCTAAGTTCACAGGATTCGTCAATTTGACGATTTTAAAATTCATGAACAAGATTTGCAAAGACAATAACTATTATTCTTAGGAATTTTCATTTTGACTTTTATCGATTGAGTGATATAAATATACCCTAATTTATTTCCCTCTTAGCTTTGCAATTTAAAATTCTGTATAATGTATACCTGTTTCTTAATGTATGTATTACAAATAGATACATAATACAAGAAACGTCCGTAAATCTAGTGTTAAACAGATTTTTCACGCACTTTTCCCCAATTGTCTTTCGCTTCCTTTTTCGTTAGTCCAAGAGGTCGCGGTAATTTCTGTGTGTAGTTCACTGATTTATGCAAAGGAGAGCGGACAGAGTGTCGCTTGTAATTCACCGCAGCCTCGCCCTACAATTAGTAGTTGGGCCCCGTGTCCATAATTCTCGCGGTGGCAAGTGATCATTAATTATTTATTATCGAGGAATATTAACGTTGCTTTAAAATGCACATTGGCAGCCTCGTGGCACGTAGCCGTGCCGGAATTATTAAATTCGAACCCGCGTACCTCTCCCCCGCTTTAGAATGCATGCGAGCCGGAATAATTGATTTTATTATGCCATTTCGAACGATTAACGATCCGCGCGAAGTTCGGCAAAACGGTATGATAACAATGAAATTGTTACAACGAATTTTGTCTACAATTAAGATTCTATCCATCCCTTGACATACAAATGAAACGGAATTTCATGCGTCCGAAAAAGTACTATTTAGTTTGGCTCAATTGAACGGTTATGTGCAAGGTTAGAAACAGAACATTAATTGTCACCATCAATATTTCAAAATAAAATATTCTGTTTCTAAGCTTGCACATAACTGATCAATCGAGCCAAATTAGGTACAGGCGCCTCCTCGACTTCCGCGCATTCTACTTTCGCACATTTATAAAAATTCAACTTTTTAAGCCTTTGATGTCCCCTCTGAGGGGACGTCGTGAGTCGAGCAGGCTACATCGTGTCTCAAGGGACATCAGACTACAATGTTGTTCCGATCGATACTTTAAAACACTATTTTTAATGTATATCTTATTACATCTCCCTCTACTTGCAAACATTCAACATTCGCACACATTTTCAGGAACCAATTATGTGCAAAAGTCGAGGTGCGTGTGTAGTATTTTTCAGACGCATCAAATTCTATTTTATTTGTATGTCAAGGGGTTAAAACGAATTGTTAGGGAAGGAAGATTAAAAAAAGAACACTCGAACAGTACTCGTTTCTACCAATCTCGAGCACGTGCTCCTCAGGCACGCAAACGGTTTGGAAGATCGCGGGAAGAAACAAGCAGATCCGAAATCCAATCAGACCCAATTAGCGACCGTTCACATCTGTGCATTACGGATCAATCAAGCAGGAATAATCGATCTCGATTATTACGGTTGCGAAAGAAAGGGACACAGTTTTCTATTTTTCTTTGCCCCGGAAGTCCCAACAGGTTCCAACGCGACTGGAAGACCGGTTAACGTAGTTTCGTTTTCCATCTCGTTCGTCGATCGACGCGCGTCGATCCCATTATCGATCGAGACCTCGCGTTCAAAGCTTTCCAACGGACGGGATGTAGTTTAAACCTTTTTTTTCTTTAATATTTTTTTTTTAGAGCAGTTTTGTTCGAGACGCTTTTGTAGTTTCGCAGAGAAGCTGAAATCAGCTTTTGTTCTCCGGTGTGATGACAATCGACCGGTACGTGGTATTGTGCAAAATCCTTAGTGTTTGATGGAAGTTTGCTTTTGGAAAGCAGTTATAGATACTATTTATGGATATTGTCATCATTATGTGGCGATTAATCATTTTATTTGGTTCACGGGATTTTGAGAATTCTAAAATAAACAGAATATATCGGTTATTCGAAAGAAAGGAAGAAAGTTGAAGATAAAAAATATAGTGACAGAATATTTGCATCTAAGAAAAATTATTCAATCATTGTTTCACGAATACTAGATGCCCCTCGACTTTCGCACATTTTAAAAAATTCAACAATTTAACACTAGAACTACCAGAGCAGTCAAAATGACCAATTGGTGATTATTCATAGCAGCCTTATAAATTTACTCTGATAAGGTTTCCAAAAGTTTACTCTGATTTTCTGCAGAAAGTATAAATAAAGATTTGCTTTCTATGTATTCAATATCTTTTTATGTAAAAAATTCAACAATTTAACACTAGAACTACCAGAGCAGTCGAAATGACCAATTGGTGATTATTCATAGCAGCCTTATAAATTTACTCTGATAAAGCTTTCAAAATTTACTCTGATTTTCTGCAGAAAGTATAAATAAAGATTTGCTTTCTATGTATTCAATATCTTTTTATGTAATTTTCAATTTGATTTCTTCCATACAAATAAGTACACTTTAATTGTCAGTAGTTCTAGTTTTAAGCCTCTGTGGTCGGATGTCCCCTGTGAGGGGACATCGTGAGTCAAGCAGGCTGCTGGGCTGCCCCCTTTCAGGGTACAGTTAGACTTCAGCCATCAGACTACAATGTTGTTCCAATCAATACTTTAAAACACAGTCTTTGCTGCATATCTTTTAACATCCCTCTACTTTCGAACATTCAACATTCGCACACACTTTCAGCAACCAATTGTGTGCGAAAATCGAGGGGCACCTCATCTATAATTTTGGCACAGTACAGTATCCGTCGAAGCATCATCGCACACCAATATTTCCGACTACCGACGAATCTGTTGAAATTCGCCTAAGTAAACGAAAGGAGCATCCGTTTTCACGGTTCCAAACGTCGTCGTCGACCTAAAAGAGGAACCGTGCCCTCGCTCTGTTTCATCGACCGATCTCGTGTCTGGTGATCGCGAGACGGCGCCCGTTACGTGGGAGAAAAACGCGTGATTAACCCTCGACTGGTAGGGTGAACACGCCGCAGCTCTGTTCCCGTAATTGGTAGGGTGGGATCAATTCGATGGAAAGAGAGAAGAAGGAAAGGAAAAAATAGCAGTTGCGCGCGATACAGGCTGAGTCACGCGACGGTGACAAGTCGTGGTGTGCGCGCCTCTGTCATATCGGTTGTTGATCGAAATCGGTGGCAGAGGAGAGGGTTCAGTTTTTGGTTAGTAGCTTAACACTAGGAGGACCAGCATTTTCTAGTGTATCGTTGATAGTAAGTTAGTGATTAATGTTAGTGTTTAACGTTAGTTGCGGTAAATGGTGAATCTAGCGATATTAACCCGTTGTCTCCTCGCATGGCCCAGATTACAGTTCAAATAGAATAGATATGTACCTCGTTTAACCCTTTGCACTCGGCTGTCCTCTCTCAAGGGACATCATAATCCTAGCATATGATAGTTTCGCAAATTTTCATTTCGTTAGTTCAGACCCGTACGTTAAATAGTCATATATGTAAATTTTAATATACGACTTAACCAAACTAAATGAAGTTTAATATACGTGAATCATAGTAAATATTTCGAATTATAGAATTTTTAATGTTAGTATTGTTAAACGACTAACAGTCATCTCACGAGTGCAAAGGGTTAACACGCATACACCCCACATTGAACTTTTCGTTCAAGCCATAAAGTTTTCGTTATGAGATTGGAAGCTTTGCAAAAAAGTCGTTGCAATGTCATATACTGACATATAAATATTTATTGCTTTGTTTTCTGATACATCTTATACTTATCACCTTTTTTTATATGATTATAATCTTTGTTGTATTATATTTATTATTAAGCATACGTCAGGAGCAAAGTTGTGAATCACGGTAACGTGGGGTATATACGTCGAAAGTCGCCAAAAACCAAATTGGCATGAAACCTGTTAATGAAATGAATTTTGTTTTATGAACTGTTTACTAGTGTGCAAGGTCGTGGATTGCCAAACACAGATCACACAGAATGTTTCAGTGTTTCGTATTTGATACAGTAGCACTTAGTAGGTGAACGACAAATTGCCGAGGCAACGGGTTAAACGTAGAAGGATGCTTATGTAGTTAAAATTTATTTGTGCCGTCTTTGTTCAGTTACTCTAATCGAAGCAACGATTTCTTCCAATTTGTTAGACAATCATTTCTATGCTATTGGTCTTTCTAGCGTTAATTTGATTTCGGGTTAGCATTAATATTTGCGAAACCGTGCAAATCTTCGGGTTTCTTTGGACAAATGGATCGTTGCTTTTAGGTACTCTTGATCTCTCCTGCAAATTCCTCCCCTTCAGGTTGTCGCAGTTGCTCTCAGCGACCGGAAGAGGGTAGATCTGGTTCAAGTACGACTTGCCCTGCCCGCATGAATTCGTTCTCCGTCGTGCTGTCTCACTTTTCTTTCTCGCCGTACCGTGTGACTTACTCGCACTAACACTGTTACGTATAACACCTCTTGCCGGGTCGTATTTGTCGCTAAACGTTTGTACGCCAAAGTGGAGGAGGACTTATGTGTCACTAAACAAACATCGATATGTCGCAGGGAAATCATGAAAATGGGGATTTGATGAAATCCTTAAGGTGTATGATCGATTCACGGAAAATGTTAAAATAACAACTGTGTGAGGTGATTTCCCTGAAGAAAATAAGCGATTTGATGAAATTCCTTAACTGTTCTAGTGAAAAAAATGAAATAATATTGTTTAGATATTAAAAGTATTTATTTAGTAAAAACCATGCATTGTTAAATGTAGAGTAGTTTTAATACAACGATAGTCATTGAAACACAAATTGTTTATTCGAAACTAATTAACGATAGAAATAGGTTCGAGTTAGGTTTGGGTTAGATTCGAGTAATAGTAATAAGTCACTTATATTTTTTTCAGGAAAATCATCCCACAGAGTTATTTTAACATTAATTCTATGAATTGATCATATACCTTAGGGATTTCATCAAATTCCTATTTTTATCATCTCCCTGCAACAGATATACCGATACGACTCGCATCCCGTCTGCGACGGAAGATTAACGCGTGTATCCACGTTTCAGCTATAAAAGTGTTGCGAAACAGGCGAAATTGTCTCAGCTTCGCTGCGAAGGTGTACCTAGTGCTCGTTCTAACCCCACCCTACCAGTCGATGGTTAACAAAAGTAACACATAACCACGTGCGTAACGATCATAAGGAACAACGTCAGCTTTTGCGACGCGCGAACACGTACAAGCGAACCCAAAGGGGTTCAGTTTTGTCGAACAAGGAATTAGCAAGAGTAAATCGCGAATCACGTTACGATATAAATAAAGAAAGCTATGAAACGAAAGAGGTTAAAGAGTATCAATCCTTGTTTCTATTTTCATTTCTATTTTATTTTTTAGTTTGTTCAGTGGAGCAGAAGGGTGGTCAGTAAGTTCTTGGTTTTTCAAACACACTTAGGCGTTCATAGTCACGTCTTTAATATTATTCATGCTTAACCTCGCTCAGTTCTTAACCCTTTCAACGTTCACGATAGCTACACACCCGTTAATTAGTGAGCTATAAACGAAAGAAGATAAAATAGAATAGTTCTTAAAAAGAAATTTCTCCTGAAAGGGTTAAATTAGCTAAGCCTGTGTGTAGTCCTCGTCGCTTTCGTAGAATAGTAGCAACAGGCAACAAGAGGAGAAGCTCGAGTATTCTCAAGCTTCGTTTAAACGAAGGTCGAAGTCTATTTCGAAATAGATGATTCTCTTGGAAACCCTCCGCTTATCGAACCTTCGATCTGTTCGAAGAATTTACTGGCCACTTGGCGTCGATTCCAATTTTTCCACGGCTACAAAGCCGCAACGCGCGGGAGATCGATCCCACAGACACGAGCGCATAATCATGTCGCGATCAATCGAATCGTGTCGAAAACGAAACGCACTGTTTTCCTTCGCAAGGCGAACGAAAATAAGTCACCGGAAACGATTCTCCCTTCCGACAACCGCCTTCCGTTCTTTTAACACTACAACTACCGAGGGGGTTAAAATGACCCAATTTGCAATTTTTCATAAAAACGTGGTAAACCTACTGCGATGCCCACACAGTTGAAAATTTACTATAATTTTTACTATGATTGCTAAAATTTATTTCCCTTACATTAGTTTTTTTTTTTCGTAGTTTTCAATTTGATTTCATCGTTTCCAAATCATCGGTAATTCTAGTGTTAATCTTAAGAATGTGGGTCGTATACGTTCCACGGAAAGTCTTCAAAAAGCGATTCGGCACTGAACGTGTTAAAAAGAAGGAAAACGGTAACTAACGAAGGAACTAACTGGGTTGATTTGTGCCCAGCGTCGTTTTAGAAGTTCCGTGTTTATCTTCGAATCGTCCTCGGCAAGTTTATCCGTCGCTCTCTCGCAGCAGCAGTGATATTTCCCGTCCTAACTCTGTCCACGTTTCGTTCAGTCGGCCAAAGGGACGGAGAGGCGGCGGTCAATCGTTTGTAAACGAGAGACGGTGCGAGTTGTGTCGCGCGATTCTCACTTGTGGACGAGGCTAACGGGACACGCCATAGTCTCGAGGCGGTTGAAATTGGCAGGCTTCGTAGTGGAATGAAATGGCTGAGATAGCTCGACGAAACGGGTAACTTAAGAATGGAGGAAATAGTTTCAAAGCGATCGTTAAATTCTCCTCGGATCTTTCTCGGTTCAGTCGAGCTCAAGAAAGTTTCGAGATCTTGCAATTTTCAAAGCGCTACAGTTTTAAAACTCCGACATTTTCTGTCGATCTTGAAATCTAGAATTTTTTGGGATTCACAAACATTAACTCTTTGCGCTCGAGATGTTGTCACCAAATGATAGTTTCGCAAATTTTCAGACTTTAGTTAGGTAGTTTGTTAGTCAAGTTCAGAGATTAAATAGTCACATATGCAAATTTTAGTATATTACTTAACTAAACTAAATGTCGTTTAATATAGGCGAATTTTGGTAAATATTTCGAATTTGAAAATTTTTGAAGTTAGTACCATTAGACGACTAACAGTAACCTCTCGAGCGCAAAGGGTTAAAATTTCGGAGTTCTAGAATTGTATGATTTCAGAAGCATTAAAATTTTGGAATTCTAGAATTGTATGATTTCACGGTTCGATAAAGATTCACAGGTATTAAAATTTTGGAGTTCTAGAATTGTATGATTTTAGAAGCATTAAAATTTTGGAATTCTAGAATTATACGATTTCAGAAGCATTAAAATTTTGGAATTCTAGAATTGTATGATTTCACGATTCGATCATTTTCTTGAAACGTACAAGAACGTCTTTATCGAAAGACCGGTTAACAGGGTTAAGAATATTTCGAAGGAGCTGTTCAGCTCTGTTCCTGGAGTTCCTTCGATACACACGATTCGCACGTTTCCGTGGCTAATTTCCGACCGCGGAAGGGGGCGAGAAAACAGTTGCTCGACACGATTCGATGAGAGGAAGGGCAAACGTGTCTAGCACGTAATAATATCTCGATCGTCGAGCAAGTGCCGGAGTAATTGTTGGAGTGTTTCTGATTCTAGGGTGCTTACCATCAGCTCGGATCTGTCCACTGTTCTCCAGGTGTTGAACGAGGTCGTACCTAATCTCGAGGAGGTGAGTGTTGCTACCAGAAGAGGATCACACGGGAAAAGAAATGACTCGATCGTGAGGCTTTTCACATGTTTCTCTTACCCATAATAGAACTGTTAAGTCGGTATAGTTGGATCGGGCTAGGGGATTAGTCCAGGAACTGTTAGCACCTTTATATCCTCGGCGGATCGATTTTCGCTGCTCGAAGTTCGCTTCGACGCAAGCTGTCGCTGAAACAGCCACAAGCGAAACAAGGTGCTAATTAGTGCACTGTTCTAAGTTACAGGGTGTTCTTCGGACATTCGCAGGGGTGCGTTGTACGAACGCGATCGACAGAATTTTTGTTAACGTCAATAAACTTTGCGACTCCCTAGATTTCTTTGTTCGGTGAACGAGTTTCAGGCATAGTCTTTTGATAGCTTTATAGTATCACGTCTTTTACGACTAATTATATGTCATTTCAATCTACTAAGGGTTTATTTATTTATTTATTCATTATTTACTAATAAACGGGCCAAGACCCTTGCAGTACATAAAATTATAAACAAAGGAATCGTGTTACAGTTCGACGATGATTTAAAAAGAACTAAAAATAAAATTGCAAGTTATTGATCAGTTTGGTTAATGAACGTTTAAAAATTGCTGAATCCCGTATGAACAGGTCTATCCCAGCAGTATGACAGTTTGTTATGGAAAGAATTCTATTCATAGGATCCATATTAATGAATTTCGAGACAGAGCATTTTGGACGAACTAATAATGGCGATTTTTATTAATAGCTTCGAAGTATTAAAATCGACGCTTTCTAAGATAGTAGAGTTATTTACAGCATCACTGATAATTTTATGTACAAAACATAAGTCACGTATAACCATTCTATCTTCCAATGACATTTAATTTAGTAGTTTATAAATAATCGTAAATAAATAAATTTTATGTACAAAACATAAGTCACGTATAACCATTCTATCTTCCAATGACATTTAATTTAGTAGTTTATAAATAATCGTAAATAAATAAATCGGCAAATAAAGATAGATACAGAGAAGAAAAATAAAATAAAATAGAAATGCACCCTAATACGTGCTCGACGTCTCTAACGAGAATCGTTTTCCAATTAATCCCTCTTACACGGAACACCCTGTATTCCCGCCTAGCAAAACGATCGACGTATCCGATTAGGTCAGTTAGTCAGTCGTAGACGTGGCGACAACGGTTCAGAGTCATGTTCCAAGGAACGTACAGAGGCTATGAATATTCACCGGCGTTCGAAGAACACCGATTACCATAAGTCTCTCGGCATTACCGTGCAATGTGTGCACAGCGTGCTCGCAAAACGACTCGAAACGTGTCACCGTCGATAGAAATTCAACAAAAAAAATAAAAATACGGAAAAATACAGAGAAACAAAACGAGTGATCCATCATAGGCCAAACTTAACGCACGCCTACCGCTATACCTACTACACACAGTGAACACTTTTTATGGTAGCCATCCTGTTAGGGTACAACACAACAGCCACCGTGTGCACGTTCTCTCGAAGCGTGAATCCACGGCTGAGGTTGAACACAGGACAAAGACGTTAAAAACTTTCGAAACGGTTTCAGAACGGATCCAGACATGGCAGCGACGAGATCGACGTGCGCATGCTGGTGCACCAGAGCCAGGCTGGATGCATAATCGGCAAGGGAGGGCTGAAGATCAAGGAGCTTCGTGAGGTGAGTCACGTTAAGAAATGTTCGCATGCCATTTACGTTGCGCTGCCTCGAACGACATCGGTTTTTACGATTGTCACGTTCGAACTTCGTGCCAAGGCCTCTCCAACGGCTGCCCGACGAATTTAGCCGTCCTCAATGCCTTTTACGCGATCCTCTTATTAATGGCCGCGGACAGCTTGACCGATCGTGCTCGCTTTGAGATACTGGGAGACGCTTCGAGACCGTTTCCGTTTCCGTTATTTTTGGACAAGCGAATTTGATCTCGTAGGATCGTTTCGTGGGATCTTGTGGGTGCACTGGCGGCACTCGTTTACGAAGACGTTTCAACCCTTTCGCTAAGGGGTTGTGTTTGGTTACCTAGTTCCGTGGGTGGAGACCGTTTGCATGCTAATATAAGAGTTGCTAAGGAAAGGAAATAAAGAAAGCGTTGAGAGAGGAAATTTTTTTGAGGCTGGTAAACTTCGTGTAACTTTGTTTGCTTAACACATTGTATGCCGGCCCCGCGAAAACGCGGGTTTGGAAGTCTGTTGCTTTAGCGCCGGGTTTGCGATAATACAACATTCTTTTGTTTGGCGATTTGTTTGTTTCTATTTTTCGTTATCGTTAAATTGCATATAATGAATATGCAAACCAATTTTAGTGTTTTACAATAATGTATAAAATTTTAAATATTTTCTTCACCTACAGTTTTAAATGCCTCAGATGCCACCGGCATACAATGTGTTAACCCTTTCGCTACGAGCGGTGACTATAGTCACCCAACGACTGACGCTCGCTACGTACGAGCGGTGACTATAGTCACCCCGTGAAATTTCGCAAACAGAGTATTATTGCATTATGCGATAATTTTTTAATCCTTTGCGGACGAGTGTCGGATATATCCGCCCAACTCTCGCGCTGCGGCTGGCGTTTGTCTGTCGTAAACGACACGTATAAGATACGCATGGGTATACTAGCTTAAGAAGTCAAGTTGGCCTAAATTTGTTTGTTTATGATTTTGTTAGATTTTATGAAAAACCTATTTAAATACAGCTTTAGTTTTTATAACACAAACGCGCGACGTGACTATTTTCTTTACTGCTCCGTCCGCAAAGGGTGTTAACCCTTTCCTTTCTACGACCGATTATTGTTACGCTCAACGTAAGATTCCGCGGTATTGAATGTACGACGGGCAATTGCAATTGTTCCGTAAGTGCACACTTTTGGCATGGCGGCTTGTTCAGCGGAAGTTGCGCGCCGAAGAATCTTCCCGTAGCTAAAGGGTTAATGCAAAATCTACGAACATTTCTTGTACATCTATTTCCAATATACATATACTAAAAAATAAGGTATATATATCAGACAGAATTTAAAACTCCAGAGCTGAGAGGGAAATAGATTAGAGTATATTCGTATCAGTCCGTCGATAAAAGTCAACGAAAATTGCTAGGAATAATAGTAATTGTTTTTGCAAATTTGATTAATGAAGTTCGAAACCGGTTAAATTGACGGGTCCCGTAAATCTGGTGTTAAATAAATGTCAGTTTGTAAATTTGATCAATCGTGTACCCATGAATGATTCCGTATCTAGTTTTGACATTGTTTACATAAAAACACGATCGATAGAAATTAGCTTATTACAACATTGTGTATTGTAAAATTCGACGACCTGTCAGAACTTTGTCGGTATTGTGCTGCGAAAGGGTTGAAGATAATTCGAAGGTTCCAATTACGTAATAAACAGCAGGTTGAGAAGGTTATATCCCGATAGGGAAAAGTAGGTCTCCTAAATGGATTAGAATTGAGATTACCGGCATTAAATCATTAGTCCAGCGACCGATTCCACGCTGGTCCGCCTCGATTCGAATAATCTGTTGCACAAGCGTCGCTAATAAATCTGGAATTCACCGTCCACGAGGGATAATAAGGAAATTATTCAGCGTTTCCTGTCGTTTTCCTCCTTCTCGCGTCGCGAGGCGGTCTTCCATCTACTCGAGGAAAAATACAGAGACCGTGTGTCGTTTGATCGGTTTCGAACCTCTCTTAGTAGCACAGCTGTATTATTCACGAATCGAATAAGCAGCTTATAAAGTTGTCGATTTTTAAGTTACTTCGCAAATATCGATTTATTTGAAAAAGATTATCGTAAAAATGCATGGGGTCAAGCGAGAAATTACAAAGAATATAATTAGAAATATGGATAACATTTAGGGTGTAAATTCTATAGGAATTAGAAGGTCTCGGCAGTTCTACAAACTTTCTAAGCTACTAATTTTGGAAATTATAATAGTAAATTGTATTTTTATTTATAATAATAGCAAAATTTGTAAATATGTAAATAACTTCTCAAATAACTAAACATTGACGTGCAATGTACACGCTTCGCGGAAACAGTGCCCCGTTCAGTGACGTCACTCCAGCGGAGTCGACTGCCGTAACGAAAGGGTTAACCAGTTAGCTGTGATTGACGAGTATACTCGTCATCGTTTGATTTTCGCGACGCATATATTTACTTTAACTTTAGCAGAGTGCAGATGACAGGGTTCAGGTGTGAATAAAATAAAGTGAAGTGATTAGAATATTAATAATATATATCTAAAATAGTTTAATGATAACAACTTAAACGACTTTACAACTTAACAACTGCTACGTTCTTATTTCCTTCAGAATCACATTCTTTTTGCCTCGATACATTCGGTCACACTCACCCAAAATTCCTAAGTCGCGACATTTTCTCAAGTGCTCATCTTTCGCGCTTTAGAAACACTCTAGTCTAAAATCCTACGTTCACACGGCTATCTTTCAACTCAAGCACTCTTCACATTTTCCTAAACTCGCATCCACTCGATCGCATTCCTACGCATATAAGGCTGGGCCACCGCTAACTGATTAATTAGCGGGAGGCAGCCAACCCGCTTCTGGAGAGATGGCGGCCAGATTTTTACGTAACAACGAGCCCGGATATCCGGGCAGCGGAATATGCAACGTGGCCAAGTGGCTCGTTACGTTTTCGCGTTCGCAAGAGGTAAAACCGACCGATGCAGACCTTTTGTCCTGGCAACGACCACTCGACGGCCGCGACTTTTCTTCTTTCCGAGCTTTGTCGGCCTTCTCCCTCTTTGTCTCCTCCACCTCCTCCATTCTCGTCTTCCGTCGATCTTGACACACTCGCCGGGTTGTCTAACGACTGCTCGAGCGTTCCGTCGGACGAGGCACAGGTAATTTCAGAAAAGGGAAACATTCGTCTGAATCTGTTGTTTGAGACTAAATCGCGAGTCACGAAGCTTGAGTTTTATAATTATAATTTTCTGGGCCATTATTCGGAAATTAGGATTACGACAGTGCGTATGTTAGAATATATTCATTTATTTATTTAAACGGATTAGCGTACATAAATAATGGAGTACGAAGGAAAGTAAGAGATAAGGTCTCGATTGGGTCGAAGGGGAAAGTTTATGTCTACAATTGTTTTACGGGTATTCATCGTCTACAAATTCAGGTAGCATTATTATTATCATTAAAATTTATAGGCTATTGGCGTGTGTTTGAATTTTGGTTACATGAATGAGGAGAGGAAGAGTTGTTGGTAGGGTTTGGATATTTTAATAGTAAAGGGTGTGCGGGTATCCATAATTTCATAAAGTTATGAGGCGAAGAAAACGAAAATTGACAAACGCATATATGCGTCCATAGTCCTTATTAGCAACTTCTGTCAGACGCATATATGCGTTCATAGCACTCAAAAAGTTAATCCGTATTTCAACGATCTCTCTTTCGCGGTTCCCCGATCCGTTTCCCTCGTTTCCTTCTCTCGTGCCATGACGTCGTCGTCGATCGTCCCTTCCCTTCCCATACATTTGTCTCTCTGTCAACAATAAGCAGCGCTATTCCGATACACTCGAGCGCCCTTAGCGCGTGCAATATTTCGCGTATTTCGACCGGAGAGACGTGCCTCGTTTATTGTAATACTTCCGGGATCCTGGCGCCGGATGTCGCGTCTCCCGTTGGAAGCAATAAAATCGGCTTGTTCGCGCCACGTTCCTAGGCCTCATCCCCTTCTTCCTCCCCGTCCCAACGCCACGGCTTCCCCCCTAATTTCTTGATGCGAGACGCACTTGGAATCGCTTACCAGGTCCCTACTCGCCTCTCGAGCACAGGTGAAACCGGTCGAAGGGTCTCGTTTGCGTCCTTCGTTTCTCTTCGCCGATGTAAGTCCTCTCATCAATTTTTTTTCTTCCCGAGACCCACAGGGCGGTCGCCAGATCGATCTTCTTATCTGGGGCTTCATCTTTTTATGATGGCCGTCAAATTACACTTGGTTTGGGTTAGATTCGGAAAGTTGTTCGGGTCTCTTTGTGTAGCGCTTGATTCTAACGGGGGATGAGAAAGTTCGTGGGATCTGTCAATTTTAGGGTTCATTTCGTGGCTTATACATACCCACGTATGTCAATTATTATTATCATTAACACGTACCGTGCCATAAATGGTACATGGTGTGATAAAGAAACTCCAAAGAAGCTTCTTTAAAAGAAAATAAAAAATAAAGTTACTTAGAAAATAAACAATGAAAATAGAAGCGAATATTGAAAAATTATAGTATATACGTATTATATCTCGTGCCCCTCTCTAGCCCTTTCTCAGTTTAATACGATACAGATTCGGGTAAGCCATAAATTACAACAAGGTAAGTGTCACACTTTAAATCTTGCCGTGATAAAATTAAAGTTTATTCTGTAGACAATTTAGTAATCAATGGAGCCTTTGTATAGGGGAGAGCGGCAAAGAATAACGAATGCCGATTGCCATTGCTTTCTTTAGGCGACCGCGGATTAGGCTTCGAGGTGTCGCCGTGTTATTTTTTCGGGGTCGCGTTATCTTCCGGCGCCGTTTTAAACAACGCCTGCGTTGTAGGGATAAACAGTCGCGGCCGTAAACCTGATCCCCGAAGAAAATGTGGACGGCCGATATCCTAGAAGCAAACGCGTGGGGATATCGAAGGCGGGCATTTTTCTGAAGGTCCTGATTGGTAAGGACAGGAACCGCCTATCAGGCTCGAGATAGATAAATAGGAAGACTCGCGATAATTAGGGTTAATTCGTCAGTTCGTTTTTAGTTCATGAGAGAGGGTTCGTTAATAGTTCGTTTAGAGTTCGTTTAGAGTTCATGAGATTCGTTGCATTAGCTCGTAATTTTTGTAAAAGCCCATCGGCCAATAAAATAATTTCCTACAATAGGTATATTTGAGGAAAAGTGTAAAGTTTAAAGGCGATTCAATTACGTTGTATGTATGAAATTGTAATCGAAATTTTAAAAACAGTCAGTTGACCGGTCGTGGTAGGAATAGTGTTAATAGCGGCAGGATATTCCTTCGGGTGGTAAACAGGTTTGCGAAGTTAGGGCGGGCAGCGTCGTCCGGTTTTTCCATTCGAAAGCCGCTCGAATCGGGCCGCCCGCTCGTAATTACGCTCGTTCACCCCTGTTTTGCCCTCTTCGCTTCGCTCAATTACGACGGCGCGTTCTGAAAAACTGTATTTCCCTTCTGGTTTCGGGTTCGTTAGCCAGCACTGGCGAATTGAAACTCTCTCCGATTCCGCGGTCGCGTTAAAACTTTTCACTCTCGTCTCGTCCATCACCGTCAGACGTTTGCCGTCTTTGTTGCCATCTTCTTCGAATCGCAACGCGTTACGCGTACGCTTCTTCGTGGTTCAATCTGAATTTCTGGCTGATTCTTGACGATCGAAGAATACTATCCATCGATTTTGAACCTGGTAAATATTATATATCGTACTATCTATTGCCCGTGGCTTTGCCCACGCAGAAGTACTTTGAGATCGCGTTGCAGTAAGCGAAAGATCGAAAAAATTGACAAACGCAGATTTTCGTCCATTGTTTTTACGAGCAACTTCCGCCAGAACTGATTTCAATCAATTCTGATCAAGAACTGATTTCAATTTTAACTATTTTCAAGAGATGTCCAATTTTGTAAGCCATTAACTTTAATTTTAACCAAAAAGTTAAATATCTACTAATTTTTATAGTACTTGCTTCGAAATCGGCGGATTTTCAAACAAACTTTCAACCCCTATTTAACCACCTTAGGGGTGGAATATTAAAAAATCATTCCTCAGTAGGTGCTTACGTCATAAAAGGAACTCATTGTCTAAATGTCATGTTTCTAGCTTCGGTAGTTTAGGCTCCGCTCATTACTGGAGCAGTAAAGTTAAATAGTAAAAATATAACAATAATTGCCGCGGGAAACGCGACCGCGAACTTTTGTCGGTGTGCGGTGGATCCTTACATAAGCGAGTTTCATGGATGACAGCGATCGCGTAACCGGCTCTTGCCGGCTATTAATATGATGGTGTATTGATCGCCACGTCGATCAATAGGGGGCTGCGTCGCTCGTGATCCCCGGGCGAAATTAGTGTGTTGCGTTGCGTCACAGTGGAGGAGAACTCGAGGGATTGTTGGACGTAATTGCGTTCTTCCTTGGAATTATTCCCGGATTCTTGTTCTTTACAGTTACTTTGTTCAGCTTTCTTACTTTGCGTATAGATCACGCTTGATGGATGAAACTTACTTTAAAATTCTTTTTTTTGCTGAAAATTACTCTTTATTTACTAATTAGAATTAATTATTTTCCAAAAAAAGATAACTATACATTTCATTCCACACTTTTGACATATATATTAATCCTCAAATCTAATTGATTTATCGTTTTTCATATTTTGTTATGTATGGTATTAATAGTTAGATAGCTACCTGTATGCAGCTCTATTCTTTTATTATATAATTTTGTTAAAGGGCTATGCCCGTCTAGTAAATAAATAAATGAATATATACAAGAAAATTCTTTAACACTCAAACGGTTAAACATTTCAATTCATAATTCGAATTCGCGGGGAACGAAATAAATCGAATATTTTTTCTAAATTTTGCTAACAACGAAAACTACCGTCGCTTTAGCACAGTCGATCGAGCGCGCAAAGGGTTAACCGAGGGAACCCTTCGACGCGCCGACCTTCCTCTCGCGTATTTCGTATCCGTAGGGGATCTTCGAGCCTCGTGGATATCGATACGCGACGCTTTATAAAGCTTCTGAAACTTCCGTGAGCCCTTGATCCGTGAAAAAAAGTCGCAGCTTTAAAATTCCGGACGGGGCGTCGCGCAAAAACCGTGCGGCATTCCGCGTCGCGACGCAATTCTTTCTTTCTTCCTTTCGCGAGCGGCGACGAAGTTCTCGTGCCTCCCAAATAACCGCGTAACACGGCAGCGGTGGATCGTTGGGGGTGAAAAAAACCTCTTTCCTGGCGAGGCTCGGGATTAATTCCGGGAAAGTACGCCAGATAATTATGCACACGCGATGGCCTTCATTATTTGTCGGACGTGCTGACGTTACTTTGTCTGCTCGCGATACGTTCACGGAAATCGAAGCTGGTGAGATCGTGTCGGGCTTTCTTATTATTGCGATGAAGATTTTTATCGTAGAAGATGACCTTTTATTAAATTCGTTATTAGGCGGACAGCTAAGGTTAAAGGTCGAATAAAATTTCTAATTGATTCAATGATAACTAATACCAATCGTACACTGGCTAGTTTATGTACAGTAGCGGACAAAAGTTTAAGACGAGAGGAGGACAATGTAGAACATAGTTATGTTGCCTGTATTTTAATTTTTGTTATTGTTATAGTAGAACACTATTTATTGATTAATGCAGTATACAAACTTACTTTATTTTTCATGCTATTCTTTATAAATTAGTTAGTGACTGTTTGGTCTTAAACTTCTGTTCACTATTGTACACCTATTCCGCAGTTTTCGTTCAAATTGCTGCAATTTTTTAATGGTTGAATAAAATTGTCTTTTTAATATCGGGTACCCCATCGCTTTATAATTTTTCCAGCGGCCATACGTGTTAGCGTGTTAATTATTCGCTGCTTTGATACAATCTTTAATTTCATACACAGGGGGTACGGCTAAAGCTAATATTATAAAATTATCACGTATGCAGCGTTTATTGCATTTTATTCGTCATTCGCGTTAGGAGTATGATACGTGGTTACAAAGCAAGAGGACGATGTTTAATTAGCGAGATAGTTCCTGAAAGTGGCCTCGTGAAATTTTTGCACTAATTATACGTGTACAGTTTGAGCATAGGATGGCTCGACTACGTCGTACCAAGAGATATTTCGTAGATCTTGATCGTACGTAGGAGACGATATTGTCTCGAGGACGAAGAATGTTAGTTCATCGAGATTGAGTTCTCTCGCTTTGATCTCATAGTTCGAGGGCAGTTCTAGCAGGACGAAAGGAATTCGACGTATTCGGTGTATTGCTTTGTCCAGAAACTTCCCTGCAATTCTATGGACGTAAATTGAATTAATCCTATTGTTCTCCTCGCCTTACTGTTCGCGTTTGAATTACTACATAAATGACGTACAAAAGTGGGACACTTTACGGGCATTGCAAAATTCGTGTTACTAATACCCTTAACCGCATGCTAGAAAATTAACATTTACTGTTTGAATTCGTAACATTGCTCTCTTAGTAACGTTATAATATTATACATTCCAGCAGTTTAAGTTAACCATCAAAAGGAGACGGGCACGGAGTAACACAATAATAATTTATTAAAACAATTCGTAACCAAGGGGTAAGACCAGAACTCTTACAGTATAGTTCTTACCATTAAACAACGTTGTATATCAGATTTTATGTTTTAAGTATTCCAATACTTCTCCCGTTCGAAAGGTACCTACAAAAAATTAAGACTAATTCCATAAAAAGAAACCTTAAAAAACCATAAAAAAATAATTCAAGAATGGTAAAATTGAAAGCAAAAAAAAAAAGAAATGCCAGTTAGTTCAAAAACATGATTGAGTCGTGCGAACTGAAGCAATTGAATAGTTTCCTAACCCGAACCTTGTCCTTTCGGGTAACCATAATTTTATTGTCCAGAGCAGGTTTAGAATTCCAGTTTAACCCTTTTAATGCCAAACGACGATATATCATTATGTATGCAATGGTGCCGAACTATTTGCATCAAGAGAGAACTCTATCTCAAAATAAATTTATAAAATATTATAAATTGTTCAATTTCTTCCTTTATTTCGTAATTTTGTTCGCTTGTTTTTGAATATTGTAAATATCATTCTTACTTTGGTTTTTATCAGCTTTTTCCCAAACCTAAGCAAATTCGTTAAATTGGTCCGGTATTTCTCGCATACGTACGATACTTTCGTTCGTTGTACTAAAAGGGTTAAACAAGAATTGCCTTTAACGTGGAAACCTTTCTGAATAATCTTTACATTATTTTTGTACATCGCAAAAGTACTTTTAAAAATTAAACCTGTCAGATATGGGAGAAAAACCAAAGGGGTAAAGGAAAAAAAAAAGAGCAGGAAAAGGTGTTCCTCGTTTATCGTAGAAATGACCAGAAGGATATCTGTTGTGTTCCCCTCGGTGGTTAGGTCGGAGGGGGGGTCAGAGGCTGCGAAATGGGCACCTATATCGTGGCTTCCCTAATAGTCAGGCTTCAGGTTTTCCCGGCGGCGCCCAGCGCCATGTGTTGCTATGGGCAGTTCCCGAAGGTCCACGCGGCACGCAATCCGAACAGGTGCTGGGGAACCAGGTAACGGACGGTTTCTAACAGCTGCCACGCCAGGTGCAGCTGCCTTCCCCGGACGTCGTGACACGCGGCAACAGGAGCTTTTCACGTGCAGCCACGACGGCCACTACCACCACCACCACCACCTTCTCTCTTTCCGATTTCCCCAGGTTGCCTTTTCGCCCTGGGAAAACGTACTCACTGGTGTACGGGTCCGTTCTGTAAATTTTTCCTTCGATTTTTCTTACTTTCCTGCCTTTCTTCTTCTTCTTTTTTTTCTTCTTTCGCGTTGTTCTTCGTGAAGTTCGCTGTCTGTTTAGCAGGAGAATCTTTGAAATTTATTGTTTTATCTAAGAATTCAATTCTGAATTTCTGCATATTTTAAAAAACGTTATCGTTATATATTTATTGATGGGTAGAAGAACTTATTAGTGTATATGCAATATACAATTTTTATATATGTTGGTATAGAGAGAAGGGGTATGAAGAAAAGAAACATAATTAGGTTTATGTATGGTACAATGTATAGTAATAAATAATAAATGGAAAACTAATACGGATAAATTGATCACAGGTTAAAAACCTTGTTTTTAAATGAGATGATGCTATTGCCAAAACATTGTAGATTGAGAAATTGTTTGCAAGAATGCAAATTCTGTTGAATAGATCGGTAGATACAAGACGTGAGGTATTATGCTGATCTGGCAAAAATATTTGAAAGTTTGTAAGATGTATGATATTGAAAATTATATTGAAATTACATTGAAATGTATTCGATATAATTTCTTTCGTGATTAAATAGATCTTGACGATGCATTGGATAATAGGAATGCGGGAGGAGAAAGAGGAGAGATTTTCTGTCAAGATTTTCTCTGTTAATTAGGATAAGGTTGGTTTCAAAAGATTTTCTTAGAGACTGCTCGAATTAAAAATTGTTACTCCAGAGCTGAGAAGTTCTCCGGTTTCTCGAATATTATGGAAGAATTGTACAAGCATCGCGAAGATTCTCAAGTGTAGCTCGATCTCAAATTTCAACCCTTAACGAGCGAACGAATTCTCGTTAATAACTACCAACAGTACGAACGGATCTAGCTGATGTTTCCGACGAATGAGTCTAATTAGTAGCCATGCTGCGAATGTTCGTATTAAAATATAATATCTCGCCTTCTCTCTTGTGTTTCTAAAAATAGGAATTTACGTGATGCAACTTGCAATCAGTATTCAAGTCACCTAAAATGTCTGTTTAATTTCTCAGACGAAATTCGATGATAATCAAATAGATCGTCCAAAAATTCAAGTTGCACAAAATCTTCTTTAATATAAAAAAATATAAAAAAACATCCATATTTCAATTATTAAAATATTAAACTGCTTAACCAAGTAACTTTAATTTTTCGAGGTAAATTAATCCATTAAGGACTAACATAAACTTTTATCTTCAGCAATTTCTCAGTCAATTTACGTCTTTAAATTTTGTTTCTCAATATTATTCGTTCGTAAAATTATTAATCAAATTCTTGGAACTCTCTGTTATGACCACGAAGGTAAAATACAAAATTTAACAATTTAAGCTAACTGTAAACAAATTGCAAAGAAAATATTGCATTGATGCCACGTTAGTTTCTAATGGGTTAAAATATATCCAACCAGGTACAAAAAGTTAAACAAAAGGTGGGACCAGTTTTAACCCCCACCTGATCTCAAAAAGTTAACCGAGGACCGAATCGCGACAGAACTTTTTCGATGTAAAAATTTCAAAAATACCCAGACTCTCGGAAACTACCCCCCATCCCCACCCCCGCCCACATTTACCCCCCTCCAACTGACTGTCGACGCGCTCGAGCGCAGACAGCGCGCAGCAACTTTCCCTTTTCCCGGGGGTTAGGTTCGGGTTGCCGGCGATGCAAAGCTGCACGTCAAGATCCGGAATAACGAAAAGCAGCGGCTGGTAATTCCCTTCGTGGATGAATGAAGGTGGGTGGAGTCTGAACAGCGGCTGAAACGGAATCAGGGGCGCATGACAGTCCTTCGAACCCTCTGCCTTTTCAGTTGCCGGTCGATCGTCCGCGCATGAGGATCCTCGAGTTCGTCCACCGGTTTCTCCCCTCTCGCCTCGCGTACTCTTCGTGCCTCGCGTACCCCTCGACGATCTAGCCGAGATCTCTCTCGCCTGGATCCGGCCGCGATTATCCTTACCCGGTGTTCTATCAAAATACTGTGTGCCACTTCATGGGGACGATGAAAACGCTGGATTTTCGAGCTTCGTGGAATTTTTCCGGGATCTTAGGTATGTGTACGTTTTTTTTGTTGTAATTTGTATATTTATATTAATTTTTTTTTTTTTGGTTTTGATTGTCAGACATCGTCGAGAGTTTTTAATTCAATAGTTCATAGAATGATTGTTGGAAATAAAATACGTCTTAACGTATAAACAAATATTAATCTCTTTAGAAGAAATATGTATGTGAGGTCGTACTATGCACTGAAGAGGTTCTAGGAACGAGTCAAGTGTTTACACCAAGCTGTGTATAAGAATTAGAGGACCCGAACAAACTGTATCTTTTAGTTTCTTCTATTCATTCCAGTTTTGCCTTTCGTTGTGTAAAAATTTGGTACAAAAAGATATACCTTCCTTTAGAACTAAATTAAATTAATCTTATAAAGAAAGTTATCGTTACTTCTTCCTTTTTACTTATAATCTCTAACAGTGATGTTTATAAGTGGTATCAATTCGATCGATTTTCTTTTTTCCCGGCATTTTCTGTTCTTCACGCTTCTTGTTTTGTTTTATTCAAGCCGGCTAGCCGGAAGTTAGAGCTCTCTTTCTTGGCACAGAAAAAGAGGAGGTTTTTAAGAGATTTCTTTCCCGGGCTCCGCTTCTCCGACGGCTTCAACCGACGCGGGCCGGAGAAAAGTTTCGCGAGACAAACACGTTGTAATTGGCGGAGCCGTTCTTTCTGTCTCGTCGACGAGGTTGTTCCTACTTTCAGCCGAACGTGTTTAGGTGGCTGTGCTTTCCTCGCCAACTTTTAATTTGTTGGGCCGCGATTTGCTCCTGTGTTTGAACCCTTTCGCAGTTTAATACGATACGGATTCAGATAAGTCATAAATTACAGCAGGGTAAGTTCCATACCTTAACCCTTTACGCTCGAGAGGCAGCTGTTAGTCACCAAACGATAATTCTGCAAATTTTCAGATTTCAATTAGTGTGTTTATTGATTGGACTCAGATGTTAAATAGTCGTATATGTAAATTTTATTTAATTTACTGAACGACGATTAATACACGCGAATCTTGGTAGATATTTGGAAATTGAAAATTTTTAAAGTTAGTGTCCTCAGACGAGTAACAGTCATCTCTCAAGTGCAAAGGGTTAAATCGTGCCATATAATAACATACTTAATCAAATTTATTGTACGGAAACAATCGAAATTATGCACATTTTTCAGTCTAATGCAAAACAATGTTGACAATAACAGAGTAGTTATCTATTTGTAAAAGGGTTAACCAGTTGCGCTAGAAAGACGTTTCATTCAGAACGAGATACTTTTGTTTCAAAATCGTCAGCGACGTGAACACCACGTCGATACGCATTTATCGCAGAAATAAAAATGACGCGCGCTGTGTGCACGTCAGTTAACAATCAGATCGTTCGTTTGTCGAGCTACAATTCCAGAGTGCACGGCGTCGCATAGAGTCATCGATATCTTGGAAATATTTCAGAATTGTCGGAACGCTGACAAATTGAATAATAGACACTTCACCGCGTGTTATACTGTAGCGCATACTTCACGCAACCGTGACTTTATTGGTAGCGCCAATTGGTTAACATCGATCGTTCCTTTTAGTTGATAGAAAAATGAATTTCGTTCTCGAACGACGTCTGCCTTGTTTCACGAAGTCGTTTAGTTCATCTTCTAAATTAACACCGCGATGGTCGAATTTAAATCGCGTAATGTGCTCTCGTTACGTTTCATCGCGCGTGTGTAGGCGTCGGAATTCGTTGACGAAACGGAGAATAAAAGTCGATGAAGTAAGTCGATCATGAATTCTCGCTATTTTCTACGGAGGCGTCGTTGAAGCACGAAAGAAATTTTTAGAAATTTTTTTCCAGCTAATCTTTACGACTATTAACCGTTTGACTGCTGAGAAGCGCTATCGCGCTCCTTTTATATTGCGCCAAAATTGCGAAGAGCGCAATAACACTACTCTGAATCAGTAAAAGTTGTGCGTCCAGTAAAGCTCGTTGCGTTTTCGGAGCATATGAATTGTGTTAATTTCACTGAATTATAAGTGCTTTCTACCAATTTTATCCACGAAATGAATTAAAACAAATTTAAGTAAATAAATGGTATTTAAAAAAAATTAAGTTGTTGCAATGTAATATAAGTGAGTTTATTGTATGAAAAGTGTTTTTCATTTTTTTCCATACACGCGCAATTAGTACCGCAGTTTTGGCATATGTTCGAAAAAATCCGTCAGCAGCCAAACGGTTAAAAAAAGGCGTACAGAGTTTGAAATTATGGTAGCAGAGCGTGGTGTTGCAGTTATTGGGAGCACATGTAGAACAATAAAACAAAAGAAGGGAAGAAGGTACCCTTATAGAGAGAAAAAAAAACGAAGGAACACGTAACGCATATTCCATCTCCACTATAAATTAAAAAATAACGCATATCTTAACAACGACGACACATTACTTTGTATTCATCAGATCGCGTACAACGTGTTGAATAAAATATGAAAGCACCATGCTAAAGCAGAGAACGGTTTATCCCCACTGTGTTGTAGCTACTAAAAAAAAAGTAGCAAAGTAAAGGGTTAACAGCTCGATCACAAGCCGGAGACCATATAATCCTTCAAAATTGCACCGTTCGCTTGCCAAGCTCGCCAACCTACCCTTAACAATTACTTACAGTCGAAATCACCGTCCACGACACCGGAAGTTCCCTATCTAAACCGTTCCCGAGCCAATTCCTACCCTCCACGAGCCTGTCTTTTCTTCTTCGATCGCTCGCTATCAGAATTACCTTCGAAACGGGGTCGATTCGTAGAATCACGTTTCAATTACTCCGTCCCTGGGACGTCGTTCTGGTTTCCTTCGCGGACGTGTGTCGCGGGTCAACGCGCGAAACAGCGCGAAATAACAGTGGGGGTGGCGTAATCAGCTCGAGATCAGCTTCGCTGGCCGATGTTTCCCTCCAGTAATTATGTAACACGCCCTACTCGCGAGAGAGAGGGGTAGTAGCGAGGACTCGAACGTAAAAATGGTCACACGAGAGAGGGACGGACAGAAAGAGAGAAAGAAAGAAGGAAGCAGCCTGATTTCCAACCCTTCCTCCTTCTCTTACTCTCTTACTCTCTTTTTTCCCTCTGCCTCCCTTCCTCTTTCTCTTACTCTCTTTTTCTCTCTCTGCCCCCTTCCTCCTCTTTTTCTCTGTCTCCCCCCGTTCTCTCGTACAGAAAGGGGGTGGCGGCGTAAAGTCTAGAGAGATAAGCGAACGAGATCTCGCGTGTCATTTCGCCATAATTCTCGACGGTAATTTATGCTATTCGCAGAAAAGCTGCTCGCGGAACCCGGGGGGGATCGTGGGCTGGGAAACTAAAAAGAGACAGGCAGGGGTGGCTCCACGGCGAAGGGGCGGAGAGGTGTACGGGTGGAAACGCGAAAAGGGAACCACTTTGTCGGGGACAATATCATGTGTCTTAGCTACTTCGTAAAATAAACAAGTGATTCTCTTCGTATATTTTCCTCCTCCTTTTCCCACCCCTTTTCTCTGTCTCTCTGTGTGTTTCTTTTTCTCTCTGCTGTTTGCTGGGGCTACATTTTCATACGTTTCTCCAACCTCCCCCTGACGGCGATTGCTGGCGAAAAGTAAACTGGCCGCGCCCGCGCGCTCGCTTTCATTTCGATCTTTTCTCGCTGTGTTTTTCCTCATTGGTTTCTGATTTTATTTGCCTCCCTTTGCTTCCACCGCCCGGAGGTCTGGTTTCTTTCTCGGTCGTTTCCCTCTCCTGTTTGCGTTTGTTCCTCGGTACCGCGTTTCTCTTTAATTCTGCTCCGTTCCCTTCAAAAACGGCTATCTCTTTTATTCTTGGCTCCCCGTGGCAGCACGATTTCGGAGACCGTAATAAGTAATCCCTTTCGGATCCCATTTTCTTGTAATCTCCAGTAGGTATCTCCTCTCTTCCGCTTGCAACCCCCTTTTCTTGTGCCACCGATTCCGACCCTCCTCCCGTTTTATGTCTCTTTCAATTTCTTTTCTTGCTGTTCCAGTTTCTTCTTGACTTTTTCTCAACTTTCTGCGTTATATTTGCTTCTCTTGTTTTCGTCTTATCCTCTTTCATTTCGATAATTCTTTCTCCTTTTCTCTTTCTCCTTTTCTACCCTCTCGTTTTCTCTCATTTTGGTCCTCTATTATCTCGTTTTCTCTCATTTCGGTCGTCCACCTTAGCTTCCGTTTCAATCGAGAAAATATCCTAACTCTTATTCCTTTGCTCTCTTTTCCCCGTTATCCCCCTCGTTCGACCCCCTTCACTCCCGTTTTAATTCCATTTACATCACCTCCTTCATTCTTCCGCCTCTTCTTCCTTCGAATTCCGTCCCCTACCTCGGTTTCTTCCGCGTTCCACACCCTCTCGCATTGAATCCTTCCCCGTGCGCCCTCTTCCTCGCTCTCGGAAACAGAACGGAAAAGGGGGTGGGTCGGTGGAGGAGGGAAAGCCCTCATGAGAAGGCAACCCTTGCACGCGCGGCCGTATTCTTACGCAAGCGAGCAAGCAACCAGCCGGCGCACCAATGTGCTCAAAGACTGTTTATTAAAAAGCTTTTAGCGATATTAGACTGTCCACGAGGAAATTTCCTTCGGGCAACGGGGCGCCGTGAAATTTCGTCGGACTTCGCTCGTCCTACGGATACAAACGGAGAATTACCCCGGTAAATTCATAATCGTGGAGTTCTCGTTACCGGAATAATTCAACGACGATGATTGCTCGCGAATGGATAGGACTTTGATAGAATGTGGGATTCCTTTCACCTGTATATGTGTTGTTTGTATAATAAATATATAGGAAATTTCTTACTTTTATTATTTAGTGGGGAGATGATAGGACTCGTGTGTGAGTAAAATAAAGTGAAGTGCTTAGAATAATATATATATTTAAAAATAGTTTAATAGTATTAACTTAATAGTATATAAACGACTTTTCAACTTAGCAGCTTCGACGTTCTTACTTCTTTCACAATCACGCTCTTTCTATCTCGCGTAATTTATTCTTCCAAACACTCGTTTCCTTTCTTTCTAATTCTAAATTCTAATTCTTTCTCACTCGATGCATTCGGTCACATTTACCCAAAATTCTTCAGTCGCGACGTTTTCTCAAGTGTATACGTAAAATGAATTTTTCTGACGTTAGATGCAACTGTATGTGTAAGTTTACGTAAACTTCGACAAAATGTCGTTACATGGTCTTATATGGTATTTCTATAAAATCTGTTAGATTGTCTGTTAGTTAAAAGTTAAATTTATCCGACAATAGGAATTCAGGTGTCGCGGACACCAGTGGCAAAGGAAATGAAAGCAGCAAAATATTGCGATGAATAAAATACAAATAGACCAATATCAATCCAAAACCCTCGATTGAAATTCAGCCAGTCCCTATTTTTCCGTTTAATAGTAGTCGTACGAAAAATTCTTCGCTTTTTCCTCCTCTGTTTTCCCCGAAAAATCCTCGAATTCGTGGCCCGATAAAGGGGGAACAATTTTTTCCCGTGTCGCCCATTTGAAAGGAGACCCGCGAAACATTGTTCAACCCCTTTCACCGCCCCTGTTGCCTCGCCCACCGATGGAGTTTATTTCTCGCCGTTCTTCCGCAGGAACGATGCTTCGTTACGACTAGGAAAAAAGCGGAAAAATTGGAAAAATGCGTCTCGACGCACGAGACCGTGTATCGTAGCTCTTGCACCAACATGGTTGGGGGAGTCGGTCGAGAGTGGAAACTCTGGAAAACTCGTTAAATATATAGGAAATTCTACTTTTATTTATTATTTAGTAGAGCGAGATGATAGGACTTAGGTGTGAATAAAATAACGTGAAGTGATTGGAATATTATTAATAATGAAAGATGAAAATAGGGATTTCATGAAATCCCTATTTTTATCATCTGTTTGCGACATATGCATGGGATCGGTTAGTCTCCTTTCGTGTTTCCCGCGTTCCTTTCCTGGGTCGAGGGAGAGGGGAGAAAGGGAGAGAAAGAGAGAGAGAGAGAGAGAATGTCGGCGGAGCCACTCGGTTATTTTTCCTCCCGTCGTCGTCGTCTTCATTGACCGATTGTCGTCGACACTCGAGCCCGGTCGCGTCCCATTGAGATATCGGAGTTCACAGGCAAAGAGAATTTCAGATTAATTTAAACGAACGAAAGAGAGACGAGACAGACTCGGGGCTCTGCCTCGACCTCGCGTCTCGACGATGGTTATTCATCGCTGGTATTCTTGCGCGATTTTGTCGGATGTAAAGTAAGCTAATTTGCTGAACAGGAGATCGATCCTCGACGTCGTGGATAAAAATAAATTCAAGAATTAATAAGGAAGGGGGAGAAGGAGCACAGAGTATTATTGGATTTGCAGAGAATGGAATAGGGAAATTCTTGAAATCGACGAATTCTCTCGGTATTATCGTTCGAGACATGAGAGTAGGAAGGATTTTTACTCGTTTCATTGCCTTTCAAACGTAAAATAGAATAAAACTCCACGGACGGAAACACAAATCTTCTCCACCTTCGATCGAGACGTTGAGGATAGTTAAGGACGGACTCAACAAGCTCATTTTTCTATAAAAATGCTTTATATTTGCTTTCCATAACAGCGAACTTGAAATACACGCATATATATATTGTTATAAAATTTAACATGCACACAAACTGGTTAATGAAACAGCTTACAGCGATACAGAAGTTAATTAATCGATACATTGGAAATTTTATTCAACAGACCGGGTACAAAATAGGTAGAGTACCATAAGTCGGTTTGATAAAATAAAGTAGTATTTTAGAAAATACCGAGTTCGCTTTTACTACTACCCTCAACGCCTCAGTTCAACTGTAATCATCAAAAGATCTAACGTAACCACAAGATGAATGATCTAAAGTACGCTTCGCCCCGAATCGTTAAAAATCTCCTTGCTCCAAATTCCACCGAAAACCGATCGTTTTTCGTAAACTGGGCGCCCAGTGTTCTAACTTACTCTGCTGGCTAATTTCTAATTTCGACGACTTCGAAGAAAATCGGTTTCTGTAAGCATTTTACGGAGTCGCCACGAGCCAGCTCGCTTTCGCTCAATTACCACGATCTCTGACGCGTGAACGACCACACGCGCACACGCTTCTCACCTGCGTCGCGCAACGATGCGTACTCGTTGATGACGCTAATTGTCGGATTCCCGTGCGATTATTAACCGATCCGCGATGCCTCTCGTGCCCCTCTCTAGCCCTTTCTCAGTTTAATACGATACAGATTCGGGTAAGCCATAAATTACAACAAGGTAAGTGTCACACTTTAAATCTTGCCGTGATAAAATTAAAGTTTATTGTATGGAAACAGTGGAGGTTATGCACTTTTTCAGTCTAATACAAAAAATTGTTAGAAGCCTTGAAAATAACAGAATGCTTATCTCTTTAACCCTTTTAGTACCGAGCAAATTTAACGGATTTGCTAAGATTTGGGAAAAAGCTCATAAAAACGGAAGTAAGAATGATATTTACAAAATGCAACAAGCAGCATATTACGGAATAAAAGAAAAAATTGAAACATTTATAACGTTTCATAAATTTATTTTGAGATACAGCTCTCTCGCGATGCAAATAGTTAGGTGCTATGGCATACGCAACGATATATCGTCGTTCGGTACTAAAAGGGTTAAGCTGCTTCTCGCGCGCTGTTCGTCATTGATAATTTTAACACTAGAACTACCACAGCAGTCAAAATGACTGGTTGATGATTACTTATAGCAACCTTATAAATTCACTGTGGTAAAGCTTCCAAAATTTCCTATGATTTTCCGTAGAAGGTATAAATAAAGATTTATTTCTTATGTATTCCGTATTTTTTCATGTAATTTCCAATGTGATCTCTTCCGTGCAAATAAGTACGCTTTGATTATTGGTAGTTCTAGTGTTAACACTATTCCTACCGACAGTTCACGTATACCTATTCCTACTGCGACATTCCCACGTAAGGGAGACTACAAATTTTTCTCAAAAAATAAACAATGAAAAAGAAAGTAAATATTGAAAAATGTATTATACGTATACTCGAGACAAAAGTTTAAAGTTTAAAGGTGATTCAATTACATTGTATCTATGAAATTTTAATCAAAATTTAAAAAACGGTCATTTGATCGGTTGTGGTAGGAATAGTGTTAAGGTAGAGTAAATGTAGCAGAGGTTTTATTCTTACAGTGATTAAATTTTAGTTTTATATAGCGACAAACTTATTGTATACACGCGTGCTTACTCTCTATAAGTCATGGTTACAAATGATGCCTAATTAGACACTAGGTATCGTTATGTTCCATACACATTGTACATTTGCATATCGGTAACTACATTACCGATAATATATATAAAGATTCAGCAGTTATACTATAATAGCCATTTTATTACACTATGAAAGGGCTAGAAAGCGTGTTCTCTCGTCCAACTCGCGAGCGTGACTGTCTTCCGCGGCTCTCGTTTTCTTGCCGTGGTCGGGCGCAGTTTCTGCGGCTAGCAAACCGGTTGACACATGCGGAGAACCGCGCATCCTTTCCGGCCTGCGGCCACCATCTGCCTCTCGAGCTGACTTCCGGCCGCCTTTCGGCCGAACTCTTCCGGCCGCCCTCGCCTCGCCGCTTCCTTTCCTCTTTTTTGCGCGCGATACCGCGAAACGAGGCGCCGTAGTTATTTAGTTGATGGTCCTGTAGGTTTTTGGTCTTCCGTTGAATTGGAGAGTTTTCTGGAGTCGTCTGCGAGTTTGGAAGTAAGTTCGAGTTTTGGGTTTCGAAGTTTTCAATCGGTATTGCTTTACTAATTTTATTTTGCTGCGAACGGTTATTTTTTGAATATAAAGTGGGATTGTGTAGATAAACCATCCACATTTGCATTTAAAGGAGTACGAATCTGAAGACTGAGAGACGGGTTTTCTTTCATGTTCAGATTATTATTGTTTTGAGAGATAATTTTTTGTAAAAGAAATTTTCATAAGATTTGAATAAATGTTAAATATGGAAGAGGTGAAAGGGTGATATGAATTAGGAAGAAAAATTTATTTATTTATTTATTTATATCTCAACGAGTAATAACTCTTTGGTTACAAAAAATATAACATATAATCAATAAAATTCTCAAAGTTGTATCATAAGTACCATTAAGATGGCAAATGAATTCAGCAACTAGGTTGACTTCCTTGGAAGCAGCCTGAGCCAATTTAAAAACTACTCTGTAATAGCTGTTAAGTATCACAATCTACAATGATTTTCTTTTTCCTTTTCGTTTTCCGGATCATGTACGATACCTTTCTATGTAACAAAAGGGTCTAGTATCCCATAAATAAAGTAATAATAATTATAATAGTAATAGGGATAATCGAGGAAGGGGGGTTCGGTGGGAGGCATGGAAAATTGAACCGGAAGTCGCGTCGATCCTCGTTCCTTGCCGATTAAGTGGCTCTCCTCGGTTACCAATGGCATGTTTAATAATATCGTTCAACCCTTTGTGGCTCGCGAAGAATTCTTCGTTTGCGGGATAAAGGTAAAGGAATTCCGGCTGTGTTTCGTCGGTCTCGAACGCTTTTGACATCGATTCGGAAAGTAAAGTGGCTTTTTATCTCCTTGAACTTCGTTTGCAAGTAAAAAGAAGCCACGATGCTTCGCAAGATTGGCTTCATTTTTTCCTTCTTTTCTTCGCGAAGCAGATCCTCGAGACGGATTTATTGGCTCGTTCGAACGGAGAGGAAATAGAATTGTCTAGAAGGAAACGGTTGATTTTTGTTTTCTTATAAATACGTTGACGATATAATCCGATTGATAAACGTGGTTGCATCTTGCGGATGAAAATAAACACGGGTTACTCGATAGATTGCGGTGTTATTAAAATGTATCGATAAGATAGCCGGCGAAACGATAGCGATATCGGTTTCTTGAAAAAACTTTTATCTCGCTGCGCATAATCGATACAAAATAACAGCAGGACTGTATATACGAGTAATCGACGAAGATTGTGCCTCTTATCGATCGATGCTTCTTCCGTTTCTTCGTAAGGGGTCTTCGCGTTAAGCGAGGCATCTAGATCTTTTTTAACTCCTTAAAAGCATAAACACTTCACAGTTTCAATAATTCGAAAAAGTTGCAATTGTTGCGTAATGTGCTTTAATCCTTTGCACTCATTTATCGAGTGTGACTCGACGTCAGTTTTGATCACGGTAACTTCTATGTCGAGTCATGCTCGACATTTTTAAAATGCCATTTTAAATACAGTAGCGGACAAAAGTTTAAGATCAAAGAATCAACGAAATTAAACTAATATAAGTTACAACAAAGCTTGAGAGCCATGTTTAATATAAGTTACAACAAAGCTTGAGAGCCATGTTTAATATAATTAATAAAAAGAATAAGTATCGCTCAAGGAATTGTCCTTTGAATTAAAGTTCAAGTAGAGCATTTAAAATACTAGGGAGTTATTGGCAACAGAATTGAAAAATAATTCGGAGTGCAAAGGGTTAAAGATGTTTTCTTTCCTGTAAATATGATTTCTCTTGCTATTAAAAATCGGTCGAAAAGAGAGGGATTAAATTTAAGAAAAGAAGCGGTCTAATTTAAACGGATAGCAATTAAACGCAATGGAAGTAAAAGTATGAAAGGTGGTCGTTAAAATATAATATCCATAATTACGAAGTTAGGACTTTTTAAAAATGTTGAAAATATTTCGTGGGCGAAAATTATTGTTCGTTTGAAGAGGACGACGCGAGCAAAAGACCAGGCTTTCCTCTTCCTTGGGCAATTCTCGTCTGTCCTCCGACGTTTCCATCCCTCTTTTCGACCTTTCTCGCGTTGTTAAATTCTCTCGCTCCAGTTGACGCCGACAATCGGTGCGCTTCGTTAATACCTTTGATTTTCTCCCAATTAGTCCGCCGAATTATTCGTCGCTGTTTGCCGGCCTTCTGTTATTGTCGTTCGAGGGTAATAACGTCGAAACGATACAATTCTCTCTTGAAGACGATGCATTGAGACCGAAGGCATAAATTTAAAAATGGTACCGATTCACCAGCCGACATTTTAAGAAATTCATATTTTTCTTCTGTTCATCTGCTTCAATTCTCTGTTAATCTTCTCTCTTTTATTTATTTATACGAGTGCTGTTCATCTAGGTATCCTAAAAATTAGGTTTCTGTGATTCCTTTGATAATTAAAGATTCTTCTGGCCCGTTTCACTTTTGCTTATTTCAAAGTGAAACGAGTAAACGAAAGCAGTACAAACTCGTGAAATTTCACAATTTTCTGTTTCATTTGACCGATATTTTCACAAGCTACGCTATAAAATTTTCTCAGAGTCATCAGTGAGTGACTTAAAATAATTTCAGGTGTCAAACGGATAATTGCATTCTGTTAAAGCGCGAATCTTCGGTGTTTCGAAATTTGTTGCTCCAATTATCCTTCTTGCTGCACAATTTTTTCCCATTCGTCTGATCCAGATCCATGGCACCCTGCTGACTAAAAAAACCCGGCACGCTACTCCAATCACAGTGCGTTTCATTCCCACCGTGAAATAAAAGCTCGATGCCTCGAGTTAAACGATTTACGCGGTCGGGTCGTCGAATCATGGCGGATTTAATTTGCACCAGCGCCACGTGAGCCGCATGCTCCAATTTGTTTTCACCACGGTCAGCGCACAGCTCTCGAAGCATTAGCGAAATTTCGAGTGACGGTCCCAAGAGGTAATGGAGAGAGAGTGAGTGAGCGAATGAATGATTGAGTGAGAGAGAGGGTTGGTGAGGCCAGGGGTAGAAGTTGGAAACGTCTCCTCTGGAGGTCCAACCAGACGAAAGGAATTCTCTCTCTCTATCTCTATCAATCTCTGTGTCTCTCTCCTCTCTTTCTGTCTGTCTGTGTGTCCTCTCTCTCTGTACATCAATCTCTGTGTGTGTCTCTCTGTCTCTCTCTTTATTTCTCTCCTACCCCTCCCTCTGTCTATTTCTGTGTCCACTCTCTCTCTCTCTCTCTCTCTCTCTCATCTGTGATCGATCGGATCGCGTCGCCTTCTCGCTTCTTCCTCTCATTGAAAACTTGTAACGAGGCTTTTGTAATGCGACCCATTCGAATGCAAATGCCCGTCGGGCTTCTTCTTGACAGTTCGCTCAGGAACGAGACCGATTTAACGATTAAAAGCTGGTCGAGGGGAATCCGTGGTTCGAACACGGGTCAATCGCCACTTCTGCATCTAAAATATTAGGGTATCGCGTAACGAATGCCGCTATCGAGACGAAGGATTCTGATAAGTATAATTTGCTGGGGAATAAAACTTGTTGATCTCGATAAGAATCATTCAAATCGATACGCTTTTGTTATCGCGACATAAACTTGTCCATTTAGAGGTTTGTAGAAATGTAGTCTTATCTGCACTTTTCTAAGTCTACCTGGTTCTAAATTAGTAGATACTATTGCACGATAACAATGCTCCTTATTGTACGAATTGATGAGCATTACAAAATTCCGCTTAACCCAAGAAAACGAGTCGTTTTAAGAAACGGTTTTTGAAGAGGCGATCGACGGTTAAGATGGAAGTTAAAAATAGTGTATCGTCGGTGAAAGGATTATTCCCTGGGGAAGCTTTTCTCACAACATTCTCTACGCAAATATCAGGTAGCTATCAATTACACGCGTATGTACAAAAACAGGATTTATTTACGTAACACATTCGCACAACAGGTAACAGAGAAACGTTATAAACGACTCTAGAAGAGTTTACAATGATCCTTAGCGACTACTCCCTTTCGTTCTATTTTTACAACTCAAAATTCCAGCTTCTCCAATCTTAGGTGTACACCCATTTCAATTTCAACGTCTACCTTTCAACGAACCTCTTCTTACGATTACACTCTACTCGGTTTCACCGAGCATTCGAACGCTGCGCTCCATTAACGCGCCAAGCATTTAAATGGAAAATAGTAAGAAAGACAGAAACAAACAAACAAACAAACAAACAAAGTAGGAAAGAATGGAGTCACAATAATAACAGTTCTCGTTCACACCTCGACGTTGCTCGTCGATTCTCTCTCTCTCTCTCTCTCTCTCTCGTACAATCACACACACTCATTTCACGATCCAATCTCGTTGCCCGGGCGTTTATTATAAGTACACGAAGTAGAGGACGGCGATCAGGACGGCGAAGATGGCTGCCACTATCATCGTCGACATCCCTTGGTCCTTGTTCTTGTCGTTCTTCGAGTAGCTTACCCAGCTCTGTTTGGGCTCCTTGTTGGTCCTCTCGGACTCGACCAGCTCGCCGACGCGGTACTTCTTCATCAGCTCGAACGCGTCCTTCGAGTGGCCGACGTCGTCGAAGTCCTCGGAACCGTCCTCGCCGCTGTGGTCCAGCAGGATCTCTTCGCCGCCCGGGTGCTCGTTCAGGAACTTCGACACATCGTACACCTTGTCGTGCAGGATTATCAGCGTTCTATCCTTGCCGCTGCTGCTTGCGACCTCGCTCCTCGTGTATTGCTTAACGCTCATGCTTCCGGTGGGATCGGGTCAGCTTCCAACGGGGAGGAACTCTGTAATTAAGGAAGTCAATTTAATTGATTTTGCTCTTCTTCGATCGAAATACAATAGCGAACAAGTGTTTAAGACCAGAGATTCGATAAAAATGAAGTAATTGATATATCGTCATCGTCTAACCGGTATCTGCTATGTGTGCTTTTTGGAGATTTTGGCTATTATGACTAGTTTATTAATCAAATTTTCGTATAAAAAGATTACTGTGTGTCTCAAGTTTCTCAGATTGGAGTACTTGAAAGATGGTTGAATTGGAGGCAGATAATGCAATAGCAAATGTGGAAGAAGTTAGGATCAGGAAACGAGGTAGTTTAACGTATATCTGGCTCTGTTCTCGTAGATCTTTGCAGAAGATATCCCGATTTGATAGCTCGTGATCTTATAAGAATCTAGAAGGCGGCCGAATCTTATTGTGTAATTAATTACCGATTGATTAAGTTTGTCCAAAACAAAACCGACCTTGGATCGATCCTCCTACGTATTTACACAAATTGTTATCAATTGGATGAAAATTATGATTCCATCATTTTTTGATAAATTCGATGAAACAGATGTATCTTTTCGTGCTTCGACTAACAGGTTACACGCGTAAAGAAACATTTCGCGGCGGTTCATAGAATTCAGGGTACTAGAAGATAGGGATCCAATTAATGAGTAGAGCGAGACTGTTTTATAATGTCAAAGAAACGCGGATTAACACCTGGAAAGCAAGCCCATCCACTCTGTGACATATAATCAGAGTTCAGCAGCGGCAAATGAATATTGCCGAGGTGGGTCTTCTTTCGAGACTCGAGCAGAAATTGTTTGTTCGTGCAGTTAATTACTGTTCAAAGAGGAAAACTCGCGGGCGAAAGGAACGAAGCTGCGCGCGTGTTTCCGTTCTTATTTTCCGTTTTATGCTCGCGGTAGAGCGCGCGACCGTGGAATCTGAATATTATGCATGAGACAAGGGTCAGGATCGGGTCAGCGCCTCTGCAGAGACCGGTTCTACTGCATCTAGAAATGGCCGTGCCACGGATCAGTGTCATCTTTGTGATCTCAAAGTGATAAATATGTATCGCTTTCCGAGGAGCAATGTTTGCGAATGGAAAATGTTATCGGGTCGCTAGAGAAGCTTCCGTCGATAGCGAAAAGTATATTGGAAGAGACAACTAGTCTGTGTTTCTGAACACGCATTGTGATCTGGCGTTTATTATTTGTAACGAAATTTTCGTTAACTCGAAAGTTGCTCGACTTGTTTCTTTTACAGAAATCCTCATCGTTCGCCTGCAACACTAGATTTACGAACATTTCTTGGGTATCTTTCATTTGCTTATAATGCAATAAATAATTCAGTTGCATTCACTGAAATCTGTTCACCTTTCATAATGAATAGCCACGAGATTGCTACGAGGAATTGTCTTCTACGCATAATAAGAAATATTGATAACTATTGCATTCATAAAAATTTTTTAACTTCGTATGAAAACTTTACCAAACACTTACTTCACTTTCTTAACTTAAAGGAAGTTTAATTATTTGTTCATATATTGTTTACCAAAGAGTTTTACCAGTTTAATAAAGTTGTTGTTATTACTGTTATTATTACTCTATCTTGTCCACTATCGCGGTTCCCCTTCGCTACCATTTGCAACCCTTTGGTGAAGGGGTTGATAGTGGCACGCTGTCGTTTCTTGCGCACGCTCGTTCGATGGAAAATCTCGAGAAAAAGGAACGGAACGTGGGAAGGGTCAACAGAGCAGCTATGTGGATAATGAAGGGAAGGAGAATAAATTGGTAATTTAGAAACCACGAATACGGATCCGTGTAAGGTAAATTTTTTCGCTAGGAGGAAAGACTTTTAACGAGAGTTTAGGGTTAAAAAAAGAAGGGGTTAGAGAAAAGGTGTGGGAGAGTGGGTACCTTACATCTGTACCATATTACTATTTTATCGCTAGATTTATAGATTTTTCTTGTATATTTATTTCTAATATACATACACTAAGAAATAGGTATATATCATACAGAATTAAAAATTGAAGAATTGAGAGGGAAATAGTTTTGGATATATTTCTATTTTATCAATAAAAATTAGAAAAAATTGCTAGGAATAATAGTAATTGTTTTTTGAAAATTTTGCTCATGAAGTCTAAAACCCGTGAAATTGATGGGTCCAGTAAACCTAATATTAAAGAAAGACTGTTTTACTTAAACTGTTGTCACTAAGCGATTTGGAACGATTCTGGAAATTTATTTCAATACTAACGAAAAAGATCTCTGGTAGCATAATACGTGCGCGCGATAAATTACGTTGATGGACTTTTTCTTTAGAAATTTGAAAGTTATATTTCGTTACATTTTCGTTGGCAGCTGACACAGAGAGAGGATACTTGGACGCGTTGAATCCTCTCCGTTAAACGAATCAAACAACGAACCAGTTTCTCGGCCAATTTTTATTACGCATTTTTTTTTATCGAGCTTGGTGGAAATTTTTTCAGGAACCGGGGAACAGAACGTAGGCAGTCCTCGCTCGTCCTCTCGCTTTTAGAATAAAAATTGAATTTGCTCTTTTATTGGAGCACAGTCTGGACGGTGGACGTGTGTGGGCTGGGGGTAGAGAAAAATGGCGGTTTCCGGCTAAAAATTTACCATGTCGGAGAAACGTGTACCGCAAATTAGTTGAAAAAGAAAGGGAGAAAAAAGAGAGATAAAGATATTCGAACACCTTTTTTTTTTCGTTTCTTACAAACATCGTCCTTGGTAAAGAACGCGACACTTTGTACTAGCCGCGGTAAGCATTGTAAAAAAAGCCGTGCTGGAATTGTACGAAGTCATGTCACGCACGTTGGTTGATAATTATTTATAGCAACAATCACTGGTACGATTGAATGTATCAGCTTCATCATGCTACGCGGCAACTTTAACCTCGTTTTATAGAAAATCGTCGTTCTTCTGTAGACGCGTATTTATCATTGCATTGAAATCGACTTAATGTATTCCTGTACTAATCTTCGCATTCGTTTGATGTTTCGTACTTTTCAGAAATTTCCTCGAATCAATATCACGATAACCTATTTAAGAAATTAACATTTCGTAACAATTATTTTAATGTTATACCAAAAAAGAAATAGATGAACTTTTTTTATCTGTGAAAATGCGTCAATCGAAAATTGCAAAAATTCGAGCTTTTTTTATCTGTCGATAAAAGTACTCTGTAAAAAATGTTTTCAAAAAATGTGACATCTTACTTATTTTAATGTAGCTACTTGTTTGCTATCTTTTTTTCCCCCAAGATTCTTCAAAAAGATGACTAATTTCTGTTTTAGATTTTCGATCAGATTCCATTCCCAGCGAATCAACACGAACTTATTGAACGATCCCAAGTTGTGCAATACACAATGACAAATGTTAATATCACGTTGATAAAATGTCCGGATCGATACGGGGCCACGGTATCTCGTTTGTTTCGTTTAGCTCGGCAGAGAACGTTCCTTTCCGACAGATAACCAATAACGATTTTATCGTGGCCCCCGTGTTCGTCCGTGCCAGTTATTTGTCGAGTGGATTGTTCTTCTTGCTACCAAGCCTTGTGGCTCGTGACACGATAAACGGCTCGCGAAACCGTTTCATTATGTAACGATCGATCGTTGCCACGGTGATAATGAGAATTGCGATACCGATAATTCAGTTACAAATATATTTCACATTTTTCATCCAATTTTTGCTTCCTTTCTTTTCTACTCATTTTGGAAACCAACGGAGACAGCATTCGTTGTCGTTTCACGGTAGACGAATTCTACCTTTCAAAATTTATCCTAAAACGGAGGGAACCTATAGGATTTTAGAAGAAACAAAGATGAAAATGCGGTCGAGTCGAAGCTGAAACGTTTATGCGTTCGAAAAAGTTTCTCTGCGAACGGAAATGGCCGATATAATCAGCGTGTTTCTCTGAAACGGTATTATCTCGACCCAGTTCTCTCCAGCAGCCGGTGGCTTTTCATTTTTACTGGAACCTCTTCGATAATACGCCAGAAGCCTCTCTCGCTGTGATGTAACGTTATCACGTCAACCGGTCTCGGTTCTATATTTAATTGCGAATATCTCCGCAGCTTTTTCCACTTTTATCGAGTGGTTTCGGTTAAACGGAAATCTCGTTCTTCCGACGTTTAACAAGCGCCAGAGTCGATTGCGATTCAAGGTGAGGGATTGTGTCAGAGTTTAAAACGCGTGTCGGGCAACTGCGAGTTCGCGAGACCGTCCTGGTCGTAAATATTTATTCCGTTTGTGTATTCGAAGAAACAGAGGAGCGTTCGAGCGCTTGTCACCGCGAACAGAACTTCCAGCTCGAAGGCGAAATCTTTCCAGTGCCATCGACGATGATTGCGAGAAGGTCATCGAGATTACACAATCATCTTGCGTGGAACGGATGATGATTCTTCGTTTTTCTTTTTTCGAGCGAGACTTCGCCAGAGCCCTCTTTAAATCCGTTTATATTATCCGTTCAAGCACGTTCCGTTTCCGACAGATTCAGTTGGTGGAACGAAGAAAGACGCAGTTCTTTCCTTTACGTAGCGTTACGGCTCAGACACCGTCAGACATTACCGAGGGCAACATTTTCGCTATGCGATGCTGCTCGATCGAAGCGTTATAAACGGGGCATGTCGGATGCGGAACGTGTCTGAACCGGATCGTGTCGGATACGGGACGTGCCTGAACGGATAATATAAATTGACCTTCGTGCGCAAACATTTTACTGGAATCGTTGCGATTCTTCCACGGTAGGAGGATGAATATCGAGGAAACGAGGCTCGAATGCCTCGAGTAGCCTCTCGGGATCGATCATGACTATTTAATCAACCGTGAGGTAATTAAATGGAGGCCCGGCATTGAAGCGGAATGGCTACGAGTCTGGCAAAATGTATTCTAAGAGTATCATTACCAACTGGAAGTATGAAAACAAGCCTCGGTAAAAGCGTCAAATATTATCGGTAGTGTTGGTGTTTTTATGTGCAAAAAGAAATATTCAAAATATTCATCGTAATAAGGTAACATCGTCGCAGGTAGAGTATATTTTACAAGCAGGAACGAAATCGCATTGAGATACAGAGCAAATTGTTATTACAGTTAAATTCAAGTCGACCAACGAAGTTTAGAGATTGAAAAGTAATAAGTCAGAGCTAGATTCGTACTTTTCCCTGGTAACTCACATACAGCGATTACGTCACACTTTATATTGACGACTGGCGTTTCCTTGTAAACACACTGAAATAGTTCCAGCGTAGGAAGAATGGCAGCTGAACCAAAGTCGAAACCGATTTCGACCTTGCATAATTCCCTATTCGTTTTTTCAATTATTCCTTTGAACCAGTCCCTCGCTTAAACGAAACTCAACTTTTGTGCATCTGTAGCTTAGCGCAAACTTTTTGATCCATTAATTGGCGACGGACAAATAAACGATTCTATATTAATAACTAAATTTTTGAAGTTAAAACAGTTGTTAATACAGAACGACCGTTAAAAGTTGATCAAACCTGAGCTCACCAGATTAATGTTGCACGACTACTGTTTCAAATATAAACCCAGCTAAGGCGTTTGATTCAATGATCCTGGGATGACGAAAACTTTGACGTAGTTCACGCACAATCTAAACCAGTTCTGCTGGTTTCTGACGCGAGGAAGAAACGGTCGAGTAACTTAGGCAGGTAAATCGGTTGAGGATCAGGTAGGGATCGGTCGTGGAGAGTGGCTCGTCGATCGAAGCGCCTCCTCTCGTCAAGCATAACCTTTTTCTGGCTCGAATCCGAGGTTTCTTCGCACGAGCTCTCCTCTCGTTCTCTCCCTGCTCACGATCGAAACTTGTTTCGAGCGATGGTTAAAAGAGGACCTTCTGACCACATACCTTTCGTTTATCGGCTCGAAAACGCGTCTGCTCGTTCTGCTATCCCGACTATGTTCTCTCTCTCTCGTATCCCTTTGGCGTGGCGTGCCTGTCGGTGACTGTTTCGAGCAAGATGGCGTGAAATGCTAAGACAAGAATTGCGAACGCGCGGAAAAGAGAGGAAAAACAGTGTGTTCGAATTGATTCACTCGTCGACACAAGTTCGTTCTCGTGGCTACATCGGCACAAACACTGCCGCGAACCAGGTCAGCTCGTAGCAGCTTTATTCTTGCCCCCTCTAGGTGCTGCCCCACCACGGGCCTCTTATCATCTTCGACTCCCACTCGTGCACGAGCCACTCCTCTCCGCGCTCGATTGCTTCGCGTGGCGAGAAGAAAGAACTCCCAACGGTTTCAGCTTGCCGTGGGTCCACATTCTTTTTTGTAATCCGTGGAAATAGTGCGCTCGTAGAGAAGCCTTTGTTGATCGTTTGTCGAATTGTCAAAAGAGTAGGGCACGAGAGGTGTATATCATTGGTAATCGTGAAGTTGGAGTTACGTTTAGGGTTGATTAACCCTTAGCGAACGAATGCCGCCATATTCGCGATATTTTAAATATTCTAAATATTCACTTCGGTATCCTTTTGTATGGACATATCTGTCCATGTACTTATTATTACTGAAAATTTCCATAAAATTGAATAAAGTGACATTAATTATGCATTCTTTCTCGCTCTGGAAATAAAGCAATTAAGTTCTTAAAAATTCGTCGATCTACTGGTCATTGTACTAGAAAAATGAGCTCGTTCGTTAAGGCTTAACTGGGAATTGCTTTTTTTCTTTTTGAAGTTGTACAGTCACATGTGCGAAGCAGTTATTATGATAGTTATGAGTTATGACAGTGATAACATCGATGTTATTATCAAATTAATGTATTATTATATAATAATTTCGACGAATATACTTACGAGGTTGGGAGTCGTAAATAAAGTTTAATAATTAGCAGTACTTGCAAAAGTGGTGGAAAATGTATGTTGTCTAATTATTAACAGCTGCCGGTTATTTTAATATGGTAATTACCGTTGAGTACAGCGAAGCAGAGACTCAGTCGTTGTAGGTTTAATGACACGTTGTAAACAGAACTTTGAAACGTCCGTACATTAATCGCGTTTCTGTGACGCATTAACTGTACGATTAGAGTTTCGCAGGAGTGGCGCACTTGAAATTTTTTGGGGAAGTTATATTCCTTGTTTATGCTGATAAAAGTTAAAAGTGATTGTAGGTATACAACGAGTAATTTGTTCTTAACAGTTAGGTCGGTAATGTTAATATTTATGACTTCTGCTGCGTAATATAGTGTATTTTATGTCGAGGAACGACAAAACCAGAAACTAATCCGATATACAAAGAAATTATCGTTATTGTGCATAATAAATTAATAGACGGACGAATCGAATGCATGCTTCGATTAAATAAATTTTGAATCACTTGTTCAAATATTAGGTATTTAGCCTGAAAGATTCCTGTCAACTTCTTGTAGGTGAAATCCGAGAAAATTCTTAAGAAATGTTGGCAGATCTAGCAGTTCTCTGTTTAGAAAAGCAAAATTTTATCTGATCTATTCTGAAATTTTTAAATTGTCTCCAGAACTGGCGAAAAATGGTACATGACTCTGTTGAACGAAATGACACTTATGCAGAAACATAAATTTAGTTCATTCATTTAAAAATTGGTAAGAACCTGCCGGGCTGCCTAGTAAATTAATTTGTCCTCGAATCGGTAACGGTACTCTTATTTGCACCGCAGCGAGTATGCGTGAGCCTAAACGCTACCAACTAGACTAACCTCCTCCGTACAAGCGAGTAAGCGTCAGAAAAATGAGGTTGCAAAATATACATGTACGCTGTATAATTTTGTATACATAAAAGCTACGATGACACTAAACGTTCGTTACACGGTAGTGGTGCAATAGGATTGAGACTCTAAATTTCGGTTTTTAAAAAAATTGATTAAAAATCGGCAAAATGATCGTATTGCTTATGAAGTTAATAATATTTACTTATAGTAATTAATATTATAAGCAATGATAAGTAATGATATAAATAATGATAAGTAATGGTATAAGCAATAATAATATTATAAGTAATAATATAAGGAATGATAATTACTTATATTAATTAATATTATAAGTAACGATAAGTAATGGTATGAGTAATAATAATATTATAAATAATGATACAAGTAATGATAATTACTTATATTATACGATATTTACGAGGAAGCATGTGTGTCTGTATTTTTTTCCTAAAACTTTGCATACCGCTTCAGTAATTTTTATCGCGTTACTATTTCAGTGGGGTTGTGTTAGAGGACCTAGAAATGGCGAATACTTTTGGTTGATCGTTCATTTCCTGCGCTATACGACGTTTTGTTTTGCTCGACCGTTTCTTTGTCAGAGCTCACAATATAGAACACGTGTTCGACACGGTCAAGAAGTAGTTCAAGTTTAACCTACCTCTGCCGGTTCGTTGCCTAAAGAAAACACACAAAACATGGTTTCGTTCCGTAACCGTAAAATCAGCCTCGTGTTGCCGATGTACGCGCACTACAGGTCGGGTTAAAAATATATAATGGAAGCGCGAGCTAACGTTTGTTAAAGCAAACGAACATTATCGCGACAGCTTCTGCATCGTCATGGTCGCTCGTTATCAACCACGTCATGTTCCATCCAGTCAAACAATAATGTCAACACTGTATTTTTTTTTTGTTTTTTTTTTTTGGTGAAAAAACAAAAAAATTGTGTACACGTTTCTACGGCAACATGGTTCACGTATCTCGAAGCACATTTTTTGAAAATTCGTACGATTTAGCTTTATACATGAAAAAGTACTGAATACATAAAAAACAAATCTTTATTTATACCTTGTGCAGAAAATTATAGTAAATTTTGGAAACTTTATCACTGTGAATTTATAAGGTTGCTATGAATAATCACCAATTGGTCATTTTGACTGCTCTGATAATTCTAATGTTAATCAATGCCGTGATACTTGCGTTAACACTAGAATTACCGATAATTAACGTACTTAATTAAATGGTAAAGAGTAAATAGAAAATTGTATGAAGAAATACAAATATCTATCGAATACATAGAAAACAAATCTTTATTTATACCTCGTGCAGAAAGTCATAGTAAATTTTGAAAACTTTACCGCAGTGAATTTATAAGGTTGCTATAAATAATCACCAATTGGTCATTTTGACTGCTCTGGTAATATTCTAGTGTTAATCAATGCCGTGATACTTGCGTTAACACTAGAACTACCGATAATTAACGTACTTAATTAAATGGTAAAAAGTAAATAGAAAATTGTATGAAGAAATACAAATATATACCGAATACATAGGAAACAAATCTTTATTTATACCTTGTGCAGAAAATTATAGTAAATTTGGAAACTTTATTTTATCACAGTGAATTTATAAGGTTGCTATGAATAATCACAATTGGTCATTTTGACTGCTCTGATAATTCTAATGTTAATCAATGCCGTGATACTTGCGTTAACACTAGAATTACCGATAATTAACGTACTTAATTAAATGGTAAAGAGTAAATAGAAAATTGTATGAAGAAATACAAATATCTATCGAATACATAGAAAACAAATCTTTATTTATACCTCGTGCAGAAAGTCATAGTAAATTTTGAAAACTTTACCGCAGTGAATTTATAAGGTTGCTATAAATAATCACCAATTGGTCATTTTGACTGCTCTGGTAATATTCTAGTGTTAAAGCAAGAAACAAACGGTGGCCGTTTGTAACCCTTTTCGCTGCGAGTAAACAAAATTTTTATTCTCATAGAGGCTAACGAGGCGTCGAACGCGCCTCGAGGGCCGTTTTCATTGGATAAAACGCCGCGAGTTTTGTCTTTGGCGCGCCGCGAAATTGCGGGCGATTACGCGGCGGTTGCAGACAGATGGGAAACGAAATTGGTATTCATCGCGGCCGGCGTTTTAATAAGATTCCGGAGCCGGTTGTGAATCGCCTTTAAACCGGGTTACGACGTCCACGTTTTACTGCTCCGCGGACTGGAAAACGCCGTAGAAAACTCTTCGCGCTTCGCGGGGATATTTGTGTTGCTGCTTCTGCGGCAGCCGCGAAAAAAGATAATGGAGTGACGTTTAAACGGAGTTTCCAAGGGGGGGATCGCCGCTTCTGGATGAAAACGGGACGACGGGGACGGTTCTTCCGGTGCGTTTGTGAAAGAAGAGTCTTGGCGGGGTCGTTGAACTCTCTCGAGTGATGTAACCGTCAGCAAGGAGAGAGAGAGAGAGAGAGGATTCC